>OY729166.1:22186123-22547130 GCA_958299025.2 Drosophila histrio
CCTTTCAGCGACTTACATATTAAGTATACGCCGTATCAGAAGTGTAAAAGAATATAGAGTATTGAAAATACTATTTATCAATGTAACTATTTATCCCTTCAGTTGTAAATTTAAAATGGTATATAATTGTTAATTTTTAGACCCTTTATCAAATCTTGGTTTCTTATTTTATATTATTTTTAATTTATAAATAATTTCATTATTTGTACAGGGTATCCGCTAGTCAACCTTTTGTTTTTTATAAAAGAACCCACAATCATTCGAAGCTAATGCAAATGAATAAATATAATATGTCAAATAGGCCATATCAAAGTTGAACCTTTTACTCGAAGTTAAATAGACAAGGAATCGTTTCAACGTGGTCACATTTTCAATTTTGACTGTCATTTTCATTTGTTAGTTCAACTGGAAATTCGTGTTGTTGTTGTTGTCGTTGTGTTGTTGTCTGTTTTCTTGGCGAGGACGGGAAAACTTAAATGTTGCCCCGAAGCCATCAATTTGCTTGCAATTGGCATTCAAGTGTCTGCAAAACGAAATTTGTTGCTGCTAGAGATTTGAATCTGAAGGAAACAATTTTAAACGGCGTACAAAAATGCCGGAAACCAGACACAAAATGTTAACGGAAAAGGAAACAGCCTTACAGTGGCTCCCACACATATATGCAGACAGCCACACACACAAATATACAGACAGTGTACGGTTGAATCTAAATTTAGGCAGTATAAATAGGACTCTAATAGTGGGAAGACGTCGATTTCTCATTAACAGAATTACGTAAATAACTTGATTCCACTCAAAGTAAACAAATTTTCCTATTAAATTACCATTTCCACTATAATAATAATTTGCACTAAATTGACAACAGTTTCCCTTAATTTCCTTATGGTTATTACAAAGCAACAGAATTTTAAATTCGTAAATAAATAAAATTAAATTGAGTTTGAGTTTTATAAGCAGTAGTAGTATAAGCTCAACTGTTGAGTTGACGCAACTGTTGCGCCACGGCGGAGCTGAGTATGTCTGCACACGCCATCTAGCGGGAATAATCATCGATTCATTAGCTGACTCCGTGGCAGAACCAGTTCCGTTCCACGCGCTTGACCAATTTTAGTGTATTCTTAGTCACTGCTGCTAAACCAGAAATCTAATAAGAAAAAGTGAAAAATAACAAAACAAATGCGATAAATATTGTTGAAAAACGCATCGATAACTACGCGCAGCTGCATGGCGCGTTAATAACAATTGAAACGTGTCAGTTTAACGTCAAGTGCCCAATAATAAAGTATTGAAAAAGAAAGACGACGAAGATGAACGAAGAAGAAGAAACGACAGCAGCAGCAGCAAACGTCGAATCGTGATGATAAGTTTCTGCGAGTGCGGTGCAACGAAAATAACATACATAATACGTGTGTGTACATAATACATGTGAAAAGAACGTGTGTGTATTGCACGTGTGTGTGTGTGTGTGTGTCAATGTGTATGTTTGTTGTTGTTGTTGCTGCTGATGAAAAACAAAAAGCCAAATCGGAGCAGCAGCTGAATTTACATACATACATACATAATATAGGGAAATGCAATACAAAACGGCTAAAGTAGAAAGAAATAATACCGAAAGGCAACAAACAAAATACAAATTGAGTTTTTAAAGTGTCGCTGCCGCTGCCGCTGCCTCTGTCACTGTCGACGTCGGTGTGAAAAGAGGTCAAAGGCGCAACAAAAGTTTTTCATTTCGTTGGTAACGAAAAACAACAAAAATAAAGTACCAAGCAGCTGAGCGCAAAAAAAAAACGTCGTAGTTTGTGCGTTAAAACAATAAGCGCGAGCAAACGTGTGTGAGTGTATGTGTGTGTATGTGTGCGTGTGTGCGTGCAAGTGAGCAAACAACAACAGCTAAAAGAAAGAAGAAGCAGCGCCACACACAGCACAAAAATCTTTGCGCGCGGCCATTAACAAAAATTTCCAACTGGCGCGAACAAATACAACAACAACAACAGCAATAGGAACGAGCTCAAAACTCAAATTAGAAATCAATTTTGTTCATTTTTGTTGTATTTAACAATAAAAAGAACAACAGCAGAACGCAATATAAAATCTGGTTTTATCAGTTCAACCAAATAAATAAAAAAAACGGCTGACAAGTTTTTAGCGCGTACGACAAAGAAGAAGACGCAGTAAAAATAAAAAGCTTTATTTTTTCTGCCTCGCTCTCGTAGTGTGAGCTTAGAACAAACAAACAAACCAACAACAACAACAGCAGCAGCTGGGCGCTAAAAAAAATAGCGCCAAAATATATTCTGCCATAACAGAGCCATCATAATATATAATATATATACATCTACCGACTTTAATTAAGAAACAACACCAACAAAAGCAACAACGCCAAAGCGAAATATTTTAGCACAATTCCAATTGGCAATTGGAGTTGGAGAACGAAGAGCAGAAGTCTGCGTTCAAGAGAGAGAGAGAGCGACTAGAACTAGAGGGAGAGTGAGAGTGCAAGAGAGCAAGTGATTTTGTTGTCATAGCGCGCGCTTGACAAGTAAGTAAAAAGCCCTCTTCTCCGCCCCACCAACCTCCCACCAACCCAACGACAACAACATCAACTACCCACCTACCCCTTCTCCCCTTTAGTGCTGCGTTCGTTCGTTTTGTTTTGCAACCGCCGGCCGCTCAATTTGCATTAGTGTAAGTGTAATGAAGGGAACTTTTGGACTTGCGGGTGTGTTTGTCATTTATTCATCGTTATTCTCCCGTAAACAAACAGTGCAAAATTATTCAAAAATTCCATGGCGCGCACGCCGATAAAGCACAGCTGATAAGAGAACCCAAAAAAAAACGCAGCCATAGGCTTAGGGCCTGGGCCAGAGGGACGAAAGTTGCAGACGAAGTAAACCTGCTTCCTGTTTCATTCTCCCATCGGCTGGTAACGTTGTTCCATGTGCGCTTAAGTAAATTTTTATCGTTTCGGGTTATTAAATCATTATTAAATGTCATTATCGATTCGTGGGAATGTTTGTTTTTCTGTTTTCGGTTCTGTTTCTCTTTCTATTTCCTAGATGTCCGCCCCCAGCAACAGTCGACAATTAATGCCGAGGGGGTGGACAGGCGGTACGTTACTTCTTATGGGCACGCGTCCATAACGTGTGTGATCTGCATTCCAAATTAATCCGTCACAGCCCGACTCGGCTTGGCTTTAAGCCACAATTGGTTTTCACACACACTTCCGAATAGTTAGTCATCAATTTGCTAACAATTTCTTCGAATTGGCGATCGTCGAGCTCAAATACTTGACTTGACTTGTTGTTGACTCGTAACTCATAGGTGGGCTTTTTACCAAAGCGTCAGATGTTATTATAGAACTTATTAAGAAAAAAAACCACTAGTCTTCAATAAGTTAAAATATAAACTACCTGGAGTTATTTTATTTATTGCATTCTTCGAGTTTTTAAGAAAAATACTTTGGGTTTTTTTTTTAGCAAATCCATTGCTTCAGATTCTTTGAAAGAAAAAGAGAATGATTAATATTAATCAGTTAATAGAAAGTTTCTGAAATAAATTGTTTTTTTCTACAGTGTAAAATTGTAATCATAGAAGAAGAAGTGCATATTATTAATCATAATAATAATATAAAAAACTCAAATCACTCACTCAGACTATCATTTTTTAGTTTCTTCAACTGTAATGTTTTTAAACAAATTCGTTCATTCCTTCTTAAATAAGTCCCTTGTTTCTTTGGGTACAAGGAATTATTATTTATAATTTATAATAAAAGAAACTGACACTTTTATTGTTTTAGTTCTCTAACTGCCAAATGTATCCTCAAATTGTTAGGAAACTATTATTATTAATCATTATTATTATCCCAAGAGTATTTTTCCAATTAAATACTTTAACTGAATTCAGATTTTCAAGAGAATATAATTATTTCCTTGGGGTTTTTTTGTACATATTTACATTGAATAAATTCTTCATCATAAAAGAATAAATAGTTTATTTCAATCACTTGAAAGTAACTCAAATCATTCCATCATTATTTAAGACAAATTCAAATTTTTCTAGATTTTTCTTCAATCAATTTCATAACGCAATAAATAAAATCAAATCTTCCATGATCAGTTATCAGTTTCGTTATGTTTTGATTACTTATCAGAAAAAGCTAACAAAAAATATTGTTGTGGACATTTTCCGCTTGAAATCTTGGTTTTAATTTAGGAAACAGCCACCCACTTGAGCTGATTTTGATTTAACAGCTTGCAAACTTCTTTGGTCACGAGTACGATTTAAGATCTATGTCCAATCCGGAGATAAGAGCACATCCAAGTACGCATGACTTCATGCTTTGATTGTTCTATCACTCAAAGTATTCACATGTTTTTGTCAAAAGATAAAGTTACTTTGTGAGTATAGCTGTATCTATATATATTTGTCTGTGTGTGTGTGTGTGTGTGTGTATCTGTATCCACTAACTTGTCGTCTGTTTTAGGTAAGGTCTTTTGTCACCATATTCCCCCCCTCGATTCGCGTCTCAAGCAGCTCATCAGTTGTGATCAGGTTAATGTTAATATGAAGCTGTGGAACTGGTTTATGATTGGGGGGATCGTTATTATTATTATATTTTTGGGGAGCATAATCAAAGACAAAAGTCGAAACTGGAAATCGAAATTCGATACGTTGCTTTAAAATGCCCTTCACGTGTTTTGTGACCCCACTACAAAAAAAAAAAAGAAAAGAAATAACTTTGCACTGTCGCAAATCGAATCAATTAATGTAAAATTATTTCGTTTGCTACGCAAAACATTTGCATATTGCAGCTGCAGGTTGTCAAAGCCTCAAGTTTCCTACCTCGTACTCCTCCCTGACCTGGCGACAGTTCCAAAGAACTATAAATGCGTTGTTTACTTTGGTCGGAACAACGCTTTCCCGCCCTTTTTACATATCGCGCTCGTTATGCAATGGCATTGAGAAACCAAACGGCGAAACCAAAGGGAGACAACACAGCTACAGCTAGAGAGAGAGATAGCTGCAAAAGAAAGAGATGCAGCGATTGAGAGAGCGGTGTGGCTACGGATACGGCTATGTCTGATTTGTTAGGCCAACTATCTGCCTTATCAGCGACCGTTCCCTGACACATTGATAAAGCCCAGAGCCCGCCGAATCATTGACAATACCCTAAACATGCTGCGAGCATACTTGACTTGTTAAGGAGATTCGCTAGGATTGGCAAAGTATTTATAATTACAAATATTCCAGGTGTGAATTCATCATTATTAGAGCAACAAATCTCATTAGTCATAGTCTAATATCTTAGAATTTGTTACGGACTTTTCCTAACTCATTTATGATTACAAATATACATATTCAGTTCTTAGTCTTGGAAAATTTGTAGATATATTGAAGGATTAAAAGGCACCCTTGTTAAACAATTTCAATGGAACTTTTCTAACGCATTTCATTATCATTTCTTCGTCATAGAAAAGTCGTAGATTAGATAAAGCCCAGAGCACCAAAGATCATTAGTTCTATTCTACAAGCTCAGAAATTGTAAAGGATATTTCCTAACTACTTTATGATTAGAAAGATTCTCCCTATTCTTAAAAAATATACAGAAATTGCAAAGGATTTTTCCAAACTCATTTAGAATTAGAAATATTGCCCCTATGCCCCATGGGAATACCTAACTCGTTAAATAACTCAATCAATCTCAGAAATTGATAAGGATTTTTCCTTAATCATTTGGGTTTAGAAATATAATCCATATGGTTTCTCCATTATCATTTCTTCGGCTTAGAAAGTATAGAGATATGTTAAAGAGCAAATCATTAGCAATTGTTGATATTACTTAACTAATTTTTGATCATAAATATACCCCCAATGAATTCTCTATTGTAATTTTTTCAATTTAGATTATAGATAGGCATGAACAACCCTATAATTGCTATGGGAGTTTCTAAAGAAATTTATCATTACATTCATTACATAAAAGATATATATTTATTGTAGAATAATTATGACAAATACCTGCCCTTCAATTTAGATTAGAGATTGTCATAATAAAGAACACCCTAATAATTGCAATGGGAGTTTTTACACAAATTTATCATTACATAAATAATTTAGATTTATTGTAGAATAATCATGATTAAGAATTGCTTTGTTAAGCAACCATAGGAACCATTTGAAAACTCTATAATTATTTGCCACACAGTAAGGGTATCCAAGTGGCGACTTTGTTAGCAGAAAAATCGTTTCTTTTAGAAGAGCATGGCAGAGAAACTTGAATCGATGCGGCCGATAATATGGCGTAACAGAGCAAAACGAAACGAATTCGCGCAGTGGGGGGTTAAATCTAACTGTAGTTAACCCTTGATGTGCCCGCAAACTGTCAATTTGATAAACTAATTATATTTGCAGACTGACCGCAGGCGCAGCAAAGACAAGCAGACAAGCAGACAAATAGACAAATAGAAGTACAGCAACAATGGCCAATCCGCGCAAATTCAGCGAGAAGATTGCGCTGCAGAAGCAGAAGCAGGCGGAGGGAACGGCGGAGTTCGAGCGGATCATGAAGGAGGTGTATGCCACAAAGATGGACGAGACGCAGGCGAATCAAAAGATATTGGAGTGTTGTATGGGCGGACAGGAGAGTGGATCGAGTGCCAATGCATCGCCGGGCAATGCAGGGAATGGCACAGGAGGCGGCAGTGGCAGTGGCAATGGTAGCGGGACGAGCGGTGGTGCCTCACCGGATGGCATTGCAGGCGGTGGAGGATCACCTACCGCATATCGGGAGTCGCGGGGACGCAGCGTGGGCGTGGGACCGATGAGAAGACCCTCTGAACGAAAGCAGGATCGTTCACCCTATGGCAGCAGTGCAGGAGGTGCGGGGGGTTTGGTTAATGCATTGGGATTGCCCAACAGCAACATCAACAATAACAACAATAACAATTGCACACAACAGAACCTCTATTTGAGTCCGCCTATGGACACGAACTGGCGACGCTCGAACTCCGATTCGGCGTTGCATCAAAGTCTCACCATGGCGGCGGCAGCGGAGGGAGTCGGAGTCTTTGGAACGGACATGAACACGCTGCACGCCAACTACAACCCGCAACAGTCGCACCACCAGCAGCACAGTCAACGATCTCATTCGCCGCACCAAATTGGACGCAGCTTCAGTCCGCAGGCACAAAGGAGAAAGCCGGCATTGTCGCCGCATCAGTTGCAGCTGCAACAGTTGCAGCAGCAACAGCACAACATGCAGCAGCAGCTGCAGATACATCAGCAACAACAGCCGCAAGCACAACAGCAACAACAACAGCAACAGCAGCAGCAACAACAGCAGCTGCATCAACAGCAGCAGCAGCAACAACAGCAGCAGCAGCAACAACAGCAGCAACAGCAACAGTTGCAGCAGCAACAACAAACGCCATATAACGCCAAATTCTCCAACTCGCTGTTCAGACCGCTGCAGGAACAGGCCAGCTATGCCAACACTGGCTCCCTGCCCAATCTCACCGCGCTGCAACACTATGCAACACCTCAACAGCAGCAACAACAGTCACAGCAACAACAGTCACAGCAACAGCAGTCACAGCAACAACAACTGCAACATCAGACGCTATCGCCGGTCATGTCACCGCACAATCAGCGACGTGAACGCGATCAATCGCCCAGTCCGTTTAGTCCGGGCAGCGGGGCGGCGGGTCCGCCATCGCCTTATCATCAGCAACAACACTCGCCAACGTCCGTCGCCGCTGTTGCCAGCAGCAGTACGCCCGCCCTACCGCCGAGCAGTTCGCCGCATTTGTCGTTCAGTCCGCTGCCCACGTTGGGCGCCAACAGCGGCAACAACAGCAACTCGGCAACTGTTGCCGGCAATCTAACGGATTATCGCCAGCCCGCAAATCCGTCTAGTCCGAGATCCTCGCCCGGTTTGCTGAGCAGCGTTTCCGGCAGTGAATTGCATACGAGTGCACCGGCAAGTCCCATAAGAGTGCAACAGCAGCAACAATTGTCGAGCGCCTTCGATGCCGCCTACAACAGTCTAAATCCGTCGTTTCACAATCACTTTGAGAACTTCTCGCTGGGCGACAGCAACTCATCGCCGGAGCAGCAAAGTTTTGCCAATAATTTTGTTGCACTCGGTTTCGATGATTTCACGACGAGTGCGGCGACAGGAGGAGGAGGAGGAGGGGGAGCAAATGGAGGAGCTAATGGATCGTATCACAATCAGGAGCAAAATAAACTATTGGACTACAATGAGCTGAGCGGTAGTCCCGAAACGAGCAGCAATAATAACAATCTGCGGCGTGTTAACAACCAGCAACAACAGCAGCAGCAACAGCAACAGTTGTTAAACAACAACAGCAATGGCGCCAACACAGCAGCAACGCACAATGGTGGTCCAAGTCTCAACGGACCACACGAACACCACAACAACAACAGCAGCAATGGCGGTGGGGGCGTGGTTGAGTCGCTGGTCGCCTCGCCAGTGCCCTCGCCCCTAGGATGTCCCAGTTCCCCGCTGCCCATACCAATGTCGGCGCAGGCATCGCCACAGCAACTGTCGCTGTCGCTGCACCACTCGCCGCACCACTCACCAATGCATTCGCCGCACCACAGCACGAATTCGCCGCTGTCAAGCAGTTCACCAGTTGGCAATGCCTGCAACTCGAACATGGTAATGAATCATCATCAACAGCAGCAGCAACAACAGCAGCAGCAACAGACGCACCACCAACAGCAGCAGCAACAACAACACCATCATCATCACCATCACCACCAGCAACAACAGCAGCAACAGCAACAACAACAGCACCACCATCACCATCAACATCAGCAGGGGCAATCACAAAGTCATACGCCCACAACAGCCAATATACCCTCCATAATATTTAGCGATTACTCCTCAAATGCGGACTTCAGCAGGGAGATCTTTGATACGCTGGATCTGGACTTGGGGCAAATGGATGTGGCGGGCTTGCAAATGCTGTCGGATCAGAATCCCATCATGATTGCCGATCCCAATATCGAGGATAGCTTCCGGCGCGACCTCAACTGATACTATGAGGAGGCTGTTGCGGCTATCGAGAGCGGCGTGCTGCTCGAGGACACCTACGAGGCATTGCTGGAGGCTGGAGTTGCCATGCCACTGCCACCGTCCTCCAGTCCACTCAGCAACTGCTCGGATGTCCAGCAGGCAGCAGCGACAGCAGCAGCAGCAGCAGCAGCGGCAGCAGCAGCTAGCGAAAGGGATAAAAAGGATCTGGAGGTGGTTGAACTCCTAGTGCCAGGCGTAATTGATGATCTTGTCGACTCCACCGACTTGGATGAGGAAGTGCGCAAGTTTTTCTTCTAAGTCAAAGCCAAGTAAAAGCATCCTAGATGTAAGCATTGTCTCCTCCTCCTCCTCGTTGTCGTTGTCTCGTGCTCGTCAAAGTGTTAGTCCTTAAGTGTACTTGAGAGACTTTCGTTTGTACTACTCCCACTACCCACCACCACCACCTTAACCTCCAATCCGTTCCCGGTCCAAGTCCCGGTCCTGGTCCTGGTCCTGGTCCCGATGCACAACCGTCAACATACGATATATTTTACAGCGAGTCTCAGATTTTACTTAACTACGCACATAAGTCACGAAAATACCTACTACTACTTACTATAAAATATAAAATTGTATAATGCTACTTTCTGTATATATAACATTATATACATGCACATGTATATGTATTTATTTATATAATGGAAAAGGATTAAAACCAAAAAGTGTCTTAGACCTACGACCAAATTATTGTACACGTTCTATAAACAAAACAAACAGAAACAAAACAAAACAAAAAAACAATAAGAAATTCCTGTAAAATAAAGCTACAATTTACCGACTATTTATAACAGATAATAATGCTATGATCGCTACTATCAGAGTCCCATAGCAACAGGTATATACTTACGTATGTATAGCTATATATATATCAATGTATATATAAATATATACCTTTAAACCTTTAAAAAGAAGATACCCTTACGTGCCGTCGAAGCAATTACTAGTGTTTAAGATCCACAGATCCGTTACTGTTAACCGATAACTCGATATATCTCGATACCGATTCTTACTGTGCTGTAAACATTATCTATGTAAAATTCAAAGTGTTCCTTGCACTTATCGAATACCACAAATGCAAAGAATAAATTTAAACGATTACATTTTTGAGGTATCCTTCATTCGACATCCCCCTCTTTAAAATGCAGTATCACAAATATATAGTTACATATACATATAGCTAAATATAGCCAGATGCAAAAGAGACTCTGTTACAGATCTATTAGGATGAGAACCAAAGGATCTCCATCTCACAGATCTCGTAGCACGAAATCGCAAAAAACATCACGAAATTACAAGGAGAATGAAAGTAGGAAATAACCACAAGTAAATCAAAAACGAACTACTCAAAATTTTTTACAAATCTTAAAGCTAAATATATAAAAATAATTAGCTAGGAGGCAAAACAAAATGTAACACAAAAAAGTCTTAAATAAAATAATTACCACACTCCGTAACTTACGCCTGAAATTCTTCGTACCAAAATTTAATCACAATATTTTATTTTAATTCCAATCCAAGCAAAAAAAAAATTAAATTATGTAAAGAGTAAATATATATATATACATATATATATATAAATTTATTAAGCGAATACGACTAATACAAATTTTTAAGAAACGACAAAGGAGTAAGCAAGTAACAGGCTTTAAAAGTGCAAACGTTTTATTAATTGAGTACCAGAACTTATACATAATATTAATAATAATAATAATAATATTGTTAATTATAGTAACAAGATTTTTGCATAAAATAAATATATACATAAATTTTCCTTTTTTTAATGTCAATGTAAAACTCTAGTTATAAACTACCTAAGTAAACTTTAAATCCTTTACAAAACTATGCAAACAAAACAAACAAACAAAAAACGCTGCGAGAAAATAATATTTAAAAATGTTTGTAAACGACGTTAAGAGAAAGAGAGACAGAGAGCGAAAGAGAGAGAGAACGGGCACATTGAAAACAACAGCAACAATAAAAGAAAAGAAATTAAAAAACAAATTACATTATTTTATTTTATTTGCTGTGTTGACTCGTTTTTGTTTTTTTTTTCAATGTGCTAGTTCGAAATAAACCGAAAATGTGTATGTGTAGATTATACATAATACTATTACAATACAACTAAGTAATTGTGTATGTAATATATAATTACATTTCTAAATTACGCAAATAAAATCCAAGCAACAGGAATAAGAGTATATTCAATGTAATAACACAGTTATTTGTTTCAAATAAATCTTACATTTAATTTTAAATCCAACTCTGCCCCAGGCCCCAAGAAATTCTTTTTTCCACTCTACGTGCCAAACATTAAAAAAAAATACAAAATACAAATAATTAAATGTGCAAATAATTGCACGTAGAATTATGTGCACAAGTATGTAAATCTACATTATAATAATAAAAAAGCACATTTTTTTAATTATAGACACATAACATGGACTGCAGATTACAATTAGCTGAAGCGGTTGTTGTTGTTGTTGTTTTTTTTTTTTTTGATTATTATTATTACTTGCCGCTTTGTTAATAAGCGCGGCGCAGTTTGTTGCGTGCGCTAAAATTAGTAGCCAAAGTTCAGTGTGGGGACACTTAGTCGTAGTCCTACAATTAGCTATTACCATTAGTGCTGGCAATTCAGCTATTTTCCCGCCAGTTGAGGAGTATTACAAATGCCAAGCGCAGGAACAATTTTAATGTAGCAACTGACAGGGTTTATAGTTGTATTGAAAGTTGAATTATGATAGTTAAAAACTCTTAAAATACACTAAGAAGGAAATCGCTGCCTAAATTCCAAAATTTCTAAAAATATGTATTTACACACACTTTAATTTGTGGGTAGAATGCATTTTGAGCTCATATAAGGAGCAAAAAGTCTTCGATTCAGTTTTCCCAGAATTATGACAGTCTAAAGTTTTTTAAAAAAGATAAAGAAGAAGTATGTTATCTCCATATCGAATATTGAATAGAATAAATTAGAAAAAAGTCGCTAAACACATTTTTAAGAGGTGCAGGTTATTCAAAAACAACCTAAAAACCAGTCGGAAAGGCTACAGTCGAAGTCGACTATGAGAGACCCTTTACTTATTCTTCAAAATGGAAATAAGAGTAACACTAATAGTACCCCATAGCGCGTTGTAACCTCAATATGCTCTTCTTCTATTGATTTTTGAATAACTCCCGAGTTTATTATCCGTTCGCGATGAAATTTTCAGGATACATTAGGACCCCGATGCTTGTCCTGTGTCCCAAAGGGCTCCAATTTTAAAATTGACCATTATATGGGATTTTAAGTTTTTTTTTAATAACTTCCGAGATTATTATCCGATCGCGATGAAATTTTCAGGATACGGTAGGACCCTGATACCCGTTCTGTGTGCCAAAATTCAGAACTCTAGCTTCAATATTTTTCGTTTTATTTCAAAAATGTTGTTCTCGATTTAGGGAGGCGTAAGGGGGCGTGTCAAAATGTTAAGATAAACTTGATCTGCTTAGCCCATAGACGAACCACCATACCAAATCTGGCGACTCCAGCTCTTATAGTCTCTGAGATCTAGGCGCTTATACAGACAGACGGACATGGCTATATCGACTCGGCTAGCGATACTGATAAAGTATATATATACTTTATGGGGTCTGCCGGACTTCCTTCGACCTGTTACGCACATTTTGACAAACTTAATAGACCCTTTTTTACTTTTTTTTTAAAGTAAAGCGTCTAACTAGAATAGCTTTTTATTTGTTTTTCTTCAAACTATTTTAGCTGTTTTTTAATGTTTATATAGCTTTATTAGTCTCCACAAAGTTGACAACACTGTCTGTTACCATAACAGCGAGAGAGAGAGAGAGAGAGAGAGGGACAACAACAATGCTAAGACTCATTTAAATAAATATATGTGTGTACACACTTACATTGCAACATGTGCTACACGCGTTCAGGTGACAAATGTGCGATTTAAAAATAATATGGAAAAACGACGAGTTAATAATTCAAAACAAACTGGCGCATTGACATTTCAATACTCTTTACACTCAGTTGATAGTTTTTTTTTCAAATAGTAAATGCCTGGCTAAATATGCTAAGCACTATAAAAAAAACTAGTCGGAAAGGCTACCGACCAGAGATATCGACTGTCAAAGACCCTGTACTCTTCTGTATGTATTCTGTAAAGCCCATGCACACACGAGCAAACACGCCGCAAGCTTTGCACTTTGTCAATTCCTTTTCTTTGATTCGATTTGTCTGTCTGTTTGTCCGTCTCTTTGTCTGTCTGTCTGTGCATCTGTCTGTCTGTCTGTTTGTCCATCTCTCTGTCTGTCTGTCTGTCCATCTGTCTGTCTGTCCGTATGTCTGTCTGTCCGTCTCTCTGTCTGTCTGTCTGTCTGTCTGTCCATCTGTCTGTTTGTTTGTAAAGCCCATGCATACACGAGCAAACACGCCGCAAGCTTTGCATTTTGTCTATTCCTTTTCTTTGATTCGATTTAAGGATGCTGTTCAGGACATAGAGAAGCCCATACGAACTTTGCTGTCTCTATAGTTTTTAAGATCGTGTTGTTTATATGTTTTGCTCACATTTTTTGGTGTATTTCTTAAAGTTCACAGTCTAACAATTTCCATTCAATGACAGCTGTATTATTTAGTGCTTCGATCTGGTTTAATCATATTAAACAAGTTGAATTCATTAATAATACCCCCGGGCTATTAGAGTATAAGTAAAAAGGCAAAAGCGCAAATCGCAATTTATAAATCAAGCTTTTTTGATTTTTAACAACGCTTTCGTTCGCTTTGACTTTGCTGATACTGTTAACGGTAAAAGGGCAAGTCGCACAAAAGTGGACAGAGAATGAGGGAGATGGAAACAGCGCTATTGGGAGTGGGAGTGGGAAATATAGGAAATAATATACTACGAGCGTTATTCGTGTTATTTCTTAATGAAGTGCTAAAATCAAATCAAATCAAATTGTCGTGCTAATAGCAGCGATGACGCTTTGACTGTAGCGTCATTATTGTTATCGCCGCACTCCACGCCCCACCACCACCACTGATCGTCTCTTAACACTAAAGGCGCAAATGTTATCAGCAAATACGAGAGCAGCAGCAACAACAGCAACAACAACAACAATCGCTCGATGAACAACAATCTAGGGGGCGCCTTAAACGACATTCCAAGACCTAGCAGCCGGAGCACATGCTCCGAAAGCTCCCCCCTACGGAGTAGATTTTTACGTACAGTATGTAAAGTGATTGTTTTGACAAAGAACAACATTCTCATACAGTTAGTCAATTAATTGTTGTGACAGCATCGAAAATGTAAGAAACTAAAAAATACCTTGGCTTGGATTTCTATTATTATTTTTAATTTATTATAGCTGCTACTGGTTCTTAAAATAAGTTTAGAAAATGGAACCGTTAAACAAAATTAAACGAAACCCAAAGAAATTAATTTTTGAATAAAACATTTTTATCGTTACGGTAAGTTGGTAAATTTTTGCAAAAGTTTCTTTTATTCTTTTCTGTATGTAAATAATTTTGTAGTATACTAACAATGTATTTAAAATTCAAGTATGACTTATTGAGATTAAATACGTATATGCATATGTAAAATACATATTTATTAATACATTTTTATTTTTTTACACTTTGAAGTTTCTAAAACTTCGAACCATAAGGACAAAGTTGAAATTGAACCATTTACCAAAATAATCATTGCATTTCTTAAGTATTAATCACTAAAAACATTAATAAGAATAACGATGGATTTTTACACTTTTAAGTAAACATAAGAAAACAAATCTAAAAATAGTTTATTTTGTCAAAACTCTATTTGTTTTTGATTAATATTTAAAACGGAGTTAAGCTCAATGAAACTCATTTCATATTATTTTTTAATTGTCGTAGGAAACAAAGGCAACTAAAATAATAAAATAATAAAAATATATTAAATTCAATAAATAGATTTTTGTTTTGCCCAATAAAATGTATCAGTTTCTTATTTTGTCAAAACAATTACTTGAACAACTAAATTTATTTTATTTGTATTTATTTATTTATTTTTTACCTTTTTTTACTTATTTTATTTTTAATAAAATAGTTAAGTCTCATTGCAAAATTCATCATTCTAAGAAACATAAGACACTATAATAATACGATAATTAAAATATGAGTCAACATTTGTTTTGCAAAATAAAATATATATTAGTTTATTAATTTGTCAAAACAATTACTTGAGCAACTGTATGTACATACGTGTATACCAAGGAATGCATATACTTAGTACATACACCTATGAGTGTGTATGAGTGTGTATGAGTGTGTGTGTGTGTGTGTGTTGTGTGTGTGTGTGTCTGTGTGTGTGTGCAGTTTTGCCAAACAGTTGAATGCGCTTTTATGGCACACAATGATAAGGTTCCTGGACTCAGGCAGCTGCCGTGCATAATAATAATGCAATATGCATACGAATAGTCATAATAATGGAAGCAATTAGTATTGATCACAAGCCAGTCTATTGATTGGCATTAGGGCGTGACAATCATTCACTGCCCATCTGATGTACACACATAAATATGCCTGGCGTAAATATGTAAATATATATATGTACAGTTGGTCAACTAATTATTTTGACGAAATACAAAAAACCATATACATAGTTTTTTAATTTGCTAAAATAAATTTCAATTGAATATTTATTTTTATACACTGTTCGATTGTATTTTAAATTTGTTAAATGTGCGTAAGAGACAGAAGAAGACGTGGCAGATTCCATAAGGTAGTTATGTGACAGTTTGTCTGTCTGCCTGTCAGTCTGTCCGACTGTCTGTCTGTCTGTCTGTCCGTCTGTCTGTCTGTCTCTCTGTCTGTCTGTCTGTCCATCTGTCTGTCTTTCTGTCTGTTTGTCTATCCGTCCGTCTGTCTGTCTGTCTGTCCATCTCCCTGTCCGTCTGTCCGTCTCTCTGTCCGTCTCTCTGTTTGTCTGTCAGTCTATCTGTCAGTCTGTCTGTCCGTCTGTCCGTCAGCCTGTCTGTCTATCTGTCTGTCTGTCCGTCTGTCTTTCCATCTGTCTGTCCGTCCGTCTATCTGTCTGTCTGTCTGTTTGTCCGTCTCTCTGTCTGCCCGTCCGTCTGTCTCTCTGTCTGTCTGTCAGTCTGTGTGTCTGTCTGTCTATCTGTCTGTCAGTCAGTCTGTCTTTCTGCCTGTCTGTCCGTCTGTTTGTCCGTCTGTCTGTCTGTCTATCCATCTGTTTGTCAGTCTGTTTGTCTGTCCGTCTGTCTGTCTGTCCGTCTGTCTGTCTGTCAGTCTGTCTGTCTGTCTGTCCGTCTGTCTGTCTGTCAGTCTGTCAGTGTGTCTGTCTGTCTGTCTGTCTGTCCGCCCGTCTGTCTGTCAGTTTGTCCACATGAACGATAGGATCTCAGAAATGTTAAGAGCTAGATTCCCCGAAATTGGTATGCAGACCAGTGTTGCCATTTGAGCTACAAATCTAAAACAATTAAAGACATGTTCTTAGCTAGAAATTTGTCTATTATAAGAAATGATTTGACTATTTATTCAGAGTTCAAATTAACTTGAACATGCTGAAGTTAGTCAATAATTCTTTCTGGAAAACCAAATTGAGGGCAAACAAAAAAAGGACAATAGTAGTATTGAAGTATTGAAATAGTTTAT
Organism: Drosophila histrio; assembly: GCA_958299025.2. Lineage (NCBI taxonomy): Eukaryota > Metazoa > Arthropoda > Insecta > Diptera > Drosophilidae > Drosophila > Drosophila histrio. The sequence continues at coordinate 22,202,881 of OY729166.1, forward strand.
TTAAGTAATTTTTGACTAGATAATACTATTATGATACGGCGAAAACTTCGTTTTGTCAGTTGAGAAAATACTGCTAAGGATTATATAAATTATATTGTATATGAGTATATTACTATATTATATTATACTACAGTTAATAGTTTGTAATAATTCAAAAATCACACCTTATAGGTGTAAATCAGAAATATGAAGTATGTATTGAACATATTGCTCGAATTCTGTTTCTTTAATTAATTGTTATTATTATTTTAATTAATTATAATTCCAATGTTGTTAATATCGACTAAATATTCTTTTTGCCATACGATACAAAGAATATTTTGTATTTTAATTACCAAGCCTGAAATCTACATTTTTGCAACATTAAGTTTATTTAAAACTTTAAAAGATATTGGCAGTTTTTTTCTATTATTTTTTAGCTATTGCTAGCTACCTCTATTAATCACAGTAGCCCTTGAAAGTCTGGCAACACTGTTGCAAACGCTACCCTTAAATACAGTTCAAGTTTATTTCAAAGAGACTTGAGGCGTGTATGCTCGTGTATGTATGCGTTTTTTTTATGTGCTTCTATAAGTATTGTAATTGTTACAGGGTATCCCGTAGTCGAGCACTTTGCTACATATTCTTAAAACCTATAAACGAATATAAACCGAACAATTAACAAGCAAATGTTTATATTTCGTATTCAGTACAAACATTTACTTGACCAACTGTACTACATCTCTTTGTTTGATTGTAATTGCTGCTTAGTCAGTTTTAAGTACAGCTTTTTCATACACTTCGCACCACTGTGGATCAGGCTATGATTAAAACAATAAACAACAACAAGCCGTAATAAATGAAATAAGCACAAATAGAAATATGCATTGTAACGAAACGTAAACAGGCGATATTGAACAAAGTATATATTTATTTATATACATACACACACACACACACACATACAATCGGAATAATCTTGTTTTAAGCCCAACATAACCTCACTTACGCTATGTCTATTGTGAATGGTAGCCAAGTTGAGTGCACATGCGCAACTGAGAGAGAGAGAGGGAAATGCTGATCGGGAGGGGGAGGGGGGAGAAAGAGCGACAGAGGGGGACATGGAGATGGAGAGAGACAGAACACTTTTGATATTTGCAAATTACTTTTAAGACAGACTGAACAAATATTTGACGTCTTAGGGAGATTCAAACGTCATATGTGGACGCGGGTAAAAAACCGCTTTATTTCTGCTACCAACAATAGCCGGGCATTGTTGTTGTTGTTGTTGTTGCTTGCTGGCAGCAAGCACAAATTGATAACAATACGACAAATAATAAAAATACCTACATAATAATTTATGTGATGAATCAATAATGCGGTAAAATTAGAAATGCTAAACTGCTGCTCAAACTGTAGCGCATGAATGCTCTAACACTGTAGCGCATGCATGCTCTAAAACTGTAGCGCAAGCATGATCTCAAACTGTAGCGTTGGAATGCACTCAAACTGTAGCGCAGGCGTGCTTTCAAACTGTAGCGCAGGCATGCTCTCAAACTGAAATGAATACTGTGACAACTGTTTGTGTCACACTGTGACAAGTGTTTGTGTCACACTGTGACAAGTGTTTGTGTCACACTGTGACAAGTGTTTGTGTCACACTGTGACAAGTGTTTGTGTCACACTGTGACAAGTGTTTGCGTCACACTGTGACAGCAATTGTTTTTAATCTATTTAATTTATATATTTAATTGAAAAACACGACATGTTTTTTGAGCATTTGGTAATTTTATTTATTTATTTTTAATTAATTTTACTGAACGCGCCAATTGTTTGTTTTTATTCTATTTGTGAAGTTTACTCTGTGAACAACTTGTGACGCAGTGTGAACATAGCATAAACTCACAAAACAAGGCTGTGACTTTCAAACTCTTGGCTAGCTTTATTCCATTTGACTACTACAGTTTTATATTCTATTGGAACTCAGATAATCATCATCCTCGTCCGCTTCCTCTTCCACAACGCTGTACGAGCTCTTCCCCTTCCCCTCCTTCCCATCCTTGCCCTCCTTTTCCAGATGCGTCTCAAAGAACTCTTCCACGGTGTCCGTATTCCATTTGGTTATCGATAACGTTTCCAGCACCTTGCCACTGTAATCCAACAGTTTGACAATCGGATCCAGGCCACGAACGTACTTAATTTGCAAATTGGGGAACTTTGCCGGCCTGCCGCTCTGCACAAATGCCTGAATCTGCGGATAAGCTCGGAATTTACAGGTGCAAACCTCCAGAATGGCCTTGGCGTATTTTCGCTGTGTTGCCGGCAATTGATCTTGTTTGCAACACAGTTTGCAATGCGGCCTGGAAGAGAAGAGATTTCGATGGTTATCAACTTGCAAACAGCAACAACAACAACAATGTTTATTGATTTATTCACTTTAGTGTTTCCAGGCCAAAGTCATCCAATTTCTCGCAATTGGAACACATTAGTTGCGTTTTAATGAATCCCAATTCTCGGCAATCTGCAGTCGTGAATTCAGCGTGAATTTGACACTGCAAAAGGTTTTAAATCAATTAAGCGCACTCTACGGCAATACTGGATACTTACGCTGATTAGGCCTAATACTGAAAATAACAATAAACTAAATTTTCTCATGTTTAATTAGTAATTTGTATTGTATGTAATTCTACCACGTCGTTGTTTACAATTTTAATGAACTTATCGATATACTCAGCAGAGCTGCAAAACTATCGATGGCGACATTAAACAGTATCGATAGAGAAACTGTCAATTTGCCATCGGTAGAAAACAAAACGATAGGTGGCGCTACTTTCGGCGCAAATTGGCTATCAGAAATATAAGAAGTGTTTACGGCTGCTAAATCAGATTTAACCATAATACCATTTTAGCCTACAACACTTCTTTGAAAAGTGTTCATAGCTGGGAATTGTAATACATTTTGTAATAACTGCGCTGTAACTCAACTCCATTCCATTTAATCCAACTTCAACTGTCGCTTAAACTTGGTAAAAATATACACATCTCACGTGAAGACGCCACAGAAAGTTTATTTTATAATTTCAATTAAATAGTTTCTAATTCGTCTCCGAGGGGTGATGAGCTCCCAACATTCATTAAACTGATCATCTATATTTTATCTTATATATAAATAAAAATGTGTTTGTAATGATGAACTTATTGCATACGTAATCAATTGCATACATTTAATTTAAACTGCGCGCCCTGTTGCTGTGAAAGTTCAGTAACGATAGTATCGAATTGTTGGAGCAACAGCACAATACACTTACAACACTGCTCTGCAGGCCATATTGAGTCACATGAAGTTGGCAGCGAGCTCAAATTTACTGAAGAAGAAGAATGTGGCTCACGTAGTCGCATTTGTTTTGTTCCGTCTAATTTACTAATTAAAAATATAGTAATTGACAAGTAAATTGCAATTTTTCCAAATTTACGAAAGAACAACGCGTGTCATTTAAGTAAATTGTTGGCCCGAGCGAAAGAACAACAGTATTCAGTGTGTGCTCGGTATTATTATCTTTTTATTTGGCAAATCAATAACTGCATTTGTAGAGAGCGAACGCGAACGCGCTGCGCAAAAGTGAAAATCCAATCAACGAACGAACGCATAGAAAAGGTGAATAAATAGAAAACCTAAATCGGTATACGAAACATAAATTCGATTGTTGTAAAAATAAAATTAGGCATTGAGTGTGCCGAGTTCTTGCTGCCAAAGAGCACAGAAATAGAAAAACGTAAAAAGGTTGTGCGAGTTCTAGTGGGAGGGGGAAAAACAGCTCCAGGGGAGCATCTTGATGAGATGAATGTGTATACATACACATGCATACATATACACATGTTTACATTAGACGATTTGTGTGTGTATGTATGTTTGTGTTTTGATTAGCAAATTATTAATCTTAATATATACTAGTTGTTGTTGGTATTGCGCCACGGTGCTAAAATGTTATTCATTGCAATAAAGTGTTGTTGTTTATTTGATTCATATATTTTTGAAGCAACTGCGAGTAAATTAATTCATTTGCCCTTGCACAACAATAACAACGACAGTGAGAACAATTAACGGAATCGCTGAGATTTTGCTTGATTTGAATTGCAAGTCCAGACACGAATCACGCAAAACAACAACAACAACAGCAACAATGTTGGAGATCAGAAATACAGTTTTTTTTGGTTCTGTCAGTGTTGCCAAATCATCCTTTTTTCTGGTCAGATCTGTCTTTAAAAATGAATGCTGGAATCTGTCCTTTTTCATTTCTGAGATACTTTATTTTATTAAATAAAAAAAAAATAAATAAATATCGCTGTCAGCGTTGATTTAAATTTCTTAATAACTTGTAATCTAATCGAATTAAATGTAAAGTTTGTGTGAATGGTAATAAATTTCATCAGGTTGAGAAATATTAAAATAAATTCAAATATTTAACTTTGAATGATAATCTATAATGTATAATATATTAATATGTACAAATAAGTTAACAGAAATAGTTCCTTATTATTCAATTATGAGTAATTTAGAATTTAATGATTTTTCCTGTTTTTCGGCCCTTTGTTTTATTTTTTGTCCTTTTTTAAGGTCTGTCTATACTGTATTTCTTATCGATAGTTGGCAACACTGTGTTGAGTGATGCTTTACAGAAACTTGTTCTATCTGCACTCCTCCTCTTGGGTAACGGTTCTAGCTGTGTATGTGGAGACACAGACACACATGTATTATGCATTGAATGCGTGTGTGTTCATTCAAGTTTTCGATGCAACAGACGGAAGCTGCTGCTTAAGGTCTTTTATTCCATTCAGGCAACTTCCGCCTATGTTCATGTCTCGTTTAACTGGTTTAGGGCGCAGCTGCATGTATGTAAGTGCATTAGTGTGCTTATGTGTGTGTGCCTGCATCATTCGCACCTGCTGCATGAGGGCAACAATAACAGCAACTGCAGCTGTCGTCCCTCTCAAATTTCTTATCAATACCGAGACCTTCAAATTCTCTGCCCACTTTGCTTTTTCTCAAAATTTTCCATTACGCCTTTGTTAGCCAAGAATTCCAACTATTAACTGATTTTCTACCTAACACGCCATATTGTATATACATATATATGTGTGTGTACTATTGGATTTCTTCTGCCCACGCCAAGTATTAAACCATTTGTTGCCCTCTTCTCTTTCGTCTCCATATTCGTCTTTTTCTACCTACGATACTTTTTCGCTGATTTCATGCAATTTGTTCATAATGAGAGTTAACTGATACATATTGTTTTCACTCAAGTGACTCAACTGCAAATGTGTTGCCTTATCAATAGACTTTCATTGTTATTGTTATCGCCTAATCAGCGATTGCTGTTTCGCCACGCCACGCCACGAAACAACAACAACGCAGACAGACAGAGAGAGAGAGAGAAAGACGTTCAGTCAGCTGCTCGTCATATGGCATGTAATTAATATACATATGTGTATGTGTGTGTGTTACACTGTCACAATCAGCAGTAATATGAGTACGTTTGAAGTACTCGTATAACGATACTGTACCAAGCAGAAACAAGTACAAATATGATATGAGAAAGGCACGATCTGTCTCTCCTACTGCACGGCTACCATATTAGATACATTAGTACTAAAACGGGTACACTTGCCAAAATGGTACATTTTTGTAAACGTTCACAAATCTCTAACAACTCAAATGTCATTGTAACTGTTCTTGTAACTGATTTCAGTTGTAAGAATATGTAAGCGAAGAGTTAATAAGATTGCTTGATAGCATCTTCAGCGACGTGGGCAACACATTTCTGATTAAAGAAAACAATAGTATTATCGAGAATGGTGTTTAGTCTTAAATCGAAATATACTAACACATATTTTCTTCAAGGTTCAATTGTTGTGCCTGCTGTGTGTATTCATGCAAGTGTTTACATATATAAATGTTTATTAGCACCCTGTGGGCATTGCTGCCAATGACCATGCCTTTATATGTACGTTCAACACACGCAACTCCCACACCTCGTCGCAGTTAAATTAGAACCCGCATTCGAAATTTAAATCCCCCACCAAACTGCGCAATTGCGTGTAGTTTTTGCTGTTGCTCTGGGATCACTTTTGGTTAGTTTTGCTAATTAGAAGGCCTAAACAAAGTTCTCCACGCATTTCTTATTACAACTATTTTTAGTTGAACAAGTTTAGTTAAAAATTGTATTCACATGGATTCAATTGAGGAAAAGGTCAATCTAATTGCACTCATTTATTTGATTGTTCAGTTGGTTGGCTCGTTTGTCGACTGTTAAGTCAGTCGAGTTTCGTTTGGCGGACAACTTTCCCGTGTTGCGGTTACTTTTTACGAATTAACGACTAACTAAAGTGCCGTTAATATCAAGGACTAACAACAGCAGGTAGCTGGTCATAAATGGAAAATAATATATAAAAAAAATAGTTAATTAAGTAGATTAGACGCTAAAGGCAATAAAATAAGTGTAGGTAAGGGTATTCGCTAGTCGTATACAGTTAACTAGTTCTAATTAAGACACGCGTATTTCGTTCAAGTGCGCATTGAACCTGGCTGTGAAATGTAAATATTACGAGTGTATGTTTTGAAATGAAAAATAATTAAAAAGAGAAAAATAATAATAATTAATAACCAAAAATAACCAAGTGCAAACTGTGTAAACAACAGCTGTCAGCCAGGTAAATAAACTGTGTAATTTGTGTCTTAGTTTGTAAAATTGCAATTGTTTTTTTTTTTGTTGTTTTGTTTTGTTGTATGTTAATTAATAAGTTGCTTTGTTATTTTCCACTTAGGTCGATACCGAAACGCGAGCAAACAGCTTAGAGAGACAGACAAAGAGGGAGAGACAGAGTGGGACAGAGTGTGAATGAGAAAGAGAATGAGGGCAAGGCTGGCACAACACACACACACACACACTCGGCACACAGATGCAGATACAAACACACACACACACACACATTTTATGAATTTTGAGTTGAATTTTAATTGCACTTTGCTTTTATTCTGTTGCAGCAACGCACCAAAAAAGCAAAAAAAGAAAAAGACACAAGACAAACATACACACATTCCCGCCACGTTAACCGCCGCCTTGCTGCCATGCCGCTAAGCCAAAATTGAAGCAAGATGTTGAGATGTTGCAAGGATCGCTTGCTGCTTGCCTGTGCGCTGTTCGCCTGCCTGTCGCTAACCGCCGCCTGCTCGTCGCGTGCCATAAACAAACCCCGCCCGGACTCCGCACCGCCGACTCCGCCGCCAGATAATGTGATTGCCCTGACAACGCCATCGCGTCCGAACATCACATTTCCGATCTTCACCTGCCCGCCCACCTATGCCGCCTGGTATTGCCTGAATGATGCCACCTGCTTCACCGTGGAGATACACAACGAGGTGCTCTACAATTGCGAGTGTGCTCTGGGATTTATGGGACCACGCTGCGAATATAAGGAAATCGACGGCTCCTATTTGCCCACGCGTAATCGTGTAATGCTGGAGAAGGCGAGCATTGTCAGTGGCGCCACACTGGCGGTCATCTTCATGGTCATGTGCTGTGTCGTGCTGTATCTGCGGCACGAGAAGCAGTCGAAGCAGAAGTTGCACGACGACGGCGCCACCGATGTGCCCGACATGGGATTCGAGAATGCCGGCGTCGATGAGGTGGACGGGCGGAAGTCGTTGCGTGCCTTTGGGCCACATCACAGTCGTATTCTGAGCTTGGAGCAGGCCTATCTTATGCAGTCAACTGCTTCTAGCCACGAGAGAGCAAGGCATTGAACTACTAACAACTGCAGCGAATGTCCTTTAACTCTTTTTAACCTGTTTCTAACTGTTTAACTGTTCAACTGTTTACTTTTTTATGATTTCTGACTTACTGGTAACTTTTTAACCAAGTATCTTAAGTATTAAGTGCCTTCCGAGATGATGACTAGATTATGAGTATTATTATTAACTGCAATGCAATTTTGGCAGCTAGCCGCCCATTTGAAACTAATTTAATAATTATTTATGACGTCGCGTTAATAACAATTAACGTTAAATAAAAGCGAGAACAAATCGAAAACTAAAGACAAATCTGACTTTTATATAACTCAGATGATCTGCTCGTTGGCTTCTGTGTTCTTTTCTTCCAGCAGTTGTGAATTCTTCAATTGATTTGTTATTGATATTTATATGTATATTAATTTATTAAACAACTGTCTGTTATTCTCTTGCAGTTATGCCGCACAACAACCAGCAGACAGATGATCCCCTGGGTCCGCCCAAGGCCGATTTCAGTGCACCGCCGCCTTACGAGCCGGACGCAATGGGCCATGGTGGCCAACAGGTTGCGCTGCCGCCGCAGATGCCCTCGCTGGCGTTGACCACACATGCCGCGGACGCGGGACAGCCGCAGAGCGAGCTGGCATTGCCACAGGAACTGCACGGCAAGCTGCCCACCTACGAGGAGGTGCAAATGGAGAAGTCATTGAACGGAGAGTTGCCGCCCGCATTTCTGACATTGCCATCGACGCAACAGTTGCCGCCGCCGCCGAATCCGTTGTTGCCACTGCCGCCGAATCCGCTGCGCGACGGTCCCGGCGGAGTACGTTCCGGTCAGCCGGCATTAACGTTTATCGCCATCGATGCCAGTGATCCGGAGAATAGTTTGTCCACAACGGATAATTTGCTCGGCACGGACATTATGTTTATAACAGCTTTCATGGTCGCATTTCTATTCAACTGGATTGGATTTCTGATGCTCACCTGTTTCTGTCACACAATTGCCGCACGCTACGGAGCACTCTCCGGATTCGGACTGTCGCTGGCCAAGTGGACGTTGATTGTCAAGCACTCGACGGACTTGGCGTCGCATGAGAATTCTTGGCTCTGGTGGCTAATTTGCGCCTTTGGCTTTCTGATTGCCATACGCGCGCTCATCCAATATGTTAGCATTAAACGATCCTGGCGCCTGCTCTCCGCCTCGGCCCAGGAGCGGTTGCTCTTCTTTTACTAGGTGCGGGCGCCGTCGCCGTCGTCGTTAGCGTCAACGTCAACGTCGGAGGGTTATGTAAATACGTTAAGTGTGCGAGTTGTTTGAACCGACGACACGACGGCGATTGCGTTTTCTCACATTTCTTTCGATCCCAAAAAAACAAAACAAAAATGAAGAAATTTATTGCGAACTTACTATTGGTTAGTGTTTCTGTAGTTACTATGTTAATTAGCGCAAGTTAAATCCACAAATCAGTTAAACAAAACAAAACAAAACATAAGAAAAAGACAAAAACTAGCTAGCATAATAATGTTGTTTATGTATGTCGAAGCATATCAACATATCAACAATAGACGCGCACAGAATAGTGAGAGTCGCAACGAGGACATCACTTGTCTCCACTTGGATATCCTGGTTCGCTGCACCTTTGGGCTGTTTTTGGGCCATCAAATTGATGTATGTTTGTACTTGTATATGTAAATGTGTGTATAGATGTCTCAGTGTAGTGGCTTCTACTATAATTTAGTTGTGGAACAGCTGCGTTTCCGCTCTCCACTAGAAACAAACAAACAAACAAAAAAAGACACAACACCTAGAGGAATATGTCACCATATTTTTATTGAATCTACTTTATGCTGTGGTACTTAAAACAGTTACACAAAGGCCAGCGGTAATTTTGCTAGATAAATACACAACTATTATAATTACGAGTATTGCTAATATAACGTTTATAATTAATATGTTTAATCCCTTTGTATGTAAAATTGAAATATATGCATTGCAAGGGCGCATAGCTGAAATATGCGTCAGTTTTATGCAAATTAATAAAATTATAGGAAATCAACATCCTTACTCGAATTTTACACGGGCTCTGAATATATAATTTGAATTTGGGCGCTTATTAAATATCCAGTTCTCCGTTATCGATAATAGCAACTCTGCGGTATTTGTCGAAAAAACTGCTTAGTGTGGCCACACACTTCTTCAGAAATCAAACCTTATTGGAAATTCGGTAATACTAATCAGACGTAGCGCACAATTTAAAAAGATTGTTTAACAATTGTTCCTTTTGCAATAACAAAATAATTAATTGCACTATAATGCGATAGTTTCAATGAATTTTAGGTGTTCATCACCCTTTGGGAGGTGAAATTGTGTTAATTAATTTTAATTACACAAATTAAAACTAAAATGCGTATCTTATCTCTAGCTTCCAATTTCGAGAAAGGCAAACTTAATACTTTTCCTCTGCCGTCATAAACTTTTATATATTTTTCTGGGACCCAAGGCTTCCATTCAATTAAAGATGTGGCGTCACCTGTGGCTTGTTTGCAAAACATTACTACGCCACCTATGAATTCATTCGACAATCGTCCTGCCATCAGTAGAATATCACGACAGTCAACTGGCCACACTGGCTGTCATTTCTTGTTCACATTAGGGGTGTTGATATATTTAAAAATATCAATAACGATACAAATTCTATTTACCAAATTAATATAATTACTTCACATTTTTAACATTATCTAGGTGAGGCTTTCAATGAATTCTGTTACCCTATTTCGAGCGCCATTAAATTTCTCAAATTAACTTAATATAATTACTTCGCATTTTTAACATTATCTAGGTGAGGCTTTCAATGAATTGTGTTACCCTATTTCGAGCGCCATTCAATTTCTCAAATAAATAATATCGCATAATAGTATCGATATTGATATTATCGGCAAGAGAAATATCGCTTAAATATATATTACAAAAATTACTAATCGGATATCGATATATTTCTACAAATGAACAGCCCTAGAGTTCACATTGCTTTCACAGTTCATATAAAGTTGTCTCGTTCGTGAGTGAAAATACATTTTCACAATAGGCGGCCATCTTTAATTTATAACTTATTTAATAGAAAAACGTGTGAAATAATTAAGTAAAATATATTGCAACGCAGAACAAAACTGCAGCAGCTTCGTTAACGTAAGTGTACAATATAATTTCCGTAGTTTTTCGTTTGCTTTGCAAATTTTCTGCGGTGCTGTGTGTGTATCTGTTGTAGGATTTTTTCTCAATCGCCTGAGCCCGGCAGCCTGCAATGCAATTATTGATTTTCACTGCTTGTATTGTATGTTATAAAATGTTTTAGTTAACTTTAACTTTAATTTTCATCGCTTATAGCACTTAATATTCTTATGCAATTAGTGCACTATGAAAAGTACAGTAGCTGTAGTTACTAATTATTAGTCGCAATAGATTTCAAAACACCTTAAGGCTAATTATAAATAGTCTGTGGTGTTAAAGAATTGGATATTATTTATTCTTGTGTAAATTCACAAGTCTGTTTGGGCATATAAAACAAAGAAAAATTTTTTCATTTCGCCGGCTTGTGACTCAGCGCTTGGTGGTGTCTCAAAAATACACACACACACATGCAAGAATCGCAGAGCCGCCATCTTATTTTTACTGGATAGACAGACATTCACCTTCTGCCGTTTCTTTTATCGGCACTTTCTATGCCGGTTATAATTTTAAAGTGTTTTGGAGTTAAACCAGTATTCTGCTCGAGCATTTGGTGCTCATTAGCTGTGTTCTCATATTTATTAACGTTTTTTTTGCAAAGAATTGAAACAGGTATCATTTAATACAGATGCATTCGTACGCATACATACATATACGTCATGTTTTCTCTGTTAATTGCACACGTTATATGCACTACCCTCATTTGTGATGATGCTTGTTTGTGTTTGTGTGTGTGTATCTGTGCTTGGGTCGTGCACCCTCAGATACATACACATTGTGAATGTGTACATACAAATACATGTAAACAAATTGAGAATTGAATTGATTTAACTGATAGATACCAAAGAGTAAAATTATAAATAAATTAGAAAATATATTTATTATAAATTTGTTAATTATTCTTTTAGTATATTTCCTGTTCATTTCCGAATAAATACTAATAACTTGCATTTATAATGATTCTCCATACTAACAACAACATTTATAGATTGTTTTCATGTTTTTATGTTTTGTGCCGTTATTCTTTTCAGCGCGTGGCATCTTTTCATTTTCATTGCATTTCGCTTTATAAACGTACGCTTTGTAAATCCCCACACACCTTTATACACCTGCAAACAGACAATACACTTATATTCCAACTTCCAACAATCCCACAAATCCTCTCAAAATTATGACCAGGTATGCTGAGTGTTTGAAATGATATTTGTATATGTATCTGCGACATTGAACAGATTTCGAAAGTAGATAATAATATTGTGATAAATCAATAACAAATTATTGGTATGTGTTTATGTAATCGTACTTAAACTATGGCAGTACGAATGAATATAGTAAATTAACTATAACTTGATAGTTTAGGTATGATTTATATAAACGTCGTGAGGCAATTCAATGTTTTGTAGGTCAGCAACAAATGTATTCCATTTTATACTTACAGTGTAAAGATCAACGGCAATCCGCAACAACAATTCGGTAACGGCAGCAACCTAAAGGGAAACATGGCATTCCGTGGCAACCAGAATCGCAATCGTAACTTTGGCGGTGGCAACCAATACGGCGGCCCAATGGGCGCCAATCGCATGGGCGGCATGAACATGTCACCCTGGGAGTCGCAGAATCCCGGCGGTGGCCAATTCGGCAATAATATGCGCCAAGGTGGCGGCCAGATGAACGCCCAGGCCATCAATTTGGCCAACAATTTACTGAACAATCTGTTCAGAAACCAGAATCCACCATCTCTGTTGGATCTGCCACGCGGTGGCATGGGAAATCGTAATCAACGCGGCGGACCGGTATGTATATTAAATTCCGGCTATCAACCGTTAAATTCCTCTTTATTTTGTTCCTTTTCCATTCTTCAGTGGATTCGATGTTACGGAGTTTAGCTTCGTTTTGGATTTAACTTCATTAGCTTTAAAACTTTCTATGCTGTTCGAGCATAATATGCAAAAATCAATCTGCAAAGTAAAAGTTAAGAACTTTCTAACATTTGCTAATTGTATCTACTGATGACCCCCTTTGAGTTTTATTATTGTTATTATTTATTTATTTATTTTGCCAGCTACTACAACATTTTGTTCAGTTCAGATGTATAGTTTAATTCAACTCTTTCAGTAAATTCCCACACGGAAGTTTTACTTAATTTCTTTTAAGCAAATAACAGCAAATGAAGTTTAACCTACACGATGTGATCTTCTTATGGTTCCGAAACTCCTGTTCATCGTATCCACTGAAGAAGTATAAACAAAAACCCACTTTTTGTTTATTTTTATTTGTATCCAGACACAAACTTTGGTTAGCATTGTTACTTAAGCATAGTTGTTGTATCCTTAAAAAAAACGCGTAGTTTGTAGTAAAATACTAAAAACAATTCAACAAATTTGCGACAAAGAGAGAACCCTGCTGATATTGTATAACAAATTGTACAATGTGGAAATTGTGTATGGAGGAGGAGGAGGAGGAGAAGGTTTTCGATATAAAAAGCATTTATTCCATTTTAAATGCAAATTTTTGTTTCTATAGCTCAAAAAAATTGCACAATTTGTTGAATTTAATTGTTTGTACCACGAATTAATAAGTACCGCCAACAAATATTCTATTTAAAGATGAAAAGAGTATGATGACGATAAAAAAAACTGATTATATAATTTTTAAAGTAATTTATTTGATATTTTTCTTATTAGATGTATCTAGGCATTTAATTAACTTTTAAAATAATTTACGAAACCAAAAACCGAAAGAACAAAAAAACAGCAACAAAACCAAATATCAAAAATCTTTTGGATTTTTACAAATTCACAAATTTTCTAATTTACCAATATTTATTTTTATTCTCTTCTACACGAAAACAATAATATTCGATGCTTGTTTGAACAAACAATCTCAAAAACGCATTTCGAATGCATCCATTGTGTGTGCCTATACATCAAATATACAAATATGTATTTATTTATATATATATCATATGTATATAAATCAAATGCTGATGTCTCCGACACGTTGTCGTCATCTGCGTGCATTTATGTGCCTGTTGTTGTTGCTGCTGCTGGGCAATGTTGCTGATATTGTTGTTGTTGTTGTTGCTATTGTTGCTCTTGTGTCTGCTGCCATAATTGATGATGATGATGCGTCACAACAATTTTTCTGTTGCTTGTGTTGTCTTCTCGGACAATGATTATGCAAAATTATCATTTGTTGTTTTATTATTTATGTGTGAAAACTGCATAAACATCCAACAAACAAACAATCAATAATAACTGCTGATCAATTAATATAAAATACGATATATAATTTCAATAAAAATCGAAATAAACTTCATTTATGAAAACATGGCAAATTTGCGGCACTTGCAACACGCAAAACAAACAATAAACATAAATAATATGCAACGCAACACACAAATTGCATAAAACGCAAAATGAAATGCACAAAAACTGTACAAACTATAAACGATGCGATGTCACTTCCAATGCGACGCCAACGATTGATTGATTGATTGATTGAACTCTTCTAATCTGCTCTGCTCTGCTCTGAAACTGAAAACCGATCCGATCTGGTACTGGTACTGATTGATGGTGCAACTGCAACTTGCAATTACCAAATAACAAAACAAATATATATACAAACAAACAATATATAAATTACAATATACATCGCCACTCTTCTTCAACGTTCCTGCTCTGATCGAACTCACTCGAAATCGATATCGAACTCGAAACCGATAACCCAATTCGGTTTCCCGGTTGCCCGCCCGTTTGTGTTGATCAAACACCTCAAAATAAAACCACGCGCCGCCCGCCACGCCAACGACTTCAACAACAAAAACATCCCCGTCGACTGATTGCGCGACCGTCCCGCCGATTTGACCAATACATCTGTTTATCTATATCTTTATATATAAATATCATATCTATTATTCTTCTATATATATATATATGTGTGTGTGTATCTTTTAAAATCAAATTTTTAACTTCCATCCACCCCACCACGTTTTTAAATTAATTGGAATTAAACTTATTCCAATCACCTAAAAAAAAACGAAAAAAAAAACAAAATGAAAAACATTGTAAATGGTTAAAATACCATATATATTTATCTCAACTCGTTTGCTATTTTTATATTTATATAACGACAATGTCAACGATTTGTAATTGTAAATTCCTATAACGATTGATTTTTGTATTGTACCATATATCGATATATCGATATCGATCGCACGATCTATTTATTCCATGTATTCCATGCATTTCCATTAATTATTTGCGAATTTACAAATAATCGAAAAACAAACAACAATTTATAAATAATTATATCACTATCTAACTAAATATCTGCCAACAAATCTTACCAACTACTTGAATGTATTGTATAAATATGTATGTGCTAAAACAAACATAAATTATAAAGATGGTCAATCGCGGCGGCGGTGCCGGCAATCGTCTCAATAATCGTCGTGGCCAAGGAGGTTTCCAAAATCGTGGCGTTACTAGTGGTCCCAAGCCCCCCCAAAAGCAGGGCGCCGGCGGCATTCGTAAGCAGAATGCTTTTGATCGTGCCAAGAAACTTTTGGCTAAAAATGCCAATACTAATAAAAAGAAGGAAATTACTCCTGGCGAAAAGAAAATTGAGAGGTAAGAGTACAACTACAACTACTATAAAACCAAACAACAAAAATAAAACAATTCCAATACAACATTTACCAACCAACAGCGAAAGATTGCAATTCGCAGTTTTTCTTCCCACAAAAAAAAAAAAAGAAAAAAGAAAAGAAATCTACAAATAATTTTTTATATCAATGCATCAATATCTTTCTGAACAAAAAAATAATGCAAATATTTTTAAGTACTTTATTTCCAATTTTTCTAAAGCATTTGATAATATGTTCTCCAAAAATAATCACAAATAATTTCCGCAAGTGGATGAGTCTTTTATATAGACTTCTTTTTTTTTTGAATAGATAAAGAACCCATCCTTTCTGGTCGTTGACGTCTGTTAGCGTGCCGGGTTTTTAGTCTGGCATGGATTGATCAACGAAATATTTTCAGAATTATGTTCATACGTATATACTACATAAATATTAATATTTTGCTTTTGTTTTGTTGTTTATTAGTGCTTTTACATATTTTGGAATCATTTAAAAACTTCATTTCAAATGGGGAAAATACTACATTAACTTAATCAATCTTCGGCTTGTTTAAAATTATAATCATATTTGAAAAGAATTGCTTTAAATTTGTGTGTAGAGAAGAAGAGTCCGATAATATTCATAAACTGATCAGATTTAATATACGATAATGGGAGGAGTTTAAAAGAACGTTTTCTATATTTGCTTGATATGCAAGAACATACTTCTCATCAATTCAATTCTAATCATCATTTCAACATCATTCTTCATTAGCTTAGGCCAGAATCTTTTAATATTTTGAATGTATCTATTCCTAACTAAAGCATTTCAGCGTGACTTCTATACTTGCCGCCCATATAGTAGATAGTCAACAACGCTACGAGACGCGCATGCCACATTTAAAACATTGATGACTTATAAAATTTCTCTTTACTCTTCCCACATTCACGCCATGTTCGATAAGTAGCAACATGTCCAAGGAGTCGCCGTACGCCAGTGTGCCCAATGATATGTTCTACTGTCATCTGTGCAAGAAGCACATGTGGGACGCCAACTCGTTTGAGAATCACATCAAGGGACGCACTCATCTGATGATGCGCGAGGGCATTGAGGAGAGCTATCGCCTGAAGGCCAACATGATCCGTCAGGAGGCCAAGATCGCCGAACAGCTCAAGTCAATTGAGTTCGATCGTCTGAAGCGTATGGGCAAGAGCAAGCAGCGTCAGCTGGATTACTGCACAATGTGCGATTTGAATTTCCATGGACACATTTCGACCCATCGCAAGTCCGAGGGTCACTTGCAGCTAAAGAAGTTCTTGCATCCCAAGTGTGTGGAATGCAACAAGGAGTTTGCCACACGCATCGATTATGACACTCATTTGCTGTCGGCTGATCATTTGAAGAAGGCGGCTGAGAATAACACGAAGGTCGGCGAACGCAAGCGCCAGACTCTGCCCATCAGCACGGCTGAGGAGGAGACACGCGATCTGCGTCCACCACAGAAGCGCAAGAAGAAGCCCGTGAAGAAGGATGGTGAGGAATCTACCGAGGTTAAGAAGGAGACCGAGGAGGGTGCCGAGGGTGAAGAAGCTGAGGGTGAGGAGGCTAAGGAGGGCGAGGAAGGCGCCGACGAGACCAAGGAGGGTGAAGATCTCAATGAAAGCCAGGAAGAGGAGGAGGTGGCTCTGCCCGTCGATCCCGAGGATTGCATTATTGACTTTACCGAGGGTGATGAGATCCCCAGTGAGGTTGACACTCGTCTGCCCAAATACAACTGGCAGCGTCCTGTTGGACCTGCTCTCATTTCTAAGCTGGAATGCTTCGAATGCGCTGTCTGCAGTAAATTCTTTGACACAGAGATCACCGCAGAGATTCACTCGCGCACAGCTACCCATCATCGCAACTTCCTTAAGTTCATTAACGAGAAGTCTAGCGATACCAAGATCGCACAAAAGCGCGCCGCCGCTGCTATTGAGGAGAATGAGCGCAAGAAGCGCAAGGTTGAGGAACCAGAGACACCAGCTGCTGAGGGTGCTGCTGAAGAAGCAGCCGAGGGTGCTGAGGGTGAGCTCTATGACCCATCAGAAGCCACTGGCGATGATGAAGATTTCGAGATGAACGAGAATGCTGAGGGTGAAGGTGAGGGTGAGGAGGAGGGTGGCGATGAAGTCGCTGGCGAAGACAATGGAGAAGAGATGGACGCCCAAGATGAGGAAGAGGAGGAAGCCGAAGCAGAGCCAGAGCCGGAACCAGAGCCAACTCCAGCTCCAGCCCCAACACCCGCTCCTGTCGCCCAGCCTGCTACACCAGCTAAGCCCGAGCCAGCTAAAACAGCGGCCAAGGCTGCCCCAGCCACACCCGCCGCAGCAGCCGCGACACCAGCTGCCGCCGCCACTCCAGCTGCAGCTGCAGCTGCATCCGCTACTCCTGCTGCTGCTGCTACCCCAGCTGAGGCTACACCGTCGCCAGCTAAGAAGCCCCGTGCCGTCGCAGCTGCTGCTGCCGCTTCCGCCGGTCCCAAGACAACGCCGCAACGCAATCGTGCGCGTGGTCGTTACAACCGGTACTAAGAAGGGCTGCAATACCTGGGCATAAGACACAATACACAATACACAATAAAATATAAATATATAATTAAACATAACTTAATGTTATGTATTCATTATTAATATTAAAATACTTTCCACACACAATTTTCGAGATCCGTCTTGCAAGGAGATTTAATGGCGGATACTTATGCATCCAAAGGAAAGAAAAATGAAAACAAAAAAACAATCTTGAACTATTCTCTATTTAGTGACATTTTCACCTCATTTTGCATAAACTTTTTGTAATGGACACAGGCATGAATCGCAGATATTGAAATTTGTCAAGATTTGGTGTCTCCGATTGCAATCGAAAAAGAAACAAACAAATCACATACAAAGAAATAATAAAAAAAAATCAATATTAACAAAAAGCATTCAAATTATATAATGATTAAATTTTAAAATAAAAACTTACTTGTACACAAAAATCGTTTGCATGTCTCTTAATTGAAAAGTTATTTTAAATATTTATTTGATTCGTATTTTGTAAGTACTATTATTATATTATTGAATAATTATTATTGTACAAGTTATGTGCATATTTTGAGATTATGTGAACGGCTATTCACGTTGCGTAGAGTATGTTTGCAGTCCTGATATGGTAATGATTATTATAGCTATAGCTTAATTTTAAATGTGACAGGCAGCTCCTCCTTCAATTGAACTCCGACTGAAGGAATGTGTCTACCATTGAGATACTCGTTATCAACCACTGAGGATCTTCGACCAACCTCAACTAAATATGGTAATACATCTAAGTACATTAGGCACGACTGAAGAGGGCCCACAGTCAGTTGAAGTTACAGTCGAGCGTGTTCTGCTCCGTGGTTGTGGTACGCATCCGACTCTGATCGCTCTGGGATCGCTGTAGGCGACCGCCTCGCCATCTCTTGATGCAGCCGACCAGGGACCAGTTGATGCTCCTGGTGCGCGTCACCACGTAAATATACGGATCCAGGGTGAAATGTATCGCCATCAGTACATCGGCAATCATGAAGAAGATATGCTTCTTTGACACGCGATTTTCCCGGATAGCCAAAGGAATGGCAATCTTTATAAGAGGTATAGGAAAAGAAACAGGGTTTGAATTCGATTAAATACCAATTAATAGAAGAACGCTTTAACTTATAGTGCTCCACCAAGAAATAAGGAGAGCCCAGCGCTAAAATACACTAACTCTTATGTGTTCACCTTGAATTTTAAGTATTAGCACTAAAAGCAAACTACCAACTGTTTTAAAAATTTACGTGCACACTAAATATATATCAAATCAGGAGCGGAAATGTGGAAATCTTATGGATATCATTTGAGTTTTAACAGAGTTATGGAAGTTTAAGGGTAGTACATGAAAAGATAAAAAGGAAGCTAGAAGAGGCCAAAAGTAAAAGTACCGAACATTTTCGGCAAAGCGTATAGCTTCTTTCTTTAATGATATTGGTAGATTCTTCTCGGTTTGTACAAATGTATTTAAATTATTTAAAATATACACTTGTTGACTGCACAATTCCCAAACAAACGTTTATATTTTGTTATAGAAATAAATGTGTAAGAATGGAGTAAAATATATCTAAACATTGTCAGAGAAAGAGGGAATTACATAGTATGGACAACACACCTTTCCTGACCTGACCTGACCTGTCTGCTAGCATACTTTATAGAGTTGTAGATGACGGCTTCTGTCTGCCGCACAACTTGACACTAAGCTATAATACTCGGCTATTCTTGGGGTATTTAGTAAGTATAAGACGATTGGCCTTGGAACTTACCATTTGTGGCATCCAGCAAATGACAAAGGATAAGCTCAGAAATGCCATTACTCTGGCAAACTTAATCTCGTCGGGCGATGTGCCCGAAGTCATGGTCACGCTGTTGCTGTGATGAAACTGACGGGGCGGCGGGACATTGTGAGTATTGTAGTGGGCTTGGTAGAGCGTTGTGCCGCTGCTGCTCTCCGGATCGATGCTACGCACACTCTTCTCCCGATTGACCAGATTGTAGTTCATATGCCGCTTCGTTGTCCGACTGCGTCCGATGATCCACAGCACGCGGGCCACAAACAAATTGCAGACAACAATCACAACACACAACAAAGTACCTGTTGAGTTAATCAAATGGTTGAGCTGCTGTCGCGTGTGGGAAAACTCAGATGAATCTTACCAAAGACCATAAAGAATATAGAATAGGCGTGGTTCGTTATGCCCTTAGCATCTCGATAGCGTATGCAAACCAATTTCTCCGGATTCGATTCATCAATGTAGGCGCCAAAGCCAACAAACGGCAGAAACGTGACAATGAGAGCAACACCAATTACGATTTTAATTGTCTTCTGTATCAACTCAAAGGTGATGTGCTGCAACATATATATATAAATGTAAGAAATGATAGTCATTGCTGGAAGAGCCTTTCAACTTACCTTGTGATAAATAAAGGGACGCGCCAAGGCCATGCAACGTTCAACGGCCATAACGGCGGCAATACAGCCGGAACTGACGCCAAAGAATCGAAATACTACATGTCCAATACAGTCGAGATGCACATAAGATTGCAGCTCCGAATTAAAATTGTATTTGAGCAGACCCGCCGTAAACATGCCCAACAAACCAACCAGATCATTTATGACCAGGCAGCTAAAAGAGAAAAGTCAAAGTGAAAGTGAGTGTGAAAGAAAACCGCAAAAGAAAGGATGTGGGCTTAGTGAGGCCCATAAATTAACTTAGGGGAGTGTTTTGGCTTTTAAGACGTGCTCGGCTGTGAAAAGGCTGTGCGTGTACTCGGCATTTTGGGCTCGTAAATAGTGCAATTAAAGTTTTCCACACAATAAATTCGTTTAATGATGTCACATTAATAACTCACTAAGTTTATCGATTGCCGGCAAATTGCGTCGTATTTGCTCAGTTGGCCAGCTTGAACTTGAAGTTGGTAATAAGTTCTTATTATCGTTGAGTTGTACCCCAATATCCGGTAAAGTGGTGAGTTGTGCTTTATTTGTTGTGTTTCCTTTAGCATAGACATTTGTCACCAAATACTACACTTTAAGGTTGATTGCAAGCTATCCAACTAACTCATGTACTTTTATATATTTTTATAACCTTATCACTATCCAACATTGAAAGCATTCGTTAGAGTAACCTTATATCACTTACTTCCTATTTATATTATTGTTATACAAGTTAGAACATGAGATTCTCACTAATAGTAATTTTGCAGTCGTTTGATTGAATAGCAATATTGTAATAAAAAACAAGCCGATCAGTCGAGCGAGCGCGACAGTAGGATAGCCTGTGCAGGTCTTCAAAGAAAAGTATTTTCATTATAATGAGATTTAAATATATCGCTTGAAGTCGATTTTGCTTGCATCGAGAGTATTTAGCTTGCGATAGTCTGGCAACATTGGACTGCGGCTGTTGATTGTTTATGTTTAGAGCAGTGGTCGGCACCAACACAGTCATATGTTTTTTGCATTAGTGTGCGAATTAACAGAATTTTAACAGGCGTCAAGCATGTGCCGTTTCTTGCCCTTTATATTATTGATTCGCATCAAAACGGCTATATATTGGTCATAATGTGTATAAAAATGAATACTTTTTCAAAAAGTCCAACAACCATTTATTTTTCTGTGTATATAATGTATAATTTGTCAAAATTGTGCAGCGTAGCATCACAATGCCTGATCAGAAGCTGATTCATTTTGCTTCGCCTCAACAGTGACATTTCAGCTTAAAAGCGCCATAACAGCGACTTAACAGAAACAGCGAAAATTTATACTGTACGTGTGCAGGCAGCGCTGCGGCAGAGAAAATCCCTATGCACGGTGCGCGGCGTGTGCCGACCACTGGTTTAGAGCAGTGGTCGGCACCAACACAGTCATATGTTTTTTGCATTAGTGTGCGAATTAACAGAATTTTAACAGGCGTCAAGCATGTGCCGTTTCTTGCCCTTTATATTATTGATTCGCATCAAAACGGCTATATATTGGTCATAATGTGTATAAAAATGAATACTTTTTCAAAAAGTCCAACAACCATTTATTTTTCTGTGTATATAATGTATAATTTGTCAAAATTGTGCAGCGTAGCATCACAATGCCTGATCAGAAGCTGATTCATTTTGCTTCGCCTCAACAGTGACATTTCAGCTTAAAAGCGCCATAACAGCGACTTAACAGAAACAGCGAAAATTTATACTGTACGTGTGCAGGCAGCGCTGCGGCAGAGAAAATCCCTATGCACGGTGCGCGGCGTGTGCCGACCACTGGTTTAGAGCAGTGGTCGGCACCAACACAGTCATATGTTTTTTGCATTAGTGTGCGAATTAACAGAATTTTAACAGGCGTCAAGCATGTGCCGTTTCTTGCCCTTTATATTATTGATTCGCATCAAAACGGCTATATATTGGTCATAATGTGTATAAAAATGAATACTTTTTCAAAAAGTCCAACAACCATTTATTTTTCTGTGTATATAATGTATAATTTGTCAAAATTGTGCAGCGTAGCATCACAATGCCTGATCAGAAGCTGATTCATTTTGCTTCGCCTCAACAGTGACATTTCAGCTTAAAAGCGCCATAACAGCGACTTAACAGAAACAGCGAAAATTTATACTGTACGTGTGCAGGCAGCGCTGCGGCAGAGAAAATCCCTATGCACGGTGCGCGGCGTGTGCCGACCACTGGTTTAGAGCAGTGGTCGGCACCAACACAGTCATATGTTTTTTGCATTAGTGTGCGAATTAACAGAATTTTAACAGGCGTCAAGCATGTGCCGTTTCTTGCCCTTTATATTATTGATTCGCATCAAAACGGCTATATATTGGTCATAATGTGTATAAAAATGAATACTTTTTCAAAAAGTCCAACAACCATTTATTTTTCTGTGTATATAATGTATAATTTGTCAAAATTGTGCAGCGTAGCATCACAATGCCTGATCAGAAGCTGATTCATTTTGCTTCGCCTCAACAGTGACATTTCAGCTTAAAAGCGCCATAACAGCGACTTAACAGAAACAGCGAAAATTTATACTGTACGTGTGCAGGCAGCGCTGCGGCAGAGAAAATCCCTATGCACGGTGCGCGGCGTGTGCCGACCACTGGTTTAGAGCAGTGGTCGGCACCAACACAGTCATATGTTTTTTGCATTAGTGTGCGAATTAACAGAATTTTAACAGGCGTCAAGCATGTGCCGTTTCTTGCCCTTTATATTATTGATTCGCATCAAAACGGCTATATATTGGTCATAATGTGTATAAAAATGAATACTTTTTCAAAAAGTCCAACAACCATTTATTTTTCTGTGTATATAATGTATAATTTGTCAAAATTGTGCAGCGTAGCATCACAATGCCTGATCAGAAGCTGATTCATTTTGCTTCGCCTCAACAGTGACATTTCAGCTTAAAAGCGCCATAACAGCGACTTAACAGAAACAGCGAAAATTTATACTGTACGTGTGCAGGCAGCGCTGCGGCAGAGAAAATCCCTATGCACGGTGCGCGGCGTGTGCCGACCACTGGTTTAGAGCAGTGGTCGGCACCAACACAGTCATATGTTTTTTGCATTAGTGTGCGAATTAACAGAATTTTAACAGGCGTCAAGCATGTGCCGTTTCTTGCCCTTTATATTATTGATTCGCATCAAAACGGCTATATATTGGTCATAATGTGTATAAAAATGAATACTTTTTCAAAAAGTCCAACAACCATTTATTTTTCTGTGTATATAATGTATAATTTGTCAAAATTGTGCAGCGTAGCATCACAATGCCTGATCAGAAGCTGATTCATTTTGCTTCGCCTCAACAGTGACATTTCAGCTTAAAAGCGCCATAACAGCGACTTAACAGAAACAGCGAAAATTTATACTGTACGTGTGCAGGCAGCGCTGCGGCAGAGAAAATCCCTATGCACGGTGCGCGGCGTGTGCCGACCACTGGTTTAGAGCCACAGCAGACGAAAGGCAAATCAAACATACATGAACAAACGCGTCTTTTCGTTCATTATATCGTCGGGCGGCGCAGCGACTGCGCTGCTACTGCGCTGCGACGCATCTGCATAAATTTGATTCTTGAATAACTTTTGAGTTCAATATCCGATCGTACTGAAATTTGTAGCACACATTGAGAGTAGGATACTTGCCATGTGTGCCAAATCTCAAGTCTCTAGCTATTAAACTGCTCGTGTTATCAGCTTTTTCGAGTTATGGGCGAAGGAGGCGTGGCATCGCGATGAAATTTTCAGGACACATTAAGCTCAAGCTTTTTATCATGTGTGCCAAATCTCAAGTTTCTATCTTTAACATTGCTTATGTTATGGTGATTTTTCTAATTTTTAAGCCAACGGGACATGATATCGAAAATTGAAAATAAACTTGATCTGCGTATGGTATTCAGGAGCCTACATTCCAAATTTGAAGTCTCTAGCTCTTATAGTTGCTGAGATCCACGCGTTCATACAGACGGACGGACAGACAGACGGACAGGTGTCAATCGACTCGGCTATTGATACTGATTAAGAATATATATACTTTATATGGTCGGAGATGCTTCCTTCTCCCTGTTACATACATTCACACAAATTCATTATAGCCTTTTTTGCCCATTTTTAATGGGCACAGGCTATAATAATAAAAAAGGTGAAACTCATAAAATCCCATTAAAAATTCGAACCTGTGTTCATATTCACTGCTAGATTAATAGGCAATTCAATTCTTTATTATATATATTGATTTAAAGCAGTCAACAACAATAAAAAGAAGAGAAAACTTAGAAATTTTATTAATATAAACTTTTCAATTGTAAAATTAATAAGAAATAAGCCGAACAGTCGGGATCCCGACCGTAATATATCCTGTGGCTCTACAGGGACATGCTTAAATTCACTCCCGATCTAATTCTCTTCTAATTAGTTTTTGTTTCTATTTGTGGGCAAATGGGGCGTATCATCGCCAAGAAATCTGGACACATTAATCCCAAGAAACTCATCATGTGTGCCAAATCTCAAGTATCTAGCTACAAAAGTGCTTTTGTTATGAGCTTTTTCTCGATTTGCGGGCGAAGGGGGCGTGATATCAAAATAAGATAAACTAGATCAGCCTGTAAATATTAGCAATGCTGGGAGACCAAGTTCAAGCTTCTAGCTCTTACCATCTCTGAGATCCTTTCGTTTATACGGACGGACATAGGTATATCGACTTGACTATTGATGCTGATCAAGAATACATATACTTGATGGGGTGGGCCACTTTTCCTTCTGCCTGTTACTTACTTTTAACACACTTAATATACCCCCACAGGATATACAAAGATAATAAAGTTAAAAAGTCTGAAATATGTTCTGTGTTTATCATGATAAAACTTTTAGGGCAGATGGGAAATACGCAATAAATGATAATAATTATAAATCATAAGAGCATTGCATTAATTCACACATTTACACAAATATTGCAACATTTTTAAAGACACCTTTTATTATATTTTCTCATGATACTTTTGTAAGTATTTATTATTTAATTATGTAATTATGAAACATGGATTTACTGATCATTTGCCAGGGTTTGGTTTTATTATAATTCAAACTTAAGACTTTAATAACTCTGTTAACACTGAAACAAATTCCATACGGATTATCTGATTGATTATCATTTTAAATCTATATTTATTCTGTATCTAAATTAGAGTACATAATATTTCAAACTTCAAATCTAAACTGCAGGTTCATTTGGTTTATATATATATATATTAGATATATTTAGAATAATGTATTTTTAGATTTATCGCAGAAGCGTATTCGAGAGATTACTTCAGCTCTCAGTAAATCGCATTATAAATGCATTTTAAATGATAGTTAAATCAATAAAATTACATATTATCAACATGCAGATGATAAACACTTAAATTCTACTACTTGTATTAAATTATTAGTATTAAAAGGCAAAGTAGGGTATCAAAAAGTGTGCCAGATTCGTGTCAATTCTCTTGAGCTTCTAACTATTCGGAGCAAACAGACAAATACTGTGTCTGTCTCTGAAAAAGCACAATATTGTTTATTTCCAGAACCAAGGAAAAATAGAATGTCATAGAAAAATCATTTGTCTTAACTTAAAATAATTGTTGTTAGTTTTCGACTGAATAAAGAAAATAGAATTGTATGTAGTTTACAAAATATCTGTGGGATGTTATGGGCAATTGTTGTACTAAACATTTGACTGTCTAATCAAATACTATATATGTTTACAGATACTCGTTCTATCTCTATAGATAAAGTTGCAAATTGTAATTACAAATGCGATTTATGGTTGGGTTGTAAACTTGTTGTGTACACAAGATTTTCCATTAGGGCGATTGCAATTGACAAGTGAAAATGTTTGGAGAAAATATATGGCTGAATCAATGGGCAACAACAACAAGTGGGAAAACGAATTAAATTCGCCCCTTGAAGGCACATAAAACAGTACTGTCTACTAGAAATATTTTTGCAACGTCGAGTGCCAATCGTGGCACACATGTTCATCAATCAAATTAAGCCAAGATCAAAAGCTGTTTTGTCACTTGAGAACACACACACACACACACGTGCATAGCAAGGATAATTCTATTAGATGATGAGATGGATATGAAGTCTTCTCAAATTGCTGTTCTACGCAATTTACTGATTTGTTTATTGTTCAAGCGTAAATTTAATTCAATGCGAAAATTGATGCTGGCTGCGAGGAGTTAACCTAATAGGTTCTTTAACGATGATAAATGTAGGAATATGCTCAGTTTGTTTTGGACAGATACATATTGTAGCTAAATCCGTACCAGATAGATTAGATAGTAGTGTCAATTGAAATTGAATGTTGTCAATATAATTGTTGCCTCCAATGCAAATTAGACCCGCACAATATCTAGCAAGTTGAACAAACCTCAACAACTGCCATGAACTCGCCACACTTGACAACTATTACCACACACACACAGACACACACACACAGATACAGAACACCAATTGCATGTATGTATGCGTATATTTTGCGCATTTATTAACTTACCGCAACATGAACGGGTATTTGCTGTTTTTGTTGTGCTTTTTACGCGCCAAAATAATCAAAGCAAGAAAATTTCCCACCACTCCGAGTCCCATTACAATAAGACTCATAATCAATCTCTTGCGATTTTTATACAAATCCAAATCTGTACTATTTGTGCTATTTAGCATTTGGTACACAGGTGTTGTCGTCGTCGCATTGTAGGCCATTGTGATTGCCTTTTCCGTTGGAAATCTCGTGCCACAAATTGTTTGTATTTGTATTTTGAAATGGTCAAACTTGCCACTTTGCCACTCGGCTGGAAACTGAAAACTAGTTACCAATTAATGATCGAACTCTATTTGGCCAAATAATCTTGTCATTAAACAGGGACTGGCCACAACAGGCAACAAACAACAAAAAACTATAGAGTTACGCACGCGCGCGTTTTTGATAGACACACTTTTTAGCACTACGATGCAACGTATCCGTGTTTTACGTTCCATGCACCGTCTGCAGCGAGCCGTCGATTTAGAATGACGAACCGAAAGTCAACGGAGACGAAGACGACGACGACGACGACAATGATGACAACGACTGCGATAACGACAGCGACAACGACAACAACAACGACGACAACGGCGCCGACTGCTCTGCAACTGCCAGCTGCTGCTCTTACTATTTAATTCTATAATTCTAGTGGGTGGCGTTGATGGTGAAAAAAGTTCCTTGCCGACGGCGACAGCGACAGCGACGCTCAACAGTTGGCACACGACGACTTCGGCATAGTTCGGCAAAGTTTTGACGATGTGTCGCGACGCGTCGGCCGCTGCTGGTGGTCGGCCTCCCTTAAGCCACAGCCCTGGCATTCAAAATGCGCAGCTAGTGGCGACGTCAACGTCAACGCTAGCGTCGACAGCGGCAGCAAACGCGTGTGCGGGCGAAATAGTTAAGCGCATTTTTAATGTTCGAATACTCTACAAGTCTAGCTATAAATAAATCCATATTGGCATAGTCAAATATCAAATTAGCTGCAACAAAGTCGTAGTCACAGCTGTAGTAAGTGAGAAATGCTCCCACGGGCTAATAATATTGATATTGTTCGATATCAAGAGTCTGATGATATCGATCTGCAGAATTCACATAAAATAAAAAACCTTTCTTTGCTCTTCATTTATTATAGTTATCTATAGTGTCTAGAACATTTAATAAAATATATAATAATATCCATTGCTCGTATAAATTGAACTATC
Source organism: Drosophila histrio (assembly GCA_958299025.2). Classification (NCBI taxonomy): domain Eukaryota; kingdom Metazoa; phylum Arthropoda; class Insecta; order Diptera; family Drosophilidae; genus Drosophila; species Drosophila histrio. The sequence goes on from OY729166.1 coordinate 22,231,339, forward strand.
ATTATAAATGGCAGCACAAATTGCCATCATTAGATAGGACAGAGAATTTCTTAGTCGTTTCAGAGGTACTTTAATAGCACTTTAGCTTGGCGTTCGAAAAATTAACAACCAAAATGTTTTTGTAATAATTTTTCAATGCACAGTTCGTGCCGTGGCGGTTGGCAAATAATAAAGTACATAACAATATATAGTTCTTATTAAATCATTGGCACATTTATCAGCGCAATCGAATGAATAATCATTGAAAATGGGCTCGGAGAAATGCTTGATTTCAGATCAAAGACGCGCATACGTAATGCATTCTAAATGCGATATTATCCGTAAAGCGAAACGGAAGTGAGCACAAAGACGCCGCAGTCAACGCTAACGCTGACGCCGATGTCGACGGCGACGGCGGCAGCGACTGAGACAGTAACTGCTGCCCATTTAAGGCAGGAACGACGACAACACGACGTATGCGCAATGGGTGTGTAATTGTTAAAGCCGCTGGTGGCGAAGGCCTACAGCGATACTCAGGATATGAGACAGAATGTGTAGCTAACAAATTCATGAGCCTACGGATGCTGACGTTGTCCTTCTGCATATCCCAACCCAGAATCCGAGGACACCATGCAGCGGCAGCGTCGCAGGAAAGCCACAGGCAACTATTTTTAGCTAATTTGAGTGTGGCAAACACGAACTGTGACTTTGAGTGGGCTTTACGAATGCTGCTGCTTGCCCCATAGATTTCTGGGAATTTATATCACTTGATATTCCAATGCCTCCCTGTTAATTGTGAAGAACGAAATTGAGAAAGCTTTATGCGTCAGACGAGTGAACTTGTTTGTTTGTTTGTTGGTTTTTTGTGTCGCCCTTTTTTTGTGGGGCACATAAAAATGACTTTTTGGCAGCTTGCGTGGCTCCAGCGGTTGACTGACCTCTGACCCCCACCGCAAGAACAGTAAACATCAGCTTGCAAAATGAAATTCATAAATAATAACGTATTATTTGCAGCCCTATTCATTTATTTGCACCCCAAAATAGGTTGCTCCCTAAAGTGCCTGATTAATGATTGCATTACTAACGCCAACACTATTCTTCTTCAAAATGTTTGACGAGCACTTGGACAACTGGATTGGTCTATTCGATAATGGAGATTGAAATACAGTCAAGCTTTGAAATATATAACGATTCTTGAGGGAACAAAAAAAAACTTCGTTATATAGAAAGTTCGTAATTGAGGAAGATTTCAGAAAACTTCGTTGTACAGAAGATCGCAATAGAGAAGATCAACTGTAGTTACTTTCAAGTACTTTTACATTTCTCGCTTATATCAAAATCCCCTACATACAGCTCAGCCAGATAACGTAGATTACTGTTTAAATGAAATCTTTGATATATTGGCATTTCACTGACTCATTTTAAGACCTGCACTTATACCCTGCACAATTATTGACACTGCAAACAAGATAAACTTGTAATTCTAACACATATAAAAGTAACAGAAAGGAGTAGCTATCTTTAGCATACCGAATATGGATTACACTTAATAAAAATGGATTCTGCAATAAGTAATAAATATATAATTCACAGCCATACAATAAACTGACCAATACAACATTTAATTGTGGACTATAATAAGTCCACAGTTAGTCTTTGATTTTCTTCATAATTTATTTGACAATTACATTATAGATTCTTTAGTTTACCTGAATGGCTTTTCATACAACAAATTATGTTTCAACCGGTGCAATTGTTCCTATAGCAGATATATGATTTTATTATACAATCCAGTCACTAAATTAATTTACATGAATTATAATTTCTAAACTGAGACATTATATGTCATAAAATCTGGAGGTCGGTCATAAATATACTCATTCTCCTATTTTAATGTTGCTTACACGTTACATATTACGTGTTAAAATGAAGTACTCTCTGTAAGAGTATTATAGGGTTTTATTACTCACTCTGTAGTGTGAGACGGGTAAATATTTACAGCCAAAGTTTCGTTAAACATAGAACAATGTCAGTCAATGTCAGCTTTAGCAAAGATTCGTACTCCTCTATTTAAATAAATAAACGGATATTAAAGATAAGAACTAATAAAGTATAATAACTAAATTTTAAGCGACATTTTGAATGCAATGCATGTCCAGAAGTTTAATTACAATTGTATAAAAGTAATCTTAATCGTTTGGCAAAAACTGTAAAATGATGACTTCATTTTTCCTGCTAAAAAACACTTGTTGACTCTTGGTTTACCAAAGAATGTGGCGTACTTATAGTAATAGTTTATGGCACAACACAACTACTATCAACTGATAGTTTGATTGAGGCAGTCCCAATTGAGTGTATTGTCAACATCCTTTTTGGATAAGATATACTTATGAATGATGGCACCCGATAGTCTCGTGCTCCTTCATGGTAGCGTCATATTATTTTTTTTAATTGCGTACTATTTTGCTACTGATTCCAAGAAATGAAACTAGTCTGAGGTTGGTTGGGTCATGATGATGAATCGCATGGCATTCAACAACAGCAATTGTTGTTGCTTATTCAGTGACGTGAATTGCATATAAACTGCAGCCGGGTGGCAAACGGAAGCTGCGGCAAACAGTCAGAAGCGTTGCCTGCATTGCATTTTTACAGAAATGCCGAGACGCTTCGACTATTTTGCATAACAAACAAACAAGAATTCTGATTGAGACAGACAGAGACGTAGGCCGCCGCCTCTTCTTATAAAGGCGCGCACATCCAAAATAATAAAATGATAATCAGCACCAAGTTTTAAATATCAAAACATAGGACATCATCAGTGGCATTTTAATGGCTCCAATATGCCAATTGACAGTCTCTTTATCAATAGAGCGTCCGAAACGTACGAGAATTCAATCCCATCGATGGATAACATGGATGCCCACGGCAGTCAGACGGGGGCCATTAAAACGGGCCGGAATTAAAGCCCATTGGAATTACAAACACGCAGCCGCAAATTGTTTAACGCGTGCACACCAAAACGAACGAAAACAAAATAACAGAGCCACAAGATGTACATAGTAGATACTTACTGTAGATACAACAAGTTTCCTTAGCTGGTGTGTGTACGTCTGTGTGTAAGTAAATAAAATGCAAATAGCTTTAAGCAAACTGAAGCTGAAAACTGAATTGACACAACGAAGAAATTGAAATACAACGAATGCGACACAAATGCATTTCTAATTTTTAAGCGCCAGACGGCATGAGGTATATATTTATGTATATATATCTATTTATTTATTTATGTGTGCGTTTACAATATATACACATATACACATATATATTGTTTTGTTTTTGTTTTCGTTTTAGTCAGCGATTTTTGTATATATATATATTTGTAGTATTGTGTGAATTCACACGTTTTATGCACAGTATTTTTACGATTCTTTTGTTTTGTTTGCTAGTGACAAATAAGCTTTGCATTTTGCTTTTGTTTATAATTTTTAGGTATTCATTAACTAGTCTAGATTATTGCACCATAGCTCAAAGTTTAGCTTCTAAATTCACTATCTACTTAGTTTATAAACATTGCGAAAAGCTAGTTCTTCGTTTTGTATAAATAGGCAATAAACAATTTCACTATACACATTCACGTGTACATAGACACGACGACCTTTTTAACAAACATACACAATCACACACACACACACGCACACACATCTTAGACACACTTATAACGCATGGCTGACAGTACGAGTGTGGTAGGAGTGTGTGTGTCTGTGTGTGTGTGTGGTGTGTGTATGTTCCTAGCGTACAATCACAGCACACAAATTACTTGATTTCCTCTTAATACAAATAAAACAAACTATATTTTGGCGTAGTTGCATCATCATCATTCACATCTGTCGCCTAGATGCGACTGCAGAAATTGTAAAGCAATTGTTTATCCTCGAAATGATAGACATTATTAATGTGTCGCAGCACGCGGCCATCGACGAGATGACGTGCATAATGCACAGCCTCCATGCGATCCTTTGAGAGACCGACCTCAATAAGCCAACTGACAAACTCGCTGCCATAGAAGACCTTGCGATAGACTCGTATGCGCCATCTGCTGAAAGCAATTACAATTAAAATGGTTAATAGAATGCCAATTAAAATGAATGGATAATAAATCAATATAATTATGAAATATATATATAGATGATGTAATGTTTAATGTGTGTGTGTGTTTGGAATTGATAATTCGCCTTTCCAACTGTAATGGCAAATCGATTAAGAATTATTTCAGTTACTCGCCTTCTATCCTTGGCAATATCCTTTTTGCAATTCTCCAAATGATGATTGCGGAACTGTTCGCAGATTTGTTTGGTATCGGGACGCAGATTCGACCAGTGCGGTAGACTGACAACATTGGCGCCATACCTAAAAAGATATGCACATTAACAAACAGCAAATAGTTTCAAATGCAAAGCAACACTTACCATATTTTGCGCCAGAACTTAATCAGTGGCATTAGCAGCTCGCCCGTGTCGCTTATGAACACGGCCAATACAATCAAACCCTGGCCAAAGTTAAGGAACGCATCGAGAAAACTCAATTCCAAATATATGCCCGACATTCCCTCCATGACCAGCGTCCAAATGGAAACCGCCAAGCCGACAAACATTGAGCACAGCAGAATTATCAAGAGGATTGTGTGCTTCAATGTTTGATGCTCATCGCAGTCGCTCGTATGCTCCAACGGCTCCAGCCCCCTGCGCGTCTGCTCCTCATAGCGCTCTATGATATTCTGGCAGCCCTGACGCGAGGTGCTCGGGCCGCAGTTGTACGAGCTGCTGCACATGTGGCTGCAACGGAAAGTAGAATGATTATACAATCATATAAAATCCAATTTAGACATACGCTTCAGTTGGAGGCGCCGCATCAATTCTGTCCAGATCTTTGGGATTCATCGCGTTTCGCTGACGACTGCGATTTAGCAGATCTTCAATATCCATAACAACTGTGGATGTTGTTGTGGGCGTAGTCACCGTTGAGCCGGAACAACAGTTGCCGCTGCCGGAACCGCAACCACCGCTCGATTGATTGACTGTCACATCCGCTGTGGGTATGATTTCATCGTCATCCGAAGAGGACGAATAGGATGTGGTGCGCACGCTTTGTCTGATCGAGGAACGCTCCACATTGGCCAGCAAATTGGCAGTCGAAACAGTTGAATGCAAATCGGATGCTGCTGGAAAGTAAACAAGTTTGATTCACGATTAAAGATGCTGGCACTGAGGGTCATACCCGATTCCGGATTGGACAACTCACGCGTATATGTCAGGTACTTTTCATAGCGTTTCTTGTAGCGCTGATGCAACACGAGGCAGCCGACAGTAACTGTTGAATTAAATATATAAGACATTCAGATTAGTTATTGGTCAAATTAAAAATACATTTGTTATTCCACATTGCGTTTCAGATTGAAAACTTTACGTGCATCATTGTAAGCTTGCCACACCTTGCGGCGTTTGAAGCTGTCGTAACGCGTCAACGTTGCATTCTGTCATCATGTTGAAAGTAGTATAACAATTATTTCATCTAGTTTTACACACCTATGAAACACATGACGAGCATGAATACCGCAATTGCCGCCTGTGCGTTGCCATATTGAAAGCTGGGATTTTGTTTCTCGCTGGGCATGGATTTGGAGTCGAAGGCAATCAGCAGGCCGGAAATAACAGCAGGAACTCCCCAGGCAAAAACCAGCTAGAAGTAAGAGTAGCAATTAATAAACGTATGTAATTAAGCAGTGGTGTTCAGCATGTGATTTCCCTACTACGCGTGGTCTAAGCTAAAAGCTCTGTTTGCATTGGAAATTTAAGGAAATGCTATTAGCTAGACAATTATTTAACAACTTTTTTAGATGGGGAGATAACTTAAATATACTTAAAATAATCAATAAATTCTCTGTCGACAATATATTCCGTAGTATATTAGAGTAATGGATTATTTTACAGCATGAAATATTGAGAAATTAAGATTGTTCTATTGTTTTGTCAACTGTTATAGATAGAGAAAACTTAAAAGCAGAGATTTTAAGGTTTCAAGATGCTGGAGAAATAAACCAATTTAGTCCCTAAGCGCAAATTGCGTTCAAAATTATTAGAACATTTGTATTTTTAATTTAAGCTATATTTAGCTACTATTTACAATCAAATTAGCTATTTTAGCGCTTGAAATTCTGGCAGAACTGTTAGAAACAGGCTTGTAGAGAAACAATAAGTGAATTCTGCATACTTTGTTCTTTCTATTCAGCTCGCGAACGCTTTCAATAAATAGTTATTAGTGTAAAGCAATAAAATATCACGTTGACTTTATGTTTCACTGCTTGGCACACAAGAACAATGTTTGATAGTGCATTAAATACATCTTCCAAAGACATTACCATATAAGGCCAGAGTTTCAGTACAAAGCACAAACTGCGGCACTGTAAAAAGAGCAGCGTAATGGCCAAAAGCGCTGTCCACAAGCGGGAACTGTAGGTGCCAATGTTGAAGAGAAAGAATTGCAGATACAAAGGCCAGCGCTCCACATGATCCAACTTTGACCAGAGTATGACGCCAATGCAGCACATTAACTATAGGCAGAATATACATAAATTAATTAGTTATTTGCTTCGATTTAAATGGATTTGAATGTGATTTACCTGCGATAGCACCAGACAGGCTGTAATGCGTTGTGGCATGCGTTTAAACCGCTTGGTAACGATCAACAGCGTCAACATCCAACAACAGGCTGCGGCACCTGCCACGCTAATGTCAAAGGAGAAAGCATCCAACTCATGCAAATAGTCCAGGGGCTTGAGATTCGTCAAAGATATCATCTTGGCCGAGATAAACATAAGCGGAGCCGAGATAAACGTACACAAAACCATGCTACGAGCGATCTACAACGAGTAAATTCATATCAGTTAGTTTATTGCTTTTGAGTTGAAGTTTTAACAACAATTTGCAATGGCACAACGCAAATGTTCAACACTTTACAAAGCAGCTTTTTTTTTTTTTTGGCAATCAATTCTTAATTAAATATTTAATGATGTTGACAAATGAAAAATTTCATTTAATAAAATCTGAATTAATATATAGGAATATTAAAAATTGCAAATAATAACAACTAATAATAGGGCAAACTTATAGGCATGGAATTTAGTGATCAATCAAATAATTGCCCCTTGTTGTTAAAACTTCAGTAAACAAAACGGAAATGTAATGTTTTTTTAAGGGATGCTTGATTAATTAATTTAAACACTCACCAACTCCACTTCAACGTTGTACTGCGTAGCTATGACAAAAGCACCGGGAGCTGCCGGAAAAGTGCCATAAAGAAAACCAAATGTGCTCAGCTCGGTGGTGTCATTGAAGTTATCGCCTGCCTGGATAATGTTGACAGTTTGTCGGCAAACCAGAGGCAAGACCAGGCTACAGATATAAAATGCTTTATTATATGATATTCATTGAGTTTTGGACAGTACTCACATCTTGACCAATATGAGCACACTGGGCAACAACAATCCCATGCCCATGGTTTTGCGTTCTGCGCCCGTGCCGCCGCCAACGATCTTTAGGCCCAACAGGAAAAGTGCTGTGGCCGAGAAACTCTGTCCAAAGACACGCAACACACCGGCCACCATTTCGGGCAGACCCTTGGGAAACATAAAGCCACCAGCGACGCCGAGCAGAGTCATCAACAACAATGGATTGAAGAACAACGATTTGATGGTGTTCCAAACAAGAATTGTGTGTTCGCCCAGGCAACGACGTTGTTTACTCTGTTGCTCGGCGGGACAGGTTTCCGGACAGAGTGGAGGATTTCGAGTTACTTCCTCTTTGTTTTTAATAATCTTGCTAATTTCCATGAGCACGAGACCAATGGGATTGAGAATGGCCAATGAAATTGGCGCCATGAGATACAAATATGAAGCATACTCTGGATGCACTTCCTTATAAAGAGCCATGACTATAAGAAAGCAAAGCGATTAGATATATTAAGATATGATATAGAAGTTTACTAAGCACTTACCTATGGGATAACCAATGGCGAAATCATTGCTCTGCGTGCAGAAGATTGCCATCAAGCCAGCACGGGCGTAGTTCAAAGGTCGTGCGACCAGCAGACAAATGACGAGCACGGCAAAGAAAACAATGGCTTTGGAAATGAGCATGGCCAGCATAAAGGTCCAATTGACGGCACTCCAGTTGAGTTCCACCAGCGACAGAAAGATAAGCGAGGGCAGGGCAAAAGTGCCCACAAATGTGGCCAATCCTTTGGTTTCCGCATTGCTTATGATCTTAAAGCGTCCGGCAATGTAGCTAAAAACATTTAAATGAAGTTAATTATGAGATATCATGTCACACCCCCTTTTAAGCATTCTCGTTTTGATTTAAATGCAAATATTGTACTGCGGAACTGTCTGGTAAAACGGATAAACACGCAACGCCAACATGCAACACAACAAAGTGTCACGTGAGCTTCTCACAAATGCAATAAATAAGATGAAACCAGTTTTGCATTTCGTTCGCTGTATATTGGTCAATAAAGTTTGTTAATGCGGCTTTTGTTTGTTCCGCCCAAAAACATAAATATATAAATAAAAATATGCAACTGGTTCCACAATGCATGAGAAATTGGAGTACTTCCCCTTTCCACAATAAAATATATAAATAAATACTTAAACTAGTTAATGACGATGTGTGTGTTGGGCGTGTTTAAGATTGTTGCAGATTATTTTGTTTTATGAACAATTTGCCTAATGAGAAACAACGTTAAGCATTTAATTTAGTAGAGGCACGTCTTTATTCTATGAAATAACTTGTTTGCTCTGGTTTCTGTATTATATACATACTTATTATTCATGCATTTTTTCAGTATCTACAAAGCAAACTTTACGCCATGTGTTTCCGATTAGTTGCTTGTCTGTCTGACACATAATAATAATTATAACTGATAAGCAAAAGTATCTATATTAATTCTAATAAGCGTGGAATTGTATTAGGTCAAAAGTCGACTGTCAAATGCTCTTAGATTAACAATTGAACGACACTTAATTGTGAAAATTTACCCAAGGTAATGATCTACATATTATTATATTATCAACTGTATAGTAAACAATTAGCGTAATGCCCACGTACTTTAGTCAACTTTGAGTACAATATGCAAACGCATTGTTAATGGAATTTGTTTATTCAGTTTAGTAGATTGTGCTTAAAGTGCTTTAAAGTGGATTCCCAGAGTAATGTGCAAATACGTTCTATATAGGATTCCCCGCAATCTCATGTGAGAGCTGGTCACGTGCTTGCCCGCAGCGTTGATTGGAACTCTGAGTAATGGCAGCTGGACTCGTGATAATACCAGAAATCGGGGCAACTACCTGCATACATTTGCGTTTAAATTAATGAATACTTAACACCGTTAAAAAGTACACGATCCAAATTAAAACAGCTGTGCAGATTGTGGTATTAATTACCTAATTTACAAGGTCTGGAATGTGAACACATATGTGTAAACATCTGCAGCTATCTACATATGTATTGAAAATCTTACTATTGTTATGGAATATTTCCTGACATACCCATGAAATAAGTATATATATATATATATTTAACAAATAATTATTAAATAGAAAGTTAATATTATAGAAATATTTGTATTTATGTAGAATTATTGTATTGTAACAAAAACATAACATATTTTTTTCAATAAACTCTTAAGCATAAAAAACATTTATGAGTATGTACAATGCATATTGATAAGTTAAGAAAATCATTATTGTTTTCTGCTATTTGTAGTTTATTTAGTTTATATATTTACTGTAATATTTCCTGACAGATATAGATATATATATATTAAAAATTATCTCTATATATACAAATAGACTGATTGCTTTTTATATTTAATTAAGTTTATAACACAATCGTTTTTTTTTTTGCTAAAAATACTTAAGTTTACCTTACCTAACATAGTTGCTTAGTGAGTTTTCCTCTAATTATTGCACTTAGTCTGTGTTAGACAGATGAATAATACATATGCATATTTGCATAACACAAGCACATATATATAACATAGGTCAGTACACACATATCGTGACAGGTTGTAATACACTTTTAATAGAGTATTACAATGTTGTAACAATAATAATTCAATTCTAATCGATTTGAAAAATCATATAATTTACTTAACGTGCGCCGATCGCGCAATGATATAGAATATAGAATAGAACAATAATAATAATATGTGTTTAAAATTACGTTTGTCTAATTGATTGCAGCAACAAATTAAATTGTTTTTTACGGCAGTCGCGTGCATTTATCAGCACTTAAAAAACAGCTGAGCATGCATACTATATATATACAATACAAACACAGACAGACATGCATAAATCAATAGGAGAAATAAGTATAAACATACTGTTAGCGTGGTACAGTCAGGTCTCTAATAATGCCGTCAATTCGTTCTTTCAAATTAAACAAAATAAAACGTATCTTAAAGATGTTTTTCGACCCTTTACTTTTTAAAAAAGAGTAAAAAAGGGTCTATTAAGTTTGTCAAAATGTTTTCATATTGGAATTGTCAGCCATGGCAAAGATATTTATACTATATAAATGGATTGTCAAAGATAGTATATAAAGAAAGCTGTATTCTTTTGAAATACTAAATCTTAATTAATTGATTAATGCATATTTAGCTATATTAAAGTTCTTTCTTATCTCAAATATTCGGCTAAACATAAATATAGTTTTCTCTCTGTGTTCAAGTCTACGTCCAGTTCATTTCTCAGCAGCATTTAAATTTCGCTGCAATTTGTGAGTCGAGGTCCCACTGTATACATATGTATATGTTAATATATATACACACACACACACACAGCTATGCATGCATATGTAATTGCATTGTCAGTCGATTGCCGATTATACAATCGCTTTAATGCAACAATCGAAGTTGATCGATTTTGTTTACTAGCAACATTGCAAGGTCATATGTAATTGTTTAGGGTGTCTGTCTGTGTGTGTATTATGTTATTATTTATCTCACTCTCTAAACGTTTTTACTTTCGCTTATTGCAATTACCAGTTAAACTTAAATATTTCACAATTCACTTTACAGGGGGCATGAAAATGGAAATCTAACTGCTACTATTACTATTATACTAGGTGTCTATCAGTTGGTTTTTTTTTATTGTTGTTGCATTGTAATTGTTTTGTTACTTTGCATAATATCATTTGTCATTTCGGCTGCTGTGTTACAAAACTCTGACAGCAATTTTCACGCTTCACTGTTTTGTGCACCACAAACAATTAGTAACGATTTATGTCCGACATTTAAAGCCATCTTTAAGTTCTAATCTTAGAGCGTAGTTACAGCGTATAATTAACCGACTCAACGGGGATATCCGTTCAGAATGCCAACGACTTTTAATGACTAATGGGAAAATTGGCGTCATAAATATGGTAAGCAATTGAAAATCCCGCCATGCAATGCAAAGAATTAATTAATTGAAGTTAATATGCAGTTAAAGTGAATATGAATGTACGTACATTCATCGAGAGTGCTTTGGTTTCTCTTTTTTTTTGGCAAATTGTATGCTCGTGAATCAAGGAAATGAGACACAAAATGAAATCAAACCGGTCATTGAACGAGCGCGTGACCAATAAATAATAAACAATAACAACTGGTGCTTGTTTGGACTGAGTAAACTAGACAAGACTGAAAGAGCTTCAAGCTAAAAACCTGATAATGAACGGGACGCAAATAACGACAACAAAAACAAACAGTGCAGATTCATTTCCCCCACACAAAGAACTCAGCGATAGTTCAAGGTGCACAGGCCGTGAACTATGATTCCCAAATACGAAGCGTGTGTGGGTGGCAGTGCTGTCAATTTAGCCTTTTTCCGATTAGATATATTCCCTTTAAAACCTTTTAAAACATTAAACATTCAAAAATCTATGCTGATTATACATTTTAAAGTGAAATAAATGTGTGCACATTAAATTTTTAGCTTCATTCAACAATTGAAGCAGCACAAACATATAAGAATGATATGTAAATTATACGTAATATGCTAATAAATAAGATACTATCATTGACGAAATGAAATATAAATTGTTTCCGTGTAATAAAAATCATCAATAAAACAATTTATCCTATATTCTCTCCCTATTTTAATTTTATTCATCATTTTATTTCCGTTTTCTCTGTTTGGTTTATCCTTTTTATTTTTTTGAGTATGGCATCACTGGTGGGCGAATATAATTATTTTACTAGTACAACACTCACCCACATATGATAATGCCAAAGCATTGCACCAAAGCCGGGTAGAAATTATCCATGGAGACGCCATCCTCGACGCGTGGCGTCGGCGTCGCGCTGCTGCTGCTGACGATAGTAGCCTCTGTGGCAGCGATGTTGTCAGCTGCGCTGTCGCGCAAGGCTTTGTAGTACATGGAACTATCCATGATGTTCTGCCTTGCCTCGTTAGCTGGAAGTGTTTAGTTGTCTGCAACAACAAAGTGCGACATTGTCGAGTGCGTCACGAAAACAGCTGTCGCCTTGTGTGACGTCAAAAGGAGCCGGGGTGGACAATTATGACGACAGCAACAGCGTTATTGAGTTTTCGCCAATTGATTTAAGGCGACACTAAACACACACACACATGCGAAAATTATTTAATAACACAGTTTACGGTGTTGTTGCTACTCTTTGGATATTTTTAGCATTATTAGCAACTTTCATTTTTCGTCGTTAAAACTACGTTGTTGCCGTTGCGTTTTTAGAATTATGCTTTGAGAATATTCTCATATCATTTTCCACTTGTCTGTTGCTCGCGAAACTAAAAAATAATATATTTGTTGCAACTGCAACATGCGCGCTTGCTTTTATAGAAAAATCTCAATCACGACTGCGGCAACTCTCGCACAGAGTTGCCCTTATCAGGCAAAGATTTAACATTTGAGTCAGCTGTAATCAACAGCGCCGCGCACTGCTATATAATTAAAAATATATTTATTAACTATTGTTACTTTAAATAAAAGACGTATAAATTGAGCTGAATAAACCATAATTTAATGAAACTATTAATGGTTATTGTTTAAATTAGAATTTGGTATATGGGAATAGCGGAGAATTTGAATTTAACAGCTGCCAACTGTTAAGAACCACAATATTAATGTTAACATAACAGAATAATCGAACGATTACGAATCTCTATCGATAGTGCATAACACAACAGAATATTTAGTGTATCGATAACGTCATCGATAATTTAACAGCTGTTTACAAATGAGACAAAAAGATAAAAATTAGTCATCAAACAAAATTGAACGCAAATTTGTAAAAATTATTCTTTAGCTTTTTGCACTACATTACCGACATAATGAATCGCCTGTTTGGACGTGGAAAGCCCAAGGAGCCTGGTCCAAGTCTAAATGACTGTATCTCAGGCGTAAGTAAAGAGGGAAATTAAAATAGATCTTGCATATTAATATTTGCATTATTACAGGTGGACGCTCGGGCTGCCAACATTGAGGAGAAGATTGCAAAGTTGGAGACAGAGCTGCGCAAATATCGTGAACAAATGAGCAAAATGCGCGAATCTCCAGCCAAAAACTCAGTTAAACAAAGAGCGCTGCGTGTGCTTAAACAAAAGAAGGCGTAACTGCTCTTAAGCCATAAACAAAAGAATCAGTTAATAATTGCATGCTTCCTTAACTTATAGATACGAACAACAAGCCGAATCTCTGCGCAATCAATCCTTCAACATGGAACAGGCAAATTACGCTGCTCAGTCGCTCAAGGATACGCAGGCGACGGTCGCTGCGATGAAGGACGGCGTCAAGCAAATGAAAACCGAATACAAAAAGATCAACATCGATCAAATCGAAGTGAGTTCTTAGTGCTTAGTTCTTAAGGCAAAAGGGAATTAGCAAGCGGAGCTTAGAGACCGCTGTAAGCGGAACTGAAGGCTGAGCTTAGAAAGAAGAAGCACACTGTAAGCTTTGCTGAGTATATAGCTTACTCATCTCAGCTGTGCTGCGTTTAATGAACCAAACAGATTTGTTTTTATACAGAGCGCCATCTTGAACAAAAGGAGATAAATAAGTTTTCAGATCAACTCTCAGCTCAACTGAGTGTTTGCTCCCTTTTCAGCTTATGCTGGCAGAAAGTAGCGTATATATGAAAGTTTCAATGTCAGCGGCGCTTTAAGCTGTTGTATGCGCGAGCGCTTAGTTCTTATTTGTCGAAAATGGATTTCATGGATTTAACATCATTTTATTAATTAATGTTTCTAAGAATACTCTCGTTAAAAGAAGCAACTGACAAGCCTATGAGCTTGATCAAGCTTTTTGGTGTGCGCCATCGTGTTGCATATTCTGTGCTGTCAGCTAAGCTCTAAGCTCCGCTTGCGTTTCCGCTGCGTGCGCTTATATGTTTAATCCTTAATGAAATTGAACTAACGTTATTTCTATGCCTACAGGACATGCATGACGACATGGCCGATATGCTGGAGCAGGCGGATGAGGTGCAGGAGGCAATGGGACGCACTTATGGAATGCCCGAGGTGGATGACGATGATTTGCAGGCTGAACTTGATGCGTTGGGCGATGAAATCGCCTTGGACGATGATACCAGCTATCTGGATGACGTTGTCAAGGCGCCCGAAGCGCCAGACAGAGAACCAGGCGCTGACAGCGTCAAACCGGGAAAGGTACTATTGAAGAAAAAGAGTCATACATATTTAAAAGAGCATAACGGCTATAACAATTTATTCTCTACCTTTGCAGAGCACCATTGAAACGGATGAATTTGGTTTGCCCAAAGTGCCGACCTCTCTGAAGACCACATAGATGACATATTTCCAGCTTTTAAATTCAAATGTTCATCTTATCTATGAGAAAAAAAAAGAGCCAGATTTTCTGGCAGTATTCTTTCCATACAGTTAAAATAACAAAGTTTAAGTTTTTATGCATTTTTTATGTTTTATAGCAGGCTTATTAAATGGATTTGTACACTGCAGTGCTCTGTATCTGTCTTTCTCTTTCGTTTTACTCTTGTCTGCAATAACACTTTCGCTCTCTTAAGTGCCAAATCGACAACGTGTGTCATGTGTACACTCACTCTCTCTCACACAAACACACGCTCACTTTGTGAGCACTCACGTTTACGCTCACTCACACAGTCAGAGGAACGTGCATGAAGGTAACTGAGCTTTGAAGTTCAGAGCATGAACTTGAGCGTCAGCGCGCGTGTCTCTGCCACTGTGAATGTTGCTCTGCATGTGTGTGTGCGTGTGTGTGTTTGTGTGTCTCAGTGCACTGCTGTGTGCAAAAATAACGCGTTCGCTTGCGTTTAGTCTTCATCTGACTGCTGTAACGGACGGTCGCAAATTCCGAAGTGGGCAACACAGTCGATCAGCAGCTACAAATATAAAACCTTCGCCCAAAAAAAAAACAAAAGCAAAATCAATTCCCAAACGTAATTGTAACTGCAGCGTGAACGCGCGCGTCGCTGCCCCCCGCATCACACACACCAACACATCCCCCTCCGCCAACGACGCGTTGCCAATTACCCGAAATCAATCAATTTGCTCCAGCGAATCGTTATGCTAAACTCCCAACTTATAAAAAATAATAAAAATAATAAATATATATAGTTAGTGAAGCAACAACAACAACAAAATCAACAAATAATTCGCATTGTGTGTGAGTGTTATAATTGAATCTGTATCTGAATCGAAATTCACTGCCAAAATGCCACGCAATTGGCAAATGTCTTGTGTAATTGTTGTAATTTGACATCGTTAGTTAATGTTGACGCCCTCCCCCGACTTCTACACGCCCACTGCCCATCGGCCCAAGAGCCGCAGCAGTCCCAAACAGTGCCTAAAAGTGTTATTGTAGATCTTAATTACATATATATATATACGTATACGCAATATTTACAATTGCTTCTATGCAAATATTTGCCAGGCAGTCATTTTATCTGCATTAAGTGCAACTATTTTTAGTACAAAACTCGAAAAAAAAAACAAAAGCTAAACAAAATCATCTACATACTGGAAACATAATGGATATACGCCAAATTGGATTACTTTTGCTTCAAATGGTAAGATCTTTAGATAAAGTATAGTATTTAGTATATACAAATTGCGCATACGCAGCGTGAACTTGAGAACTCTAACGTTTGTCTATCGTTCGTCGACTAATCAATTGTTATCGATTATTGCGGAGTTGCATTCGACAAACATTAAATAAAAACAAAAGTGCAAAAAAATGCAGGAAGCAAATTGCAAAAAAAGCTTTCTATGCTCACATTTCGTCATCACGTACTTACATAGTATATGCATGAAAGTGCAGGAAAAAACATCAGCAAAAAAAAAGCAAATAAATAAACAACAAACAACAACATACAGATGCAAGTAAATAAGTGTAAATGGTGGTGAATGGCATGAGTCAGGCAGTGATCTGGAGGAGCATTGGAATTTTTAATTAATCAAATATTTCTCACCATTGATTTAAACTTAATTCAGTTGTAAAGTGTAACTACAATTTCTATCCACCAATTAATGATTCATTTTTCATCACAAATTTGCCGAATTTCCGAATTTTTCATTTTGCAACAAGCACAAATACATGTGTACCATTTATTGTACTTACTTTACTTCTGGAGCGTTTCTTGATCGACTTATCGTATTACCAACGCCAGAGCAATGTCCCACTTCTTTCATTTTTTTCTGGCGTCAATATTACAATTTACCAATAATTAAAACTCGATACAAAAGCAGCGACAGACAATAAAACTGCTAGCAACGTCGCAAAATTTATTATTATTATTATTATTTATGCTTAAATACATGCAGTTTTTAGTTTTTTTTTTGTTTTAGTTTCTTTATTCGATTTGCGGCTAATCGAGGCGAAAAACCAAAGATTGGCAATTCAAATGATGGGCGAGACCTTCAAGACAAACGACACAGTGACAAGCTTATAAATTATCATTTCAAGCCGAGATCATATATACTTTGTGTAGATTTTTCATTTTTGGGGACATGATAAAATCTTTTTTTTTTTCTTTTGTAGGTCATAGCATAAAATGACAAGTAATTAATTTTTAGCGCTTCTATAATATTTTCTATATATTTTCTAATACATATTTTTCTCCATTTGAAGGCCAGTTATTTGTCGTATCGTTATTGGAAAGTTACAGCCCACAAATGTCCTTCGTTTTGTATTTTTGTGAAGTTTTTAGATTTTTGTTATATTAGTATCTAATTTTATTTAGAACGTAATATTAGCTGACGCTTTTATAGTATTGTCTATATTTTCTAATTCATATTATTCCTCATTCAATGGTCAGCAAGTTATTGCATCGTATTTGGGAAGTTTCATCCCACAAAGGTCATACTTTTGTCAAGACTTCTCATATTTGGCATAAACAAATCTTACTTTGTAGTTCGTTATATCAAATATCAAATCAAAGTAGTAAATTTTTAACGCCTCTATAATATTTTCTATATTTTCTAATACATATTATTCCCCATTCAATTGCCAGAACTTACTTGCAGCGTAGTTGGGAAGTTACAACCCAAAAAAGATCACTCTTTTCATGCTTTTGTGGGGATAATTTTTTTTTGGAATGATTATATCTTCGTTTGTGAATCGAAATCTTAAAATGACCCTTCTATAGTATTAATTTCTATATTTTCTAATTAATTTTATTCCCCATTCCGTTACATCGTAGTTGGGAAGTTACAACCCAAAAAAAGCCACTTTTTTATACTTTTGTGAGGTTTATTCATTTTTGTAATGATTATATCTTCTTTTGTGAGTTGAAATCTTAAAATGACACTTATATTTAATATATATAATATTTTCTATATTTTTTAATAAATATTATGCCCTATTCAATGGTCAGAAAGTTATTGCAACGCAGTTGGGAAGTTACATCCCACAAAGCTCACTCTTTTTATACTTTTGTGAGGATTATTCATTTTTGGCATGATAAAATCTTTTATGCTGTAGTTCGTAGTATCAATTGATGCTTTTAAAATATTTTTTAATATTTTCCAATTCATACTATTCCCCAACAAATTTAATCGCCAACAATTTGTTGCATCGCTGTTGGGAAGTTACAACCCACAAAGGTCAATCGTGCTCGCATCTCAATCATCAATTTCCAACACGAATTCGAATACAATTCGACGACACTGACCAACCTCACAATTTGCCGTTGGGCATTTCCCGCCCTGCCGCAAAAGTTAAATAAAAAGAAGAAAAAAATGCGACCAAAAACAGAAACCAATGCAAACAGAATTCATCAAAAATCAAATGAGAAGTGCCAAAATAAAAGAGCCCTGAGAGATAAAATAGTTGATGTCGTTGCTGTTGTTGTTCTTGTTGTTGTTATCTGGGCGATAAAGACAAAAGCTTTTACACTATTCTCAACTGGACTTCAATGGACATTTGTTGTCTTCCTATATGCAATCAATTAACGGCAAGCAGCTTTTGTTATTGTTGCTCTTCTAATGCCGCTTAAGCATAAGAGCAGCAAGAGCGAGAGTGTGAGAGAGTGAGGGAGAGAGAGAGCGAGATCTAAGCATTTGCAAAGGCAATGAACGCGAGCGCAAATTCGTTGTTGCTGTTGTTGTTGTTGTTGCCTTTGTATGTAATTTGCGCGCTTGCGTCTCTGTCTGTGTAGAGCTTTTGGCGTTTTCTTCCGATAACGGACACACACACACACGGACAAACACGCATACAAACTATTATTATTATTATTATGTGCATGTATGTATGTATGTGCATATGTATGTATTTGTGCCTTGCGTCGGTTCGCGTCAGTTTTTCCTCCCCGGTGTCGCATGACCCTGGCCTGCTATTGAAGCTAGACACATTCGGAGGCCAATATAAAGCGCAACCATTCAAAATATATACTAAGCATGTTGCCGCCGATGTCGGCTACAACTGCACACACACACACACACACACACATAGACACACACACAGGCACGCACATGCATGCACATACATGCATATGCATGCATTTATGTACTATGCACTTAGGTACATAAATATTGTAGTACATTTTTGTTGTTGCTGTTTGCAATTGTAATTGTGCGAGTATTCGATACTATACGCTGTAGTTTTGTTTCTAAAATGAGAAATGCGAATGCATATTTATTTATCGCATGTAGTAGAAATAGAAAAGCTGGAAGCAATAGTTGGCCAAATAGTAAAATACTCATGTGATCTATTCTGAAACTTCTATGTGATTTTGTTTTAATCACTCGACTTTTGTTTATTGTATTTATTTGTGGACTGAACCAGTTTGACACACATTTAAATTCTGTGAGTCGAACTCTTTTGGATTCTATGCCAAACACTTGTCGCGTCGATCTTGATCTACACGGATTAGTTAAATATTTGGCCATAAAACTCCTAACAACAATAAAACAGCTGGAACTGAAGTTCTTTGTTTGTGATATGCTAACACAAATATTGGGATTTCAGTTGAGTTTTAGTTTTGTCAGTCAATTTCTGTGACTGATAAGCGTACAACGGCGCGTATGCTTGATAAAGCGCAACCTTAGAAAATATTACGTATACGCCGTGTTGAAGCAAACAAATGGATTTTGAGCATACATTTGGTAGGTAGGTAGGCAGGTAGATTTAGAAGCTTTCGGCCTTCACATACTACATGCATACGAACCATACGAAAAAAAACTAGTTCTAAAATTATGTATGTATGTATTTTCAATATTAAAATTCGACGCATAAAGTCATCAAGTTGTAGTTATGTTTAGCCTTAAGTCACGTTTTGTTTTTGTAGGTCTGCGACCGTTAATTTGTTGGCATCAACGTTCTGTTATTGTTTTTGGTAGCATTTGCATTGTTTGTTGCTTGCGGCAAGTTCAACATAACATCAACGAAAACCCAGCAAAAGCACATACTGCCAACTCAGTGCAAACTGTGGTTCAGTTTCTGTTTCAGTTTCAATTTCTGTTTCGGTTTCATTTTTTATTTAATTTTTTTTTGAGGCTGCTGCTGCCCCCACCAAAAGACACACACACACACACACAGAGCACAACATTCGGCACACTGAGGTTCAAGGTGACCACGAAGCGGCACTTGCCAAGGCCAAGAGCAAGCCGTGGCGTGTCTCCGCTCAGCTCTTGATTATGCATGCTTGAGATACAAAATTACATACGTAAATATGTCTGTCTGTATGTATGTATGTCTGTTTGTAGGTTTGTATGTTTAGCCATGTACTTGCATTTGGGCCTGAAAAGGCAACAAGTTGTACAGCACGTGCTCGTCTGCGTAGTTGAATAATTTCTATGCCAGTTATTGATTTTTAAATATTGGACATTTAATAATTAATTTTTAAATATTTATTTATATTTATTTGTATTAATTTTTATTTTATTTTAATTAAATTGTATTATCTTGATTAATAATTGCGTAGTCTTATTTAAATCGTTGTGTTGTCTGTTTATAGTTGAATCATAAATCAACAAACTATTATTTAAATAAATAAAAATGTAAATAAATATATAAATAATTAAATAAATAAGCCAATCACTAACTGAATAAATAGTAAAATAAATAAATTACCAAAAAAATAAGTATATAATAAATAAATAAATTTGCAAATAGCAAAATTAATAAATACATAATTCAATAGATATACAGGTAAATAAATATTTTAAAAATAAATATATAAATACATAAGCATATAAATAATTTAAATAAATAAAAAGTTAATAAAGAAGTAAATAGGTAAATGACTAATTAAATGACTAAACAAATAAATAAATAAATAATTAAATAAATAAATACAAAAATAAATAAGTAAATAGATAAATAAATAACTAAATTAATAATGAGCTAACTAAATAAATAAAAAAATAAATTGGTAAATAGATAAATAAATAAATAAATAAATAACTAAATACATAAATAAATATATAAATAAATAAATATATAGATAAAGAACTAAATAAATAAATATATAAGTAAATAGATAGATAGATAGATAGATTGATAAATAAATAAATATATAAATAAATAAATAACTAAACAAATAAATAAATAGCTAAATAAATAAATTAATAGGTAAATAGATAAATAAATAAATAGATAGATAGATAGATAGATAGATAAATAACTAAATAAATAAATAAAAAAAATAAATAAATAAAATAAAATATATAAATAAATAAATTAATAAATAAATACATAAATAAATAAGTAAATAGATAAATAAATAAATAATAAAATTAAATAAATATATAAATACATAAATAAATAACTATAACTATATAAAATAAATAAATATATAATAATATACAAAAAATCCTAAATAAATAAGTAAACATATAATCAAATAAGTAAATTAATAAATACAGCATAAATAAATAAATATCTAAATAACAAAGTAAATAAATAGACAAATAAGTAGATATTCAGATAAATAAAAATGTATACCAAATAATAATATAAATACTAAAGCAAATAAATATAATAATATCTAAATAGATATATAAAACCATAAATAATTAAATAAACAAGTAAATAAATTAATAAATAAATATAAAAATAAGTTTATAAATAAATAAATAAGTAAATTTATAAATAACTAAATAAATACCCTAAAAACTTACCAAGTAAATAAATATATCATATCAGATATCTATAACAACAGCCTTGATTTACTTTGATCCTACAAAAGCTCCGCTTGTAGTTCTTTTAGAATTCAGTGACAATGACAACACTGAAACTCAAGTTTAACATAAAGTTTGAGGCAAGGAAATCAAATTCACATTCACATTCACATTTAGATTCAGATTCGGCAAAGCCAAAAGCAAATGCCAGCAAGTCAAGCAAAGTCACTCACGAATACTAACTCACACACACATACACACACACACACATACACACGGCACGCAAGCAGCCGAAAAAATCATGACCTTCCACAATGCCAGCAGCAACAATTGGCTCTCGCCCTCGCCCTCTGCCTCTCACCATCTCCCTCTCGCACTCGTACTCCCTGTGCCTTCGTGAGCGACGCTTTCGGTGAGCGCCGTGGCTAGCTTTTTTTTTTTTGGCAATGCGTGAGACACAAAGCACACACACACATACAGACGCATGGCAAAGAGTGCGCTGCTCGAAAATAAGGCCAAGGTTACTCACCTTGATTAAGACCGAATGAACGAACCGAACTAAAATATAAAGAAACGTAAAGTAGAAGTGGCTGTTCAGGCTAAACAGAAGTTGCCGCCGTCTCAGTAGCAGCAGCAGAGGCAGTAGCAGCAGCAGCAGAAGCAGCAGCAGCGTTTTTCTCTTCTTATTTATTGTTATGTCTGTGACTGTGTGTGTGTGTGCATATGTGTTTAATGACCTTGCCCAAAAAGCTTCAAGCATAATAATTAACAGCAACTTGAAGTGGAGGCTAGTAGAATCAAGCATCGAAAATGAAACTGAAATTTGTGGTCGTTTGTCTTGTTGCTGTTGCTGTTGTTGCTGTAGTCTTAACTCCACTGCCAACGCCTGCGTCGACAGAGGTCAACGCCAGGATCAGTGTCATTGATTTTGCCGCTGCTGCTGCTGCTACGTCAGCGTGCATTGACGCGGGCAACTGAGCCACAAGTACGTTCACTTGTTCATTTGTTCACTTCCACTCATGCCGAAATTACGTATCACTCGCTCTCTTTCCCTTTCCCACTCTTTCGCATTGTGACTGACTGATGAAACACTCATAAATATAAATGCAGTAAAATTCAGCAGAATATTTAACTAGATAATATGATTAAAATTATGAGCGTGTCATCTAAAAATAATTGTGAATATGAAATCAATAAAGAATAAAGCTAAATAATGAGTTATATAAAGAAAACATAATATGCAAAGGTTGCTGTCTCATATCCGGCTCGAAGGACCAATGCATTGCAGAACAAGTTTATCCAAGAAAAGAATGCATTACAATTATTTCAGGTATTGTCCCTGTGTTTGGTTACAATATTCAAGTGTAAGAGAAACTTACAAAATACATGAGCTAGTTTACATAGAGAGAAAAAAGGGAGGGACTTAATTTAAGTGTGTTGTTAGTTACCAACGACGGTTTAGCCGTTTTTAATATAGCGGCATAGACAATAGTAAATAAAAAATATATACAAAAAATACAAATAATAAATAATAATATCAAAATAATTTAAGGTAAAATAATAGTAACAGCTTAAATAAATTCTTAATAAATGCCAAGCTTAAATGCAAACAAAAGATAGCAAAATATTTGTATTATTGGATTATATTATTTAAATTAAATTACTATGAGCATTTAAAAAAATTCTTTGTCTAGCAATAAATTAGCTAAAATCGCAACACTGCCACGTACAACGTGGCGTATGCGTAACGAGAATAATGAAACGCTAGCACAGAGTATTGTTGTTGATAGATATCAATACAGTATATCGATAGACATTTGTCTTGTGATATTATCTGTGCTGTCAATTCTGTCTTCTTCTGGAGAGAAGTGTTCTTTTTATAAAGGAATTGCCAGAAGCATTACCAAATATTCCCTAACCGGAAATTTGCTATATTTTCTTAGATACTTCTTGAAAATGCATTTAAAACGTTTAATATCCAAATAAAATGATGTGTTTTCTTTATTATACAAAAATAAATTATGTGATATCGCTGTTAGCATTAATTTCGATATCCTAATGATCTGTAATCGAAGCGAATTAAATTTATCGGTTTAAGCAATCGTTTTGTGTGAAAAGTATTAAATTCCATCAGTTTTGGAAAATACCACGTATCATTTTTATTCAAAATATGGTCGCTCTTATTAAATTCATTTAAAAGAATCGTATTTTAATAATAATGTTATACTATCTATATTATATTTTACATTTATATGTATATAAAAAGTTAGTTACTATTAAAATTGTTCAAATAATTTAAAATTTATAGATTTATATTGTTTTTCTGTTCCTTTTTCTTATTTTTTGTACTATTTTCATCATTTGGACGGAATATTATATTATTTTTGTGTGATATATTGTCCGACGATAGTTGCAAGTGCGATATTTTAATGCGATATTTTTAACAGTTATGTTTAACGAAACGCAACAAATTCAAAGTGGAAACGCGGCAAATTCGTAGTGGAAACACGACGAATTTAAAGTCACAGCTTTATTTACAGATATATCGATAATATCGTTCATAGTTGGCAAAAATATTAAGTTGAAAATAAAATTTCTTTTGTTATTATTTTTGAAACAAAAAGAAAAAAAATCTCCTCCCCTTAGCTAAGAGAACTGTAAAATGCCGCTTACAGTTTGAGCAGCACGTTTGTCAAACTGTAACACGCGCCAAACTTAATGCCGCCCCAAGGCTTGCATAGTTTCAGCTGCATTGATCAAATCGCGCGCCTATCTCAATAGCCCCCAAATGCGGCAGCGTCTAAAGCACACACAAGTACATGCATACATACATACATATATTATCGCATACACACGACGACAAACGCGTCGACGACAACAACAACAACAACAGTTTAGCCTTAGTTGAGGTCTCGCCATGCACCTCGAAATCGCAAAATGCAATAACAATAAAAACTAACAACAAATGCACATGCAAAAATGCAATACCAATAGACCGCTAGAGAGAAAGAGTGAGTGAGAGAGAGAGAGAGCAACAACTCCCGCGCTTTTGTTATAGTGTTTGTGTGAGAGCGCTTGCTGCATCGCGTGCTGCTCTCTTTAGCATGCTCGCTCACACACACACACACATGCTAAATTTAGTTCAATGAATTTGCACTGCTGCAACTCTTTGGCGCTTTGTGCTCTTACGTTCGCTCATGCTCTCGCTCTCACTGTCTTGTGCTCTCTGCGTGCTGCTTTGTTTTTGTTTTGCTGTTGTTGTTGCTGTTGTGGGCTGGCAGCTAGTGCATTGACTACGTTGCGAACGACTCGGACTCGCTAATGATGTTGCCGTTGCTGCTCTGCGAATGATGATGATGATGGTTATCGAAGGTCTTTCACCCGAACTCGGTCATTGGCGTACATTTGTGTGCTGCTGCTGCTGCTGCTGCCTCTGCTGCTGCTGCTTTTGCTGCTGCGACGCTGTCTCGACTGTTGCTGCTGCTGACGCTGACGCTGCTGCTCGCAAATCCAGAGCTTTTCAAAGTGTACATGTCGCAATTTCTTAAGAAAGTTCAATTACCCCAAACAATCAGATTTACTGTCTGTTTTTTGATGCATACACTCGACGTCGACGGCAACGGCGACTGAGGCGTCGACAGCGTTCGTTCGTTCGTTAGCTGCAGTTGCAGTATTTGTTGTTGCTGCTGCTGCCGCCGTCGTCGCTGCTGCTGCTGTTGCAGTTTTCTAATGTTGCCTGGCATGTTGAGCATGGGCATGGTTGGGAGTTGGGGTTGGGAACTTGCAACTTGAGGCTCGGCCAGTTTTATGGCTATGTGTCCATGGCGCGAAGCATCTTCAAATGTTTGGTTTGCTGCTGTTGCTGTTGTTGTTGCTGTTGTTGCTGTTGTTGCTCTGCCGCTGCCGCTGTCGCTGCTCTGCTGCTAATGATGATGTTTATTTGCGTTCAATGTGAAATTTCGTCGCTTTTTGTCCTGCAGCGTATTTTGCATCTGCATTCGCTTTTATTTCATCTGTTTTCTTTCGCTTTTCCCGTGGCCAGGCAAATGTATCTTTCAGATACACTATTTGACTAATCAATCTAATCTGCATTTCAATTGTAATCCACAAGAGATTTGTCTCACTTTCGCTAACAGACTGATCAACTATATAGAGAATACCATCTGAATAATATAGAATATATATTCTTAATTTAACTTAACAACTTTTCTTAGTATAGTCAAATATTAAAGCAGTTTTAATCAAAATTATAGCTTAATTACAATTTTAATTTAATTTAAAATCAGTACAATTGCTGAAAAATTAAGTTATGCCTTTTAAATTTTCTTTTCATAAATAACAAAACACTTTCATATGTTTTGTAGCTGTACTACAATTTAAATTACATTTAAAATATGAATAATTATTGAAAAATTATGTTTTGGTTTTCCAAATTTATTTGCATTAATAATAAAACGCTTTTAGATTTTTTTATAGCTTAATTACGATTTAAATTAAATTTAAAATTAAAGTAATTATTAAAATATATAGTTATGCTTTGCTAAATTTTATTTTCATTAATAATTAACCGCTTTTATATATTTTTAAAATTAAAATAATGTTGAAATCAGAATAATTATTTAGAAATTTTGATAGGTTTGTTTAAGTTTTACCCAAAGATTTGATTTGAAGAATATTACTTTTTAAAAACTGAAAGAAGAAAAAATATTTGTCTTAAATTATATAAAAATAATATTTAAATATAAAGAAATATATAATTTTCTAAGCTTAAAAAAGAGTTCCTTTTAATAGATGGTATATTTTTGTTTAAGCTCCCTTTTTATTATGTAAATTGAAGAATAACATGTTAAAGTTAATTTTCATAATCGACATTTCAAACAAACTGAGTTTTACAAGCAATTCTTTACTTAAAACAAGACTAAGATAGTTTTTAAAAATAGACTTTTATTACACAGTATCATGTCAGCTAAAAATTAAATCTATATTTTAAACATCCAAAAGTATAAACCTTTTAAGGAAAGTTATGGTTTTAGCTGTCTTTATATATTTTATATATAAAATAAATATTTGTTTAAAATATTTACATATTTACTTATTTATATATTCTATATTACATTTATTATTTTCTTATGTATTTTATATAGTATAAATAAGATACCTTTATTAGATACAAAGAACATTCTAAGCTTTAAATTATATTTTATTTTATCAATGTTCCAAAAATACTAACCGTTTATAAAATGGTATGTTTTTAGCTGTCTTTATATATTTTATGCATTTTATAATTACATATTTATAATATATACATATTTATATATTATTTATTTAATATATAATATATGTACATATTTAAAATATATACATATTTATATATTATTTATTTCAAAAAGAACAAAAAATAATTTCCATTAAAAATTGAACATTTCTGTTAAATTAGCGACCTTTTTACTTGGTAAAATGTTATATTTATATATTTTATATTATATTTTTATTATTAATTACATATAAATAATACCCATTATTAATAAGAAAGGGTCTCAAAATACTATTTCATATGCAATACTTGAAAAAATAGTTACCATTTAAAAATTGGTATGTTTTTGTTATAGTTATTAATAATGTAATTTAAATATTTTGTTCAATATTTAATAATTTATTATAATATTTAAGAATTAAATTTAATAATTATTATATATACTGTATTTTTATATATATAATAATATATTAAATTTAATTTATGTAAGCCCGCATTTGATTTGTCCACATTACTGTTAGTTTTGGCATTTCCGCAGCTTACTGCAAATACTTTATATATATATATTTTTATGCAATTTTCCCAAATTGCTTTCTCATGTTAAGTATGTATAATTTTCAAGTTTACCCAAAAAAAAAAACAACTGCAAATGTTGTTGTTGCTGCCGCTTCTCCCGCCGCTGCCGCTTCTCCCGCCGCCGCCGCCGCCGCCGCCGTCGCTGCTGTTGTTGTTGTTGTTGTTGCAGTTGCTTCATCGACAGTTGCAACTTTCAAACAAGTTTAGTACCTCCAGCTAAAGTCGCAGCTACAGCTGAAGCTCCAGCTCCAAACTGAGCTCCAACTGCAGCTCAAGCTGAAGCTTCAGCTTCAGCCTCTGCAGTGTTTGGTGGCCAAGTGCATTGTATTTGTATCCGGGCGGCTGTTCGTCCGTCCGTCTGTCCGTCCGTCTGTCCGTCCGTCTGTTCGTCCGTCTGTCTGTCCGTCCGTTCGTCTCGTCCCGCTGCTCTGGAGTCTTGTGTAGACCCGGCAGGAATTTGTGTCTTGTCTCTCTTTATACACGTTGTATCATTTTTGCTGTTGCTCAGTTTTTGGTTGTTTCTTTTTTTTGGCAACTTTCGTTGACTGCCATAATTTTTTTTTTTGTATTTCTTTATTTCTTTTATTATTGCTTTCAATCAGAAAACTTGCTGGGACTGCAAGTGTATTATTATTATTTAAATGTCTGTGTCTATAGATTTTATTTTTTGAAAAGTGAAAACTGAGCATGCAAATCGAACAAACATACGAAATGCATGAATTGCACTCAAACAAAAAACAAAGCGCTCAAAAATGCGCTGGCAATTGAGTCATTGCAGTTCGCTGCACATTTGTTTTGTTGTTGTTGTTTGTGTGCTTTTTTTGGGGTGCATTAAACGGCAAATTGTTTCGTGGGATCAACACGCAAAGTGCGTTGATCTCGCGACGACGGCAACGACGACGGCGGCAGCAACAGCAACGCTTTTATTTAAGTTTACAAAAGTGAATGAATCCGACGGCAACGCTGACGCTGAAGCTGACGGTGACTGCGGCGTAGGCGTAGACGCTTTGCAGTCGCCCTGCTGCTTGCTCTCAAAATAGCTCAATGTGTGTAACAATTAATAATTTATTAATTAGTCAGCTGTGTGTCGGTGTGTGTGTGAATCATTGCCAAAAGGCAAGAAAACACTCAAACACTCGCTCCACTCAGTCACTCTACTTCACTCCACTCCACTCCACTCATTTCACTTCACTCAACGCGAAAGCAAAAGCAAAACAAAATATTTGCCAGCCATTGCTCTGCGCTGCGCCGCCTTGCAATGCAGTTGTGTGCGTGTGTGTGAGTAAGAGTATGTGTACGTGTGAACTCTGCTTTTGACCGACGGAGGCAATGTTGTTCGTTGACCTTTCCGAAGTGTTGTTTTTATTGTTGCCATGAAAGGAGTGCGAGTGCGCGTCGTAAGTTGTGGGCGCATTTGCGAATGCTGCTGTTGTTGCTGTTCTTTTTCTCTTCTGCTTTTGTTTCATATTTCGGCAAAAGTTTCCTTGGTCATTAAACTCTTTTTAATGCAACGACCTTCCATGCGATCGACGGCACGAATTTCAATTGAAGTTGTTGCCGTTGTTGTATTTCTTTGAAGAAGTTATCGCGTTATTGAAATTAAATTCGTTGGCCGACAGAGAAGTGAAGCTTTTAAGACCTGGCTCTGACTGCGGGCTAGGTTATTGTGTTAGTGCCTTGAATGTGAGCAGTGAACCCGTTGGAGGCTCCAAAAATAAGGTTGAAGGTTCACATATTGAACTTTTGATTAAGCGTGTTATTGCTTGAAGTTGAAGTATTAATGAAGCGCTACACTAGTCGAAAGTCAAGTGACGAAAGCATATTCAGGCACCAATAACAAATATGTTTGACTAATAATATTCAATTTAATATATATGTAGACGCATTTCTTTTGTGGTACTTGACAGTGTTGGTAAATTGCAAAATGTTTACTAATACTACAACAGCTTCTTATGCTACAAATTACCTCATCCATAATAACTTTTATTTTTTAAATCATTTCACAATGAAAAGTAAAATTATACCGCTATGCCAGCTGCAGCAGCGCAGCGTCAGCACCAGCAGCAGCAACAACAACAACAACGCAAACAAATCGTACGGTATTTGCACTTTTTATTTAACAATGCAGCAAACACAAAAGCACGTTGAATGAAGTCAGCGCAGAGCGCAGTGTAAGAGAAGAGCGCACGTAAGAGCAGCAGCAGCAGCAGCAGCAGTTGTGCCGCCATTAGCATGCTCTCACAAAGCAGTGCGCTCAAAAAGCTTGCCTCTGTGTGTGTGTGAGAGTAACAGAGAGAGAGAGAGAGCTGACTGCAACTGCAAGTGATCTCAGAGTACTGCGTCTGTGTGTGTGTGTGTTCGCGCTTTACTGTAAATATTTTTTGCACACTGCATTTTGCCGGCGCGCTTTTTCAAAGTTTTCGTCTAATATAAATGTGTCTGCATATCATTGTGTGTGTGTGTGTGTGTATTAGCGACTAACTTGTTTCTGTTGCTGTCGACGTCGTCGTCGTCGTCGTTGTCGTCGTCGCATTCGACTTTTCAATGAGTCAATCCTTGAAATGTTGACTTCCTGATACGCATATGACTATTGAACAAGTTTGCTTTGTTAGATTTTTTGAAGGTTGCGTATATTTTATACAAGCGAACACACATAGATACACGCACACACACACAGATACACACAGACATGCACTAGCTGCGTTTATATGTATCTGTATCTGTATGTCTATTTTGTAGTTAGATATGCCTTTTGCTTTTTTTTTTTGCTTTTGCCTTTTGCCTTTTGCTTTTTTGTTTTTCTTTTGCTTTATTTTTTTGTTTTTGTCTAAGGTTAGTAGCGCTTGACTATTCTGTTTTTAATAGTATTACGAGTATGTATTTTATTTTTTTTTTAATTTACAGTTTAGCCACAACAACAATAGGCGCGTCAACAACTTGTGCGACATTAAAGATACATTTATACCTAATATATGTATGTATATAGTGTGTATGCATGTATCTAACACATGTATCTCTCTTGTCTTATTTCTTATGCCACTCGAATCACACTATTTATGGCAGTGAATAAATTTTTGCATTTAACATATGAATTTATGGTTATTTGATGAAATTTATTAGAATGCACAAGTTGCGCCCAGTTCTTTGTTAGTATTTCAACAGTTTGTCATCGTTTAACTTGAAAAAAAGAAAAGAAAAACACCTCGATCACATTCTTAGCCTTAGTTAAACATACATTCGGATATGTTGTGTGTTAAGCCGAAGGTTAATCGGTTCAACTTAGTAAGTCCATTCTGTTTTTCTGCTTCAGCAGGGGGTCAGTCAGACTAAATATTTTATTGCATAGTCGTGGCTATAATCATAGAATTTAACATTAAAAAGTCGCATCTCTCAGACAAAGTTGCTTTGTTTTCGAACACTACGTGCTTTTGTGTTGTATGCATATCTACCACAAAGTTTATTTGAGTTAAAATATACACTTATATGTTAAGACTTCTGTGGCTAGACGCTGTACTTTTAAAAAGGTAATAAATGTCAAGGATAAAATGTGCCTAACAGGCAGCAGAAAGTCTGGCAGACCCCATTAAGTATATATGTATGTATATGTATTCTTCAACAGCCTTATAGTCATGTCTGTCTATCTGTCTGTCCGTCCGACTGTCTGTGTGTCCGTCCATCTCTCTAACAAGCGATTTCTGTGTGTTGGTCCGACTGTCTGTCTGTCCGTCCATCTCTCTAACAAGCGATATCTCAGAGACTATAAGAGCTAGACACACCAAATTTGGTATGTAGTTTTATCTATAACCTAAGCAGTACCAGTTTACTTTAGAACTTTGTCACGCGCCTTTATACCAGCTAAAATCGATTAGTCATGTCTGTCTGTCTGTCCGTCCGACTGTCTGTAAAACCGATTATGAATTTTTAAAAATCAATTTAATAGAGTAATTTCAAAGCTAGCGTTCTCAACTTTCGTAGACATGTTTAACATTAAGTTGACATTATGTGCTGAAAACTTCATTGCAATCGTATAATAAACAAGAAAGTTATTTAAGACAATATTTTAAGACAGCGTTGGGAGAAAGGAGAGGATAAAGGGAGATAAAGCTTGCAGCGTTACAGGGTCTCTTACAGTCGCGCACGCTCGACTGTAGCCTTGCCTACTGCTTGTTTGTTTACTACCATTAATTTACTAGTTTTGTATTTGATTTAACATAAAATTAATTAAATTATCTGCATGCTTGTTATATGTTTATTTATTTATTTCTTGCTTTAACAACAAATGCAAATGAGTTTTGTGTCAATGTACCTGTGTAATGTACACATGTACCGTTAAAACATGCATTATACCGAGCATCGACTGTCGACGATCTTGGCAACACACACACAGAGTTAGTTACTACATATGTAAAGCCCACAAATGTGCGTGCAACAACAACAACAACAACAACATTCGCTACGCCCTTGGACAAAGCAAGCTGTAATAGCTCTAACAACAAAATACCCTACAAGCCACATTAACGGGCATTAGCGACTCAAGGGTCGTCTGAGTCTATTGTCTATTGTCTATTGCCTATTGTCTAGACTGCCGACCGTAGACAGTAGTAGAAGGAAGGGAACGACCTTAAACTTGAATCGATCAGAAAAGAAGGTTACAAAAAAAAGCAAAAGCAAAAAAAAAACAGAGAATAAACGACTTGCAATGCAACTATTTTTGCTTATTTTCTGTGCGGTTAGAAACGAATAAAATACAAATAAATAGAAAAAATCATTTCGAGGAAGGTTAACAAAATTTTTGCCCACTTGCTAAATTGATAAATTCGATTTGTGCGTTGCTATGACTAAGTGTTAAACAACGCACAAAAGTTTAGCTTAATTAGAGCTAAAACGACGCATTTTCGTCAAATTATGTAAATTAATAGAAGAAGACGAAACAACAACAACAACAACAATTAAGAATAATACTCGTGGATGACCTTGAAAATTGTGTAGCTCTTTGATAGATCTCTCAACACCTGTGAGGAGTTGAAACATGGCTTATACGAAATCTTATAAGATTTAAATCTCTGCTCATCCAGCGAAGTCGGAAGTAAAGAAAAACAACAACAACAACAACAAAATGACGTTAAATGTTGCAAAGCTTTTTTTTAAAGCTGGCAAAAATGCGATCTTGAGCGGAGCATAAATAATATTTTGTTCAATGAAATATAATAATAATTATAATTATTATTGTTGTTATTGTTGTTGTTGTTTTCGTTTAAGCACGAGTCGCTTATGTTCTTCACGCACACACACACACACACACACACACACGCGCGCATGGAGCTGCATACAAATTATAAAACGAAAGCTTTTATTTTTATACAATTTTTAAACGTAGCCATGACAGTGTGAGAAGGTCACGATGCACACACACACACGCACACACACACAGACACTTTTAACATCACGAATAGACACGTAAACATACCGACAGCAACAACTACAACTAGTATAAACCAAAAGCTACAACACTAACAATGACAAGAGCAGCAGTAAGAGCGAAAACATATTTACGCAGTAAATGAGCATCGACAAAGACGCCGGCGCGCTCACACCTTGTCTCTTCTCCCCCCCCACACACACTCCTCTCTTTACAGCACACGCAACACCTTAACCGATCAACTCTTTGCACCTTGTCTCGCCTTGCTTTGTTGTTGTTGTTGTTGTGGTTGTCGAATCAGCGCCACAAAGAGCGCACGTCAAACGCATTTTTGTTCTGCTCCCTTGTTGCTGTTGTTGTGACTAGGCAATGAAAAGCTCATACTCGTGCGACGACGACTGCAGGCGAGAAAGCTTTGTCTGGCAAAGCATGTTAAAATGTATGTATGCGCATGCATAAGTTGATTTCTATGTGTGTGTGTGTGTGTTTGTCGACAGGTACTTAAATAGTATGTACTATAAGTAGCATCTTTTTTAGCTATAGCAAATTTTGTTGTTTATCAATTGTATATTATTTTGTAGATAAGCTATGTAATTAAAAGGAGTATGCGTTGAATATTTGGTCAAAATAATATTTACTATGAAACTTATACGTCATGCGATCACTTGATAAAAAACACCTCAACTGGTTTTCAGTGACAAATTTCCTACATGCATCTACACAGAGAGAAAAAACAGCTTCAATCTCACTATTTGATTCAACTATTTTCAGACGCTTTACATTAAAAAATCATAATGGGGACCATTCCACCCCGTAAATCGAAAACAAACTTTTTCAAATCACATAAAACGAGAAATATTAAAACTAGAGTCCTGTATTTAGACATACAGGACAAGCATGAAGTTTTCAATGTATCCTGAAAATTTCAGCAAGATCGGAAACTGGGAAGTTCTTCAAAACACATTATTACGCAGTGTCGGACCAAAGGAAGAAGAAATTAACACTGGCATTATAGGGTATTTGCCCATTTTAGGGAATTAATTAAAACCTCAAGAACTAAACAATATGTACGGAATATATAAGGAATAGGAGAGTTTACAGAGGAGAGTTTTACAGAATACATAAGTGAAGGGGCTATCATAGTCGGTTCGACTGTAGCCTATCATTCCATCTATCGCTCTCGCCCCGGCCGACTCTTCAGCTTGATTTTCTGCTGGTTTAAAGTGTATACTCTTAAGTCTACATTTTAATACGCACATATTAATATAAATATATAACTTTGGAAACATATCAAATGCAAATAAGTTTCATATTACATATTATTACTATTTTACCGACCATATAAAGGTATATATATTCTTGATCAGTATCAATAGGCGAGTCGATTGACACCTCTATCTGTCCGTCAACTATAGGAGCATCTCAGCGACTATAAGAGCTAGAAACTTCAAATTTGTAATGTAGTTTGCTTAATTTCATACGCAGATCAAGTTAAGTTTCAATTTTAGATACGTCACCACTATTACAGACTATCACAGCCTCAAATTTTCAAATAACATACCTTAACTTAACAGAGAGTTGATGACGCTTAGGAATTTTCTGCAAGTTTCATAGCGATTGACCCACAAATAAAGAAGATATTAAGGAATTTGCTTTAAATCCATTATTTCATAATTGTTGTCCAGAGCGAGAGAGCTTATAAAACCCCCATTTGTGCAAACGAGAGCGCATATGACAATCTAATTTGCGTTATACATTGTACTGCAAAGAAGCTGAAGGCTACACTGGTAGTTATGCAGTGTGTGAAAAGCTGAATGATACTGATTGCTATTAAACTACTAAGTAAATATTATGTGTGATATAAATATGTTAGTTAGTAAAATTAAACATTTTCAATTAGTATTTAAATATAATAAATGCAGTTCACATTATTGTCAAACAGTTTTTAGCTTCGAAATAAATACAATTTACATTTAATTCAGAAATAAATGGTATTCAATTTTATCAATATCTGTATTTAAATTAAATATATACCATATACAGAACAAAGTTCTTTAAAAAAATATTCAATGCTAACATATTTAAATTTTTAAATTTGTTACAAACCGTATTTACTTAAATATTGTTTTATTTTAGTTTGCACAACATTCATAATGTAAATTAATCAATTTTCACATTGATCTAACTATATTGTTATATTAGCTACAATATGTTAACAACTCTTATGGAATTTCGAAAGCTAACAGATATTTAATCATACAAACAAATGTGCAAATTGTTAAAGATTTAATCATAATTATTAATAATTTCCCTTTTCGACAATTTCCTTCTTGCAGAGGCCACCGCACAGCGACCACAGATAAGAGGGGAAATTTCATCGTTCGCCAAACGGTTCCGACGACGGGAACGACGACGACGGCAATTCCCGCCTCTGGCCCCGTGGCCCGACTAAATGCCTCAGCGCACGTTTAAACACCATAAATGCGTGCCCAAAGCAGAAAACTGGGAACACATGCAAATTTGGTCAATGTCAGCCATGTTGCTAATGACAATAAAAGTTTATACTTGTATATCTATCGCATACGTTGTAAAATAAAATACAACTACAACGACAAGGCGATAAGCAAAGACTTCTGTCTCTCTCCACAACCACAAAATCAAAGAAACGTTGGCAACCAGCTAACACCCCC
The DNA here is from genome assembly GCA_958299025.2 of Drosophila histrio. NCBI lineage: Eukaryota > Metazoa > Arthropoda > Insecta > Diptera > Drosophilidae > Drosophila > Drosophila histrio. The sequence goes on from OY729166.1 coordinate 22,266,933, forward strand.
CCGCCAACCTTCTGCTACTGCCTCATCATCTTCTACCAAATACTTGACCTACGATCGAGCAGCGCCGGCGGGATACTTGCAACAAGAAATCAACAAGAAACAACAACAAAACAAAAATAAAAAACAATTAATTAATAATCATTAAAGCAAATACTTTAATCAACTTTTTTGGACAACTTTACACTGCCTTGTGGATAATAATACAAAAATAAACTGTAGTTTATACAAAAATAGTTATACAGAACATATATATATATACAAAATACGTATACACTTACATACGTCTATTATTAACAAATATAAAAAAAGAAAGAAAACCTATTAGAGGAGTTAACGTGCAACAATATTTACAAAACGTTAAGGAGAACATAATTCAAAAAATATATATATATATATATATTTACATATGTATATCAGAGGTGAGTTATTGTCTTTATTTAGATTTAGAACTATATATACTAAATTAAGACAATTGGCTGAGTCATTTAGGCAACTCATTAAGTATTTAAAATTTGCATATTTATATTAAAAGTTACATATTAAATATATATATTTAGAAAGTGACATATTTGAATATTTACATCTGTCAGTCTTTAGTGAATATTTCAAACTCAATCTTGTCTCATTTTACTATAATTTATAATGAATAACTAATTAGTTGAAATTGTGAGGGAATTGTAAATTCTGCCTGCAATCCATTTCAGTTTCTTAATTGTGGCATGCATATTTGCCTTCTTCTTATCAATTTAAGAGATAAACAGCTATACAAAGTGCATCTAAAGAATCATACTAAACAAACTAAATCAAGGTATAAATAAAGCTGTGTCTGTTCAAAAAGAAGAAGTACAAAAATTTAACTAAACTGCAACAAGAAACTGAAAATAAACTCAAATACAAAGTGAGTCACTATGTTATACTAGTAGTATATGAAATCATCGATATACGAAATTAAAAGCAAAGAAATGTAGTTGACTTCAAATTTCAAAATGATTACCAGCAGTTACCAAGCACATCAGATATGTGCTAAATAAATTAATAGATTAAAGTGCTGGATGATAAGATAGTATCTACAGCAAATAACTCTCGATTGTCGTAACCTTCACGTTAATGCTCATTACAATATTTGAATATTTTACAACTATGAATTTGAAAGAAGTGATACAGCAAGTTATAGAAGTAGTAAGAGTTTGGTACAGATAGGCATTTGAATACTTTTACTTGTTTCTGTTGCTGTTTTTTAATAGCAAAGAGGCATTCGAATCACGCCCCTTTTCAAGAATACACGTATTTGCCAGTTGAAAATCAAACAGCATCTAGAGCAGCACCAGGAAGTGCTCTAAGCTCAATGTGAACGTGTTTTACGACGAGTCTGAAGTGTCTAATCAATCGTTGTGGTGTTATTGTCGTTAGCGATGTAAATTGGGTGAAAATCTCAATGTCGATGTTCATCGGCGTTTTCCACATCAAACTCGGTATTGATCTATACATTGGTCGGCACTTTTCGGTGCCTTGAAAGTTGATAAAAATGAAGTTACATTTAAAGTAATGTAAACAGTTTATAAATGGTTTATATAATAAACCAATAATATCTTTTAAAGCATCAAAAACTTACAAAAATTAGGCAGACAATTGTGACTTAAAATACAAGTTTCTAATTGTGAATAATCCAGTTGTTTTTTTCGTTTGAAATTTAAGGAAAATATTGAACTGATGGGAAATTCGTTTTGTCAATTGGGATAATCCCACTTAAATCGTTAATTTTATATTGTTATATTTATTTATGTATTACAATTTATAGTTATATAATTCTAAAAATATAATTTACAGATATTAATTTTAAAGAAGTAGTATAAATGAATTTTAAATGTGACAAAAATAGAGATTAAGTCGATGATATTGACGATAGACTTTTTAACATTTTCTTAAACAGTTTTAATAATTTTCTAGCTATTTCTAGCTACTAGTTTTATTGATAATCGCTAGCCCTTGAAATGCTGGCAATACTAATCACAATATTGTTCATTAAATCATAAATTGATTAATTCAACTGAACTGCAATGAATAACTGCAATGAATAACTGCAATGAAGAACTGCATTAAACATCGGGATCAACAAAAACATCGGCAAACATTAAGTTATCGCCTTTCGATACATCGATGGCATCGATGGCATCGATAACATCCCTGCCTTAAACATTGAGGAATCGCTAGGCTTCAAAGTATCGCCTTTAAAATATCTATCGTAGGTTAATATATCGATTGATTTTGACATCCCTAGCTGTGTGGCTAATCAATGATTGTGTATACGCACCGTTGCACTGTTATTAGACATAAGGCAAAGGCAATATTTTGCATAAACGTCGACATCTTGTAATCATTGTGCGGCGGCAACAACAGCAGCCGAAGATGCCAACTTGTGGCGCCACTTTACAGCAACAACAGCAACAACAACGACGACGACAACAACAGCAGCAGTAATAGCAATTTCTAATGCAAACGAAAGGCACAACATTTGTTGCTGTTGTTGTTTCTTTCTTATCTTGGCTTTTCTTTCAAGTTTTCTTCTATGAACTTGCAGCAGAAAAGTGAATAGCCGCCGCAGCCAGCAGCTGCTTGTATTGAATAATGGAAAACGAGTTTTCCGCGCCGCATGCGCATCACAAAACAACAACAGCAACAACAATTGCAAACTGGCATGCAATGGAAAAACCAGCGCAGGCGCAACTGGCAGCGACGCCAGCAGCGACGTTGACGTCGACAGCAGACGGCAGAGTGTTAGGCAGCGCAATGTTGTAATGTCAATTATTGTTGTTGTTGTTGCTGTTGCTGTTGCTGTTCAATGTGCTTACTCTCTCTCTCGCCTAAGCTGGCAAAAATGTACAACATGCAGCTGTTGTTGTTTTTGTTGCTATTGCGCTTTCAAGCTTGCGACGGCGACGTCGGCGTCAGCGTCGTCGTTGTTGTTGTTTTTGCTCGTTCGTAGTTCAATGTTAACGAACTTTTTGCGACTAGCAGTTGCTGCGGTTGTTGTTGTTAGACTTTCACTTGCAATGGATTTGGCAGCTTAGAGAGAGCGAATTGCAGCAGCAGCAGCAGCAGCAACTGCAGTAAAACGTGTTGTTGTTGTTGTTGTTGCTTTGCATGCAGTTCAATAACATGTTATGTAAAAAGCATTTTTTCTGTTGTTGCGGCTGCTGCTTGTTTTGGTTTTTCTTGCAAAAAAGACGCTTTGTTTTCATTTGGTCTTGCGTTGTTGTCTTTCTTTTTTTTCTGCTTTACTTGCAGCTGTTGCACACTTCACACCACCCCCCCCCCCCTCTTCTCCTTCAACACTCCCCACACCCTTTAAACAAAGTTTTCTTTTGCAGGGCTCTGTTGTTGTTATTGTTGTTGTTTTTTTTCGGTCTGTCTTATGTTGTAATTCGCAATTTGAAATGTTATTGAACTTTAAATGAAATTAACTTTGATTCAAGAGAAAAATTTAGTTATAACCGGAAGTCAAAAGCATAAACAGTAAATATTTCAACAATGAAATGCAACAACGACTTTCCATCATCTTTCACCCTCATCATTATCATCCAACTCATCCTCATTTTCGTTGATCATTTGCGAATCACTCATAAGAAAATAATGGAAACTTTTCATGTAAGCAATTAAAGCGTCTAATTGTTATATTTTGTAATGTAAACAGGAAAAGCGAACGAAACGAATGAGAATGTAAAGTAAAATCTATTTGAGATTATTAAACTCTTTAACAATGTGATAATACTAGATAGATATTTATAGGAAATACCTAAAGAGGGACTTCCTCGCTTAAAGCTTGAAGAAAGCTAGAGAGCTTTTGGTATAATAGCATGAAACTAATTAAATAGAATAGATTAGGGGTATTCCCGATTATTTGTGTAAATACTTTCCATTATTTAGGAACCACAGTGTATAATTTATTGTATAATAGATATATATTCATAGAAAATATCTAAAAAGGAACTTTCTTGTTAAAAGCTTGAAGAAAACTCGAGAGCTTTTGGTATATTAGCATGAAACTACTTAAATATAATAGATTAAAGGATTATAATAGATATATATTCATAGAAAATATCTAAAAGGGGACTTCCTTGCTTGAAGCTTGAAGAAAGCTCGTGAGCTTTTGGTATATTAGCATGAAACTAATTAAATATAATAAATTAAGGATATTTCAGATTATTTATGTAAATACTAGGTATTATTTAGGAACCACAGTGTATAATTAATTATATAATAGATATATATTCATAGAAAATATCTAAAAAGGAACTTCCTGGCTTAAGGCTTGAAGACAACTCAAGAGCTTTTGGTATATTAGCATGAAACTAATTAAATATAATAGATTAGAAGATTATAATAGATATATATTCATAGAAAATATCTAAAAAGGAACTTCCTTGCTTAAAGCTTGAAGAAAGCTCGAGAGCTTTTGATAATAACAATTTCTAAAGATAGTTTTTAGACTGTATATTAGCATAAAACTAATTAAATCGATTAGATTAGATGCTTTTCAGATTATTTCTTAAAAGTAGTATCTATTATTAAGAAAACACACTGTATAATTTATTATATTATTATATAATTAATTAAATACAATTTCTTACTAATAATATCTTTTTTTTTTCTTCTCTTTACAGACTTTAAGAGTAAAAACAGCAGCTGAAGGGAAAACATCCAAAAAAAAACACAAAACAAAAGAAAACTCTTAACAAATTAAAGCCAAAATAACAATAATAATAATAATAACTGATATACATACGTTATACGCATAGTAATTAATCGAATTTTCAAGTGTTCTTATTTTTTACAACTTTTTTTTATTGGTTTAAACGACAAACGTCCAAATCAAACAAAAGACTACAAGTTTTACCTAAAAAAATCAATTAAATATAAAGTGAACTTTATATACAGTTATATATATATATATATATATAACAAATCGGAAACCAAACCAAAACCGTCTTATAAAAAGTGCCTACAAAAAATTTGCATACAATTTGTGAAAACTCCAAATTTGTTTCAAGCTGAGTAAAAAAAATAACGTGTGATAAGTAAAAGTTATAAACAAAACAAAAACAAAAAGAGAAACTATCAATTTGTATAGTTGAACTAAAGGATAAGCATAGCCCATAGGGTCAAATAGATATATCTTTATCTATCTATATATATATATATATAGTATATTTTCAAGTGAAGCGGAAATAGGAAACGGCTTAACGCTGGCAGTTAACAGTATTTGCAGTGCGGGCTTTGCCTTATCAGCGATGCCATTTATCGATGACGCATTGCTCTGGTGTCCGGATAACGATGGTCGTCTTGTTGGTGGTCTAGACTTGGCAACATGCATAACGGTATTAACTGAGAGACAACGTGATTCCCCTTTATCATATATATATATATATATCTTATCTGTCATCTGCAGGATGATTCCACGGTCAATGCTGAGAACATTAATCCCACTGTGCAGACAAACAACGCACTACAACAACATCACCTGCAACAGCTACAGCAACAACAACAGCAGCATCATCATCATCTACAGCAGCAGCAGCAGCAACAACAACAACAACAGCTACAACAGACGGCGGGCAGCCAGGAACTTAACGGCTCAGCGGCGAGGAATGTGAATGTTGTGGTGGAGCCACTCTGCGGCAGCGACTCCTCCGACGAGCTTTTTCGCACGCTATCCGAAAGCAACTTCGAAATCGAAAGCCTGCTGTCCGATTTGGCGACCGTTGAGGTCAAAGTCGAAAATGTACATGCGCCAAAAGAACACAGACAAGTTTAACTGCACACACACACATACACACGCATACCAACAATCACACACACACACCCATAATCGTTTACTCGTTTACTCTTTAACTCGATTCCCATTGCGCAGGACTTTTTCGCTTTCTACTATTTAATTTAAGCGCGCACTCAATGAAAAGTTTACCATTTATATTTTTTATTTCCTTTGCTCTTTTCTTCCCCAACCACAACTACAACCACAACAACAACCACAACAAAACAAACTTCTGCTTTTGCCTTTTCTTCTTCTATGCTATATCTTTCCTAGGAGGAGAACAACAACAATGTCATCAGCGATAACGATTTCGCCAGCGTTGCCAACGATGATCTGCTTGCCAAAGAGAATGTCCAGAGTCTGGTTGACTCCGTCGGTATTGGCCTGACCGAAAGCGGCAATGCCAACAATGTTCATAGCCAGGCGCTGCTCGCCTTTGGCAACAACTCCAACTCCGCAGCGTCGTCCGTTTCGGTCAAGCGAAATGGTAAGTGGGTAACAATTGTAAGAAGTTTCAAAAAACAACAAAATTAACATATCTGAATTAAACAGATTAAACTTTTACTATAAATTAGTTATTATACAAATTAATATTAAAGTTTACTTTAAAATTAATAGGTGTATATTAAGTTTGTAATAAATATATAAAAAACAGATCTAAGGAAGTCTGGCAGACCCCATCAAGTAGGATATATACTTAATCAGCAGCCTAGTCTATATAGCCATGTCCGTCTGTCTGTCCGCCCGTCTGCCGGTCCGTCTGTCTGTATTAGCGCCTAGATCTCAGAGACTATCAGAGCTACTGACACCAAATTTGGATTGTTGGTTCGTCTATGGGCTAAGCATAATTGGATTATGTTGAAATTTTGTCACGCCTACTTCCGCCCCGGTAAATGGAAAACGAAATTTTTGAAAATCGCATAAAACGAGAATCATTAGAGCTACAGTTTTGAGTATTGGCATACAGGACAAGCCTTAGGGTCCCATGGTATCCTATCATAGGAATAATTAAGAGGGTCTTTCATAGTCGGCTTCGGCTGTAGCCTTTCCGAAATAAAATAAAATTACATTTAACTCTAAAGAAACATATCATGACTCTTATTTGCAATTTTCTATAAACAAATACATATGTATTAACTTTAATATTTGGTCTAAATCATCATAAGAATTATGATATAATGCTTAAATTTAAATTTTACTTTATAGAATCATACCATGAGATTTTATTCCATTTTTGACATAAAGATATATTTCAGCGAAATATTTTTTATCTGAAATCATAATAAGAATTATGATATAATAATTAAATTTCGCTTTAAAGTATCAGACCAAGACTCTTGTTTCAATTGTTACAATTAATATATATTTAAGTTTTTAGTTTTGATTTAAGATCAAAGACCTTAATCACCCCTTTGAAATATTAAATACATTTCAATTTTACTTTATAAAATCATTGCAAAAAACTTATTTTAAATTTGTGTAACAAAATTATATTACAAACTAGTAATACAAATTTAAAATAGAAATTTTATGCATTTCCAATATTAAACAATTATATTAATTGATTTATTTATTATGTGAACTCAATTTTTATTTTAAAAATTGAAAAGTAACTTGTATTTTTAGTTTTTATGATAACAAGAATTATAAATATGCTATGATTTTGAAGTTAAAGCTTAAATGTAATTATAATTACGCATTATTTTGAAATTGTATAGATAATAAGAGTTACTTTTTTATTTCTTGACATAAATCAATAAATATTTTTAATTTTATAATTAATTAATATAAAATAAGTATCATTTTGCAATTGTTTAATATAAATCATGAAATATTTTTAACTTCATAATTTATATTTTAGAACTTATAATTGTTACCGCTCCTGACTGTTGTCTAAACATTTTTCTAATATTTATTATCAACATTATTTATCATTACAGGCTTTCTGCTGCCTTGCGATCTGCTCAACAACAACAACAACAACAGCAATGGAGACTGCACGCCGGAGGAGCCACGCTTTGTGACTGTGACCAGCGCCTCAGCAAATCCGCTGCTGGTGGAGAAGCTAATGTCGAAATGCTTGAACATTGATAAGCGACTGGATAAACTGGAGGGTAAGTCAAAGTTTCAATTTATGCTTAAACATTTAAAATTGATTTCAAATTTACTTGCGCGCCAAAACGTTAAGTTGGCTGCGCATGCTAACCATTCGCGTTAAGTTGGCAGCGCGCTGTTTCGAACTAACGCAAGCTTTCTACTCACACAAAGTTGGCTGCGCATGTTTTCGAACAGCTTTCAAAGCTTTCGGGATTGTGTTACAGTTTAACAGCCGCTGTGCCGGCTGCGTCTAAATATTTAAGTGTGTCTTTGCTAAGTTGCAAATTTTCGATTGGGTTTGCACATAAGCTAAATGTGCTTTATTGATTTTTCGAATTTGCTGAATACGGTAAGGAACTTGGCTAAAAGTGGAGATATCGAATTTAATGAAGTGTAGACATATTTAAAATTTAGCTGAGAATTAACTGGAGAGAAATGTTGAAATTATTGAAGTCATTAGAAAAATGCAATAATTTGTAATATAAACATATATAAATATGCTGTAAATATTATAGTCAACTTGTCTGTCATAAAGTGTGGTATTTTACCAAGGCGTAACCAATAAAAAGGCCACTCACTTGTACTTTTATTAAATCCCGACAGGATGTTCCCCTACACTTCTTTCAATAAGCGTCTATTGACACGAAAGCAAACAGAAAACGACGATGGGTTCTAAGAAATTGCTAACAAAAACACACACACGCACACAGAGGAGACTTGGCAGACACACAGACACATTTACAACCACCCAAACACACTCACACCCTAGACAACAACCCCAAAGCACAGTTAACTCTGCGGGCACCTACTTCCTTTTCTAAAAACCCAGACAGGGCACAGCGCGGATTGCGGACTGCGGGGCGGCAACAACAACGACGCGTCGGCAATATTTTCTTGTTGTTTCTTTTCGGGTTTTTCATGTTTCCTTCAGCTGTGCCGTTAAGTGAGAACGAGAGGGCAATATGGCGAGTAAAAGAGATAGCATAACGAAGCCAAGTCACAGACACAAGCCCTACACTCCCCCGAGTGTCTTCCCTGCCCCTTCTGCTTGCTCCCCTTGTGGGCAGGTCAATAAATTTTGCGTGTGGAAAATGTGCGCTCAAGGTCAAAAGGATATTGCCACGTTGGCGTCAACATTTGTGTGTAGGAAACGTTTTGCATTTGTATTGGGCCTTTTCACACAAACACACACACACACACGCATGCACGCACACACGCACACGCAGGCAGACAAAATGGCGGCCCACACTCCACGGCAAGCGGCAACCATTTTGTGTGCGTGCCTGCGTCGAGACAGCGGCAGTGTTGCCAACTCTAGCTATAAATTAGCTAAGTTGGCAATATGGTGAATGCAAAAGTTTAAGAAATACTATAATCTCAGAAAATCCTTTTATGAGATTATTTAAATACTTACTTAAACAGTTTGACTTCAATATAATTAACAAAATCAATATAGAAAATATCAATTGACTAATTTTACAGTATAACTTCAATAACATTAGTATATTCAAGCAAATCAATATATAAGAAATTATTTGAATACTTTTCCAGCTTAACTTTAACAAACTTAAGAATATTCATAAATTCTCTGTTGAAAATATACTATGACAGGCAAGCAAAGAGGGTTAAATTGAGTTATTAGAATATTTAAATACTTATAATTAACATGGAAATAAAATGTGTGGCAATAAAATGTAATAAAATTGATCAATTTGCAAATGTTACGGAAGCAACCAAATTGTAAGCAGAGCTTTTAAAAATCGTAGATACCGTAGATTTATTTGTTTATTTATTAATATAACGACTAAATTCTAGTCGACATTAAATAAAGAAATAACAAACTTAATGGACCCTAATTACTTTTTTAAAGTAAAGGGTCTAAAAAGTTATGCAACAGTAAAAAATAATTTAAAAATATCATATCTGCCTTTCCTTAGCTTAGTTTCCCATATAAATAATGTATCTGCACATTTTGTTAGCAAGTTTAACTATTTTTAGCTATTTCAAGCTACTTTTTTCCTCCTTTATATTAGCTTTTTATTTAACCGTTGAAATTCTGACAACACTGGACAGACAAAGACGAAGTCGGCGACGAATTTTATATATGCCGCTGCCGCTCATTCTTCGTCTGGGGCTGGATGAGTTGTGGCAAGTGTTGGTGTTGTTGTAATTGTTGTTGTTGCTGTTGTTGTTGTGGTGTTGTTGGGACGGCGGCTTTCCGGCAACCTTGAACTTGAAATTTTCGTTCGAGTTCAGCCGTAAAAAAGAAACAGACATAAAAATGGGCGCAATCATCATTGTAGTCGACTTTGCCGGGCAGTTAAGGGGAGGTTGCTGGGGTTGCTGGGGTTGTTTTCGGGTGTTTTGGGCTGTTTTGGGCTGTTGTTGGGTGTTTGGGCCATTTTGGACTGCTTTGGGTGTTTGGCTGACAGGCGCTAGACGACTTATTTTTTTTCTTTTTTTTGGCTGGGTCGTGTCCTGTCGCTTGAGTTCAAGCGCCGCACAAACATTGAACTTTAATTTTCAGTTTCAAGGATACCCTTGATGAGTGGGCAACTTTTTCGGGCCGACAACAATTTGCCCAATCACTGACAGCGACGGCGACGGCAACGTCTCTAACAAGCCGTTGACATTGTAAGCGGCCAACGACGGATGACGACGACTTCGACAACGGCAGCGACAGCCACAACGACTGCAAAGATTGTTCACATTTGTTTAGAGGGTTCAGCATCAGTCCAAGGTTCTATTGCGGCCACCCTCGGCAGCCCCCGTTTAATGCATCCCCTTTAGCCACACAGCAAAGTCTTCATTTCGTTTAGTTTATGCAGCGACAATCGACAAGCGGCAAGTGGCAAGTGGCAAGCGGCCGGCGGCGGGTTAGACTTCGACTTGGCCACGTTATTAATGTCAAGGGGTTCCACACACGACCAAGCGACACAGTCGCAGTTTGAATTTGAAAAGTGCGTTAGTTTCTGCGTTCGTTACTTTGTTTTGTCCGCTCACTTCAGGGCTGGGGGCCAAAAACAGATTCCCAGCAAAAATGACACTTGTATAACAGATTAATCTAACATTAATAAGCTTGATAAATTATTTATGGTTTATTACTGTATTTCCTTGTTTTAAGTTACTCTAAAAACATACATTCTAAGCCTTAATAGATAACTCCTTAATATTTCAGTGGATGCTAATTAAGTTTGACAGTTGTAAATTATAGTAATTTAGAGTAAATTGTGTCTAGAAATGTCTCCATTTATATCTATTCTATATCCCTTTACGAGAACTCTTTTGCTGCTTAGAAATCACGATAAAGAGTGTAATAATATGTATAAAATTATATGTTACATTAATTGCAGACATATAAAATATATGTTTTACTCTGTTTTACTCTACTTACGAAATCTTACGAATATATTCTTTGTCCTTCCATTAAAAATCTTTTCCTGCTTCAAAATCTCCAATAATGCTGTAGTCATTTTTAATTATAGACTAATTCATGTAGAATTTCTTATAAAATGTTAATTTTATATAACATGCCTCACTTTTCTTTTTTCTTAGCCGTTTTCTAAATTTTCTTACACCTTTTTTCGATTGATTTACTCTGCCGCTTGTTGTTTGCCCATCCCTGGTCCACTTTGGCTGTTGATTAGTTAACTGCCATTTTTCTATTCTAGTTGCCAATTGCATGTGTTTGTTTTTATGCTTTTAGCCATGGCTCATGGCTAAATTGTCAACGGCAACAACAGGCAACACCAACAACAAGACGTTGCACGCATTTCTTGGCTACAATTTGAATTTCAAATCGTGTCGCGCTTTTCAAATGTGCGTTGTTATAGCCAAATCAGGATTTCTGCGTGTCCCCCGGACGGCAAATCGCCTAACGACAATTACAATTACAACTAAAGCAACAGCAGCAACAAAAACAGCAACAACAAAAGCAACAACAACAGCATAGGCAATAACAACTGAAACAAACAACTGAAAACAACAGCAACAACAACAACTAACGATGTCAGGGGCGTTCATTTGTCCATTGCCAGCCAGCGAACCGGGCCGAGCACGTCACTGTCACCACCGTCACCGCCGTCTAAGCGTCACCCCGTCACCTCCCAACCCCCTTCCCCTAGCCGTTAATTCCGCTCCCCTCTATGGCCACTCCACCCCGCAAACGACGCCCTCCTGCGATTGCCTCAAGTGCAAAAAAGCAAAAAAAAAAAAAATACGTTGCCACTGCAAAATGCACTTTGCAATTTTGTTGATTGGTGGATTGGCAATTGTTGTTTATATATATTTTTATTTTTTCTTATTTTTTTCTCGTCTATTTATCTCGTTTTATTTTTCATGCATTTGTTTGGCGACTTATCTAAAATTGTTCGTTTGTTTTTTATTTATTTTTATTTTGTCTTGTTAGTTTTGTTGCACGCAAGACGCAGGTGACCGCTGGGTTCAAGTTTTAACGGATATCATTTGAATACCCATGAATAGATGTTTTGATTTAAGGGGTATTTAAGTTTTGGAAATTGTTAGATAACTGAAAATGTAGCAGGATGAAGGATATAGTTGATAGTATAATGTATAATGCATCTGATAGGATAGATTTATTTATTTAAGCATTCTGAACAAAGCACGATTTAAAATATAAAACTGGAATAGAAAATAATAATATTTAATTAACACTAAAATTATATTAGAAGCGATTTTAATCAGAGAACTGAAAAGATGAAAAAAGCTACAATAATTTAAGTTAATTTAAGCAAAGTCTAGGGATATTCAAACAAGTATTTAATTGATCCAACAACTGTTGCAAGGAATGGGGAAAACTCAGTTAAATCTATAAGGGAAAAAGTAAATATTGTTATGCAGAATTAGTTGCTATAAAGTTTAGAGGAAGGTTCTTAATAGTAGGAAAAGAAGACTCTGAGTTAAAAACTCGACAACGTCTATTGTAATCAACACAGAGAATACAAAAAGGTTAAAGTAAAGAGTAGTTAGTAGTAGTAGTAAGTGGATTAAAGTTACGAGTAGGTCTAGAAGGAAGAGAGAAATTAATTGGACTTAATAAAACAAAGGAGATATATTAGATATATGCATATCTAGATATATTAGATATATGCATATCTATGCATATCTTACTCTGAAGTCTACAGAAAATATAAATTCTAAGTTAAGTTTAGTTAATAAATAAACATATAGTTTTGCCAGTTGATAGAAAAAAAGAACAGAAGTCCACTTATTAAATCTAGGGAAATATCAAAAATCAAAACACAACAGTTTGAAGAAATGTATATTCCACTCATCTACAAGTTTCATTCTTCAAATGAAGCTATTAAGAAAAATTAAGCAGACAAATAATTTAAATAAAACTACTCATGTTGAGCTAATTAACAGGGTATTTCATAGTCTAGTTTTTGTTTTTTATTAATCTTACAGCATTTGTCTTTTGTTGTAACAGGAGCCTCACCTCGTTATACTTGTGTGTTAGATGGAAGCCTTGTCTTGTGTCTTTTGTTGTTTGTTCGTTATGATGTCATTTTGGACGCCATTTTGTCAGGATTGATTAATGACGCCTCCATCAGTCAGAGTTCGAGTTTTGATGAAAATGTTTAATTAGTTTTCATATTGTAAAGCATCGCCACACAATTGCAAGGTTTGTGGCTATGGGAAAAGATGAATTGGTTGTGCCAATTACAAAACCAAATACTTAAATCAGTTACAACATGCAGAGATTGGATTGGAACAAAAATACAGCATGTAGAGTTAGTCTATGTGTTGGATATTCTATCTATCTATCTACTTATAAGTATAACTAGTTGTTGGTAATTTAATTATATAATGTTATAGTTATAGTTAAATAAATGCGTAGATCAGGGCAGCTAGAGATATCTTATAGTATTATAATATGATCACTGTTTCACACAGTTATTGAGATACTTTTTATTAACTTATAGGTTGATTAGTTTAAAGTTCTTTTTAAATGTCATGTAAAGTTCTTTGGAATTTATTATCAGTATTACATGTAAGCATGGCTTTATCCTTAATAGCTAAAGGTGCAATATCTATAGCAAAAACTGATCATAATTAAATACCAGATGAAGAACTAACGGCAATAAAGAAAATATTTACATTGGGATGGACTTTGGTACAGGTTTTGATATTATTATTATATCAAATAATTGTGAGAAATTGACAACAGTTTCTTTACGTTATTCTTTTTTAGGATTCTATTTTAATACTCTGTGGGGGTATATTAAGTTTGTTAAAAGTATGCAACATACAAAAGGAAACGATGTCGACGCCGGACAGACAGTCAGAAGAACAGACAGACATGACAACATTAATTCGTCTATTGATGCTGATCAAGAATATAAATACTTTAATTCTTGATCAGCATCAATAGACGAATTAATGTTTGTCATGTACGTCTGTTCTTCGGCCTGTCTGTCCGCCTGTCTGTCTGCCCGTCTGTCCATTCGCATAAACGCAAGTATCTCAGAGATGGTAAGAGCTAGAAGCTAGAACTTGGTCTCCCAGCACTGCTAACATTTGCAGGTAGATATATTTTATGTGTTTTTTTGTATGTCACGCCCACTTCGCCCACAAATCAAGTAAAAGCTCATAACAAAAGCAGTTTTGCAGCTAGAGAATTAAGATTTAGCACACATGATGAGTATCTTGTGGTCGATGCGTCCAGAAAACTTCATCACAATGCCACGCCCCTTTCGACCACAAATTGAAAAAAAAGCGAATTACAAGATAATTACATCGGGAGTGAATTTAAGCGGTTCCCTATAGAGTCACAGGATGTATTACAGTCTTGTTTAAATATTTATACTGAACCGTCTGTAAACTTTAAGCTGTGTTTGTTGCGAGAACTATGCATAGAAATGTTTTCCCATAGATTAACTCCTCATGCTCTAGGATACAACCTTGACTTATCCCAAGAAAAAAAGTCTACTTCTATGCGCTCGTTAAAAATCCAATTGAAATTCAATAAAGAGACTCGCGATAAGCACACTGTCCTAATTGCACTGTAACCCATTAACACACCAAGCAAACAACAACAACAGCAACAACAACAACAACGACGACGACGACAACAAAAACCGATCGTCATTCATTGTCGGTGTCGACGATCGTTAGTTCAGTCTCGTGCTCTCTCTCTCTCTCTTTTGGTTCGACGAAAAAGTTTTCACCTTCACCCCAACAAACAAACAACAACAACAATGCGAAGGTGCAAACACAAAACAGACAACTACAAATAATAATAGAGCATATACTATAGCAATAGAAGTGGGGTATAAAAGCAGTTGCTGGAGGGGGTGGTGTGAGAGGGAAATGCATTTTCTCTCTCTGTGTGCCAATGAAAATGAAATGTGGCGACGACGTTCACAATGTTTTCCATATGCAATGGCAACACATTTCGCTGTCCCCATTAGAGAAGTCCCAATACCTGCCTCCCTCCTCTTTTTCGCCCACGCTGTCAACAACAACAAACGCCAAAAGAATTGAGCAAATGAACTGAATACTGTATAGGGGATTGGGGGGAGAACAGCGGCCATGCAGTTGTGTTTGTGTGTCAGTGTGTATGCTTGTGTGTATGTTTCAGTTCCAGTTTTGCAGTTTCACAGTTTGTGCGACGTTCGTTTGCTTTTGATTGCATTAGAGCGTGTGCCGACTTCGCATCTCGTTATAAAGCAGAAATGAAAACAAAAGGCAAACGCCAAATGACGACGATGATGATGGTGATCATGTTCATGATCATGATGATGATACAACCTTACAAAATTCTCAGTCGTAGTCGCAGTCTCCGTCTCAGTCTCAGTCTGCGTCTTGCGCTTAGCTTTGGTCAGCTTTGAATGCTTAGCTCTGAACTTGTCTTGCCTGCACACACACACACACACACACTCTCATATATATTTTTGTGTGCAAACTGAGAGCAATGCTTTGCTCACACTCACTCTGCCGCGCCAACGAAGCGGAGAGCAGCAGCAACGCACTAATACATTGATAGCTTTATTTTTGCTTTGCTATAGCGTGTGGTATGCAGCCTTGAATTAGTTCGCTGCACTCGCGTGACGATGTATTTTATGTATGAGCGCATACATGTGTTTGTCAGTTTGTCAGTTTGTAGGCACATACATACGTAGTACATATCTACGTAAGTATGCGAGAGTGTGTACGTAAAAGCAAACGCAAGGCAAACACATACACGTTCACAGCCGCTTTGCGAGAGTCTGCGAAAGCTCTCCTTCTGCCCCGCGACAACAAATGTACATATAAAAGAAAAAAAACTTAGATGCGCATCGTCAACGACGACGACGACGCTGCCTCAGTCTGCGTCGCAGTCGCTTTGCTTTCATTGGTGCGAGGCGCTTCATTATACAAAATACAAAAAAAGAAGAAAACAAAACTGCTTCTGCTTTTGATTTTTTGCTTCTTGTTTGCATATCCATTTTCCGTCTTTGAGCAAACATTTTGAGGGCAGTTCGTTGGGTTCCAGTTGTTCTGTGACCCATTCAATAAATATGCATCGATCACACACGGATACACACACACACACACACACACACACACCTGCATATGTCAAGTAGCGTGTGCCCCTAATTAACACCTCCTGTCAGACAGACAAACATTCGCTCCACATGCCACTTACCTCCATTTCCACCTCCCACACACATGCACGATACGTTGCAGCATCTTTGCCATAATCATTCATTTAATACGACAACGAGTACTATACGTACGTATATCCAATAGATACATTTGTATCTTTCTGTCTAGCTTTTATGATCTTCTGATCGTGCCGCGACTCACGTATACAATCAAACATTTGTTTTAGTATCTGGGAAAACGGATATGCATGATAGACATTTATATGGCGAGCTAATTTCTGCACAAAATAAGAAAATGAGGAAAATGAGCGGAAAAGTAACGTAAACGTATCTACGTATCTGTGTCATAAGCGGACGACTAATTGGATGTGTAGTAGTATGTACATACATATGTACATATATTGCGGATTTGCAACATTTAGAGCGTTACCGTTACTCGCCGTACTAAAAGGGAACGAAACGAATTAAGATACTCGTTAGTTTGTTATGAATATGAGTAGAAAGAGAGTTAAAAGGGTTTATAACGAGTAAATTAGTCAAATTATTTAATTAAGTAAAATGGAACGAAATGAATGAAGATACTCGTTAGTTTGATATGAATATGAGTAGCACAAGAGTTTAAAGGTATTTATAACGAGTAAATTAGTCAAATTATTTAATTAAGTAGTTAATTAAGTTATTAGTAATACTGATTTATCGATTGTTACGTCAGAAACAACGAGTTTAAATTAGGAAGACAGCATTACTCGTTATTTTGCAGATCTTTCAAATTCATGGCCATTGAAATAGTTAGAAATAATCCAAGAAAATTCTAATTAAACATAGAAACATAGAAAATCAATTGAGATACTCTCTTGTTTGATATGAATACAATTAGCACAAGAGCTAGAGGGATTTATAACGAGTTATCGTTACTTTACTCTCTATGATAATATAAATAGTTAAAAATATATCTTAACGAAAATACTTAATAGAAAAACAAAAAAAAAAGAAATCTAAATAAGATAATTGTTAGTTTCATACGTATAAAAGCAAAACACAGGATATATCAGCGTTTACAACGAGTGATTAGTAGTATTGATTAAACGTTTGTTACGTTAGAAGCAACGAGTTGAAATCAGAAAGAAAACATTACTCGCTATTTTGCAGATATCTTGAATTCATGGCAATTGATAAAAAAAAACGAGTATATGCCCTAAGCAGCCTAAATATAGTACTTAGAAAGACAGAAAATTAACTGAGATACTCGTTAGTTTGATACGAATAATGGGGACACCTAAAAAGGTCTTTAGTTTGCCACGAATAAAAGTAGCACAAGAAAATGAAGCGTTCATAAAGTGTTATTAGTAATATTGTTTACTCGTTACTTTAGAAGCAACGTGTTTTGTATTCAGGAAGTAGACTCGTTACTTGTTACTATGCATTTCTCTTGAGTTTATGATTATTTAATTAAATAGTAATATCAATTACATGAGAATCTCTAATAGAAATAGAAAGTTAACAAATTGCATACTCGTATCTTTACGCAATGATTTAAGTTTAACTTGAACCCGCTGTAAATCGCAATGACTTAATTCATGGTCAAATTCAGCATCTTTCAATTTACATAACATGTCGAGAATTTGCATTAGAGCAGCGAAGTCATTGACAATTAGTATGTATGATTAAGATTAAGACGTTTGCCACATGCAATACCAAGACATAATACGAATAATGCGTAGAGTTCTTCTTGTCTCCGTCACTCGTCGCTCGTTATGCGGCTAGAATGTGAAATGTATAAACGTATGTATGTATGTATGTATGTATGTAAGTGGTAAATGAGACTGGGGCGACACACACCATCGCCAGGCGTTGGTCGGTATTCAGATCGACACCCAGGCACATCGACACATAGACATAGACTGTCTGTCCTTCAAAAAGAATAAACATACACAGACAACTGACAACGCACGCAAAATTGAAAGCGAAAATTGCATGCGTAAGAGACACAACAACAACAACGAAAGCAACAACAACGAGAAGAAGAAAAACCGCAGAAAATATTAGGCGGATGTCTGATGACTACGACAACGCGTGCATCTATAATCCGGCTACGAATGTGTGTGAATACATATAAAATACCAGCAGTATATATTTTAATATTTATAGACCTTAATGGGCGGACAAAAAAATGAGACCAAAGCCAGCTGGTAACTGGGCGTGGCCAGGGAAGCACTGTTAAATTATAGATGCAGCAATTAATTGCATACGGAACCGCTAGAAAACAAAACTATCGTATAATCGTATATGTATGTATGTATATGTATACATACATATGTACATATATCCAGATCCATAGCCCTAACACAATGTGCGCATAGTATAATCAAGTGCAAGCACCACTCGACCGACTGTCAAGTTTATAGAATCGGGAGACTCGAGACTTGCGACTAATACTAGACACACATAGATATGCAATATATACATACATACATACGTACTACACTCGATACATACTACATACATATATATTGTATGTGCATATTTTAGAATGTAATTGTGCATCTGGCCTAGACCTAGAAAAGGAAATTTTGTTGCTATTATTATTTATACTCGCGCTCACTCGTTCGTGCATCGTTCGTGCATAGTTCGTTTTTTTTTCTTTGCTTGTTCGCTTTTGTTCATTCGTTCTTACACGAACAATTCACGGCGTGAGTGAGTTTTTCGTCTTCTGCTGCTGCTGCTGCTTCTTCTTCTTCTTCTTTATGTTGTTGCTTTGTTTGTGTGCAGTTCTCATTATTTGTTCTCCTTCCTCGCAAATTAAAAATATGCCTAAGCAAATAAAATGCATTTATACACATATACATATACATACAAACATATTTATTTGTGTGAAAATGTGTGCTTCAATGGGTTAATGTGCGTTTCTCGCAGTTACAGGGTGATTTATTATTAAATGGCAATTATCACTGCTTGATTTGATTAATGCAGTATAAATTATTGGCAAAACTAATCAATCAAAGCTTCTAACGTTAATTGATTGAACTAAATATTGAATAATTGTCAAAAAATGGAGTGTTAACTAGAGAGAGAGAGTTGTTACCTATATCATTATATATTATTATTATAGTTTATCTTTTACATTTATCTGAGATTCCTGTGAAATCGAAGCCTTATTTTTATCTACCCCTCCAATTTGAAACTTTCTTAATAAAAAGATTCGGCTCGTTAAAAGTATGTTTGTATGTAAATCACCGTGGACGGCAGTCCACGCTAGTGACGAAAGAAAAAGTTTTCTTTTAGGTACAACGGAGTCAGACCTTTTGAGCAATCTGAGGAATGCCACATTTTATCTTATTAGAATAGTTTACATATTTATTTTAATACACTTTGTCACAAAATTTTTTATACAAAATTTTGGGACTTGAACAAGCTTTCGTCACTAGAGTTTTAGCTCGTGTAGAGGGGTTACATACTTTGCTTATATATTAATCTAGTTTGCCTTTAAAACAGAGCATAAATTATAAACAAAATCATTAGCTATAGTTATATTCTTATTATTTGTTTATTAATTTATATATTTTAATAATATTTAATTTATTTAGTTTAATAATATATTTATTTGTTATTTATTTATTATTAAATGTGCTAGTGACAATTAAAGTTAAATTCCTTAGAAATTAGAATATTATTATTAGAATATATATATATATATATATATATATATATATATAGAATATCAGGTCAAAATTTTTAAATAATGAGAAAGTGAAATAATTGTTTAGTGTAAAACTGAAGCAAGTTCAAAACCAAAACTTAGGCTAATTTATTTCTGAAATCGGTTTACGTACCGAACCGAAAACTTGAACTATGTCTGGAGCCATCTTTCCAAACATTCTCCAAAATATTGAATGTTTGTGCGGTCTAAATTTAAGCTATTGACAAACCAAATACCAAACCTCTGTTTTATGATTAATATTGTTATTGACAATTCCAAGTTATGCTGCTCCCATAATGGGTTAATTACTTTCTAGCCAATACAGAAATCGAGAGTGAAATTTGATATTGTTTGTCGACTTTTCCATAAACCAGCTAAAACACCCGTTGCCAATAATCAAAACGGCGTTTAACTGTCTGTGGCAACAACAACAAAAGCAATGAGAACTGCAAGTCAAACAACAACAACAAGTGGCAAACAACAAGTTAAAGCAACAATGGCAGCAACAAATTAAATTGAAAATTGTTTTTCATTTTGTTGTAGCTACCGATAGACAGCCACAACCATAAAAGCCAGAAAATGCGCCCCCTGTTTTGGGCCAACCCGTTGCAACATGCAACAACGTTCAATTCTACAAAATACATAAATAAGTTGAGAGAGAAAAAAAGAAACAAATAAACAAATGCGAGAGAAACCAACTAAAAAAATGAGCCAAAAACGTATGAAAAACTGAACGCAAACGCAACATTGTAAAACGCTTTGGCATAGACCTGGGAATGTTTTAGATGGTTTACACGACTACCCACAATTGGGGGGGGGGTGGTGGCAGCGCGGGCTGAGGGGGTGGTTCGGCACTGCACTGTGTGCTGCATTCTGCGGTTTGTTCTGTCCGTGGGGAACGACGACGACGACGACGCTAACGACGATTCCGATTGCGATTCCGATTCCGATTCACGTCGCTGACTGTCGGTCGACGTTTTGAGCGTAGAGCTTCGAGCTGCGAGCGTCGAGTGGCGAGTGTCGAGTGTCGAGTAGCGAATGCTCGGGTGCAATTCAGGGCGGTGGGGCGCTAAGAGACAGCACGCATGTTGTCCATGTCCCCATTCGAGTCAAGTGACGTGTTATCTGTCGCCTTCTCACAGAACTTTGACTTCTATTGGTTGAATGTCGTTTGCAGTTTGCAGTTCGCAGTTTGTGCAAATTTGACGCTTGACGTTCTGTTTGTAGTTGTTGTTGTTGTTGTAGATCGATCTCACTTAGGCTACCGTATTGCCGTTGTCATTACTCGTTCCCGCAAACGCGCCTCCCTCAACCGTCTCGTTTCAATGCCAATGAATGGATGTGTGTGTTTTTTCTGTGAATTTGTCTGTCTGTGTGTGTGTGTGTGTGTTGTGTGTGTATTATGCGGCATTACGATTGGTATTATTAGCAGCATGCCATGGAAAATGAAAACTGCCAATAGTGGCACAAAACACTTTCCCTCTCGTTGCTTTCCATTTGCAGCAGCAACTTCATCATCATTGTCAGGCAGCAACTTGCAACTTGCAACAACTTGCAGCTATGCAGTAATTATTGCACGATCAATTTGCCGGCTGCCGGCCATCCATGTCGGTGGAAAAACTTTCTTCCAGCACATGTATTAACAATAATACAGGCTAAAGCTAAAAAACGAGGGCAGCTTTATCCATTTAATAGTAGCATCTTAAATACAACGTTTAAATAATATTATATGCTCGTTTTTAAATCAAACTTTTTGGAATTGTTAATAGAATTTATCTAAAAAATTTAGCTATATATTAATACAAACTTTTTATAATGGTAATTAGGTTTTAGGCACGTTTAGAAGAATTTAGTGATACCGGATATATGAATTTAATGGAATAACACGAGTTTTAAACATATGTGAAGGTTAGAACTGGGGTGGGATTTGAAGTTTACACGTAAACCATTTATAGGATAGTTAAACTTTTAATAAAACTAATCACAAAGATTAACAATGATAGATATGATAGAGTTCTGACTTAGGAGCTTCATAAATTTTATTACCATCTGTCACTTTTAAGTAGTAATGCAGATTTCAAAGCTGTTTATACAGAATAATATTTGGAATATAGAAAATAAATTTAGAGAAGTTTCAGGTTAAAGAAGTTTGACAGTTGGTAATGCAATTTATTTGAAATAAAATACAAATTTGAATTAAGAACAAGATACATAGATATTTTGGCAATCCACATAGCAATCACACTATGCAACCAAAATAAAGACTATGATATATATTTTAGGGGAATTTTACTAACTTACTATAATACCAACTGTCTCTTGAAAGCAGGAACGGAAATCTAAGAGCTGTTGACATATTTGGAATATAGAAATGAATTTAGTAGAAAAGTTCAACAGTTGTTAATGCAATTTATTAAAAAAATAAAAACAAATTTAAATGAAAAGGAAGATATTCTGAATATCATTATTCCAATCACAATATTCAACAAATGATAGATATCTATAGATAGATGTTAGAGGAACATTACCAAGTTGGAATACCATAAGCAGTAAAGAAAATATGTTTATATATATATTTGGAATATAGAAAATGAATTTATTAGAGAAGCTCAAAAGTTGTTAATGCAATTTATTTTAAAAACAATAACTAATTTAATGAAAATGAAGACATTCTGACAATCATTATTCCTATCAAAATATGCTATAAAATGGACAATGATAGATATGCATTTTAGAGGAATTAGACTAACTTATATTACCAATTGTCACCTTTAAGCAGAAAAGAAAATCTAAGAGCTGTTCACATATTTAGAATACATTTAGAATAAATTTTAGAATGTTAGATGTATAGAAATTTGATAGTTTTAAATGCAGTTTATTTTAAAAATTAAAAAATTTTCATTAAAAGGAAAACTTTCTTTCTGACAATCACTATTCCAATCACAATGTGCAACAAAAAAACGAGTAGAAGGAACTATATTAGATTTGATAGAGCAAATACACTAACTTATAATACCATATGTCAATTTTAAGTAGGTAAATAGTAGTAGTAAATATATTTGAATATATATGTAAGGTGGCAACCCTTAACAGCATTGCAGCATCCCTGGTTGAGGAGAAGGGGCAACGCCAATAGATTTAAGAAGAAGAGAAGGAAGTCGCTTCAAGTCGCTAAGAGTCGCAAGAAGTCGTCGTGAGCGTCAGTCAGCAGAAAGTTGCATAATTCGTGAAGTCGTTTGAATTAAATATTATATTATCTCTTTCATTTGTTAATCACCGTTCATTGAACCATTAATAATAAACACTACTTTGTATTATTATAATCTTACATATATGGGGATTATAATTTTGTTCCGAAATGTGTAATGCATGAAAATTTCTCCTTTCATTCCTCCATGTCCGACCCTGTAAAGGGTTGATCAACAGTCGAGTCTGTCTGTTTCTATACAAACTAGTCTCTTAGTTTTTGGAGCTACATATGTGGATGAAACTTGGTATAGGACCGGATAGGATCGAATCGAATCACTGCCATAGGAACTATTGGTCAAAAATCATACTTTAGTATGACACAAACGTATATAGAGAACTACTATGATAGATATGATGGAAAAAGTATAATAACTTCTTATAGCATCTTTCTGTTACTTTTAAGCCGGAAAGAAAATATAAAAGAAAACTAGAAATATAGTAAATGAATTAAGAAAAGTTTAAGCTATAGAAGTTCGATTTATAAAAAAGAAATAAAATACTTGAATTTAAAAGAAATACAACAAAAAGTCATATTGCAAATTTCGACAATATCTTTGCCATATCCCCTCTCTTTTTTAATGCATATACTATCGTACAACTGGGTTTATGTAAGTACGAACTTAGTAGCAGTTACTAGCGATATTAAAGCGAACGTCGAGCGGATGAGCTGTCGCAGTCAGCTCTGCAATTGTTGTTGTTGTTGTTGTTGCAATTGTTATTGCTGCTGCTTCTGTTGAAGTCGCTGTCGCTGTTGCTGTTGCTTTTGCTGTCGCTGTTGCTGTCAGCGGCAACGTCAACGTCAACGCCAGCGTCAGCTGCAACGTCAGCGCCAGCGTCACTGCCCGCCGTCTGTCGACGCCTCTAATGCCTGTCGTCTCTGTCTTCTCTGTCCCAATGTCTGCGGTTGACGGTCGTACAGTTAGACGGACGTTTGCTTTGCTTGCATTTACAACTTACACACACAGATAGAGACAGACATGCACAATAATGGCATTGAAAATCTTTTTCAATAAAACACGTAAACAAACAACAAAAACGAAAAACCAAAACAAGTAAGGCAACAATAATCGAGACTGTTCGACTAGCTAGTTACCCTATTAATGTAACATTTACATGCATAAAACTTTAACTTAATTGTTGTTATGTTAATCAGTTGTCGATTGAATAATGTGTTTATTATTGTATCGAAAAGAATCAAATGCTTATAGATTACAGGCTAATGATTACAGGGTATATCAATGTAGTAGTATAAGACTTGCACATTTTGCAATTGGATTGCATTTGATTTGAACTTTTAGTTAATAAGTTTCTCAAATATATTTTTTTTTATATAGTTACTAATCAGTTGCTTGATAATGTGTGAGAATTATGTTAATTAATGCTCTTCATATTGTTAGTTTTATTGTTGTTGCTGCTGCAGCTGCAGCAACGTTTTTGGAAAATTTCCAACAAAAACTGCTCTTTCAAATTTATATATTCATTGTGTTGAACTTGAAAATTGTTGTTGTTGTCGTTTGTTATTGTGCAGTTTAATCAACTTTTGGCTGGAGACTTCGAGAAACGTTTCGTTTGCTGCATTTCCATATGGAATTAGAAACAACAACAACAACAGCAACAACAACAATAGTTGCTGTGGGGATGTAACAGACCTCAACTATTATTATATACTTATTTCTACAGCATTTGATGAAGTTACAAATTAATATATACTTATTGCTATGTATATATATATATATATATATATATATATAAATATATGTAGGGTTTATTTACTTAACTGAGTAAACACAATATTTACTATATAGAAACTTGGCAATCTTCATTCGCCGCTTGAGCTGCTGTTCTCGCAACCTTCCACGTCAGTGGCCGAACTGCAACTCCCTTCGGCGTCTCGGTCGCTGATCTTCGTAGGTCGCTCGGTTATGGAGAGACGAATTCGCCTGCGTTGCTTCAATTCGCTGATGCAGTCTTTGCGCGCTGCTGATGTCTAGGGATTGATGTGCACAGGGATTGAGAGGAGAATTCGTCTGAGAGTGAATTCGCCTGCTTTGCTTTGGCTCGTTGATGCAGTCTTTGCTCGCTGTTGTTCTCTTTGATCGCTGCTGTTGTCTAGGGATTGATGTGCACAGGGATTGATGTGCACAGGGATTGATGTGCACAGAGATTGATGTGCACAGGGATTGAGAGGCGAATTCGCCTGCGAGTGAATTCGCATGCGTTGCTTTAGCTCGTTGATGCAGTCTTTGCTCGCTGTTGTTCTCTTTGCTCGCTGCTGTTGTCTAGGGATTGATGTACACAGGGATTGATGTGCACAGGGATTGATGTACACAGGGATTTAAGTACACAGGGATTGATGTACATAGGGATTGATGTACACAGGGATTGATGTACACAGGGATTGTTGTGCACAGGGATTGACGTACACAGTGATTAATGTACACAGGGATTTAAATACACAGTCATATTACCACTCCACATTGAGTTAGTCAAAGATATTCGATTAACTGAAGCGACCTTCAATTCAAGACAATACTATTATCTGATTAAAGATAGTTAAACAATATATTAGGTAAATAATAATAAAAAACTCGGTGTATCATCATCAAAACATCCTTGCAGATTAATGTTCAACAAGCGAAAGTTAAAGCTACACAAATCAAATTTATAGCTAACGGAAATCATAGAAACAATAATCCAATATTATTGTGGACTGTTGGAGTTTAGAGTGTGCACACATGCAACAATCAACACTTCAACGCGTCATTCGTTAATTAAAATAAATACTTTCCGGCTTGCTTCGACTGAAAGAAGAAGAAGCAGAAGACGACAAGACAAGTCTTGGCCAAGAAACTGGCCAAAAACAAAAAAAAAACACAGTTGGGAAAATCAAAAGCAATATCGATAGCAACGATACATGTGAAACCGGCCGCTGCACTCGCCACATGTGGCATGCAACGACAGACAAGCGACAAACGGCAAACGGCAAACAAACCAAGTCAAGTTGCGAACTCTAAACTAAACTTTTCTTTTTTGCCAGTGATTTCCTTTGCGATGTTGTTGGCTGTTTACGTTTTCGCCGCATGGCCAAGAAGTCAGTCAGTTAGTCAGTCAGTGTTACCAGGGCCGAATGCTTGCTCGATGATGACGATGCCAAAAGACAGACAGATAGACAGACAGACAGACCGATAAAACAGCGAGTTGGCCAACAAGTTACTTCAACTGGTTTTACTTTGCTAACACGGCTTACACAGTCGGGCCAACAGAGAGCAAGAGAGATGCAGACAGTGCAGAAAGTAGAGAGGCAGCATTAGAAATTAGCCATATACTCGAGCATACGGATAAATGTTGTTGGCAAACGAAAGAAAAACTATGCGAAATTCACTTTCATTATGAATGACCGACGATGCATACAAACGATGCAGCGGACACTGAAAAGTCATCCAACCTGGTAAAGTCGGTTACAAATATCATGATTTACACGTTGTCTGTTTTTTTTTTTTTAAATGTAATTTCGCAGTTTGCACGTGACCGTTAAGTGCCAACAATCAACAACAACAGCAGAAAATCAATACAATTTCCTAAGCAATTGGAGCGTTAATGCAAAAGGCAAAGTAAGAAATGCAATTAAATAACTCAGTACAAACTAAGAAATTAGTTGCAAATAAGAAAATAAAGAGGAGAAGCTTTCAGGAGAGAATATTGCATTCTTAAATATAAGAAAATAAATATGGAATATCTGGAATATGGATTTCAGAGCATATATCTAAAGGAATACAAGTAGAAGGGATTGTTTGTAACTTATAAAGGCAATAATAATAATGGAATGGTTTATATATAAATAATGCAGAAATGCAATTAAATATTTATGTACCATTTGCAATAATTATTAAATTAGATAAATAAATGCTGAAAACAATTGGAAATTTATTTAAAACGTTTATTTGCTCAAAAAGCAAACATGGAAAATGTTATAAGACACACGTTGGGCGCCAACTTGCAGAATTGTTTGTATATTGTGCTTGTTCGCTTGTCTGTAATCGATTGTGTATACTTAATGCATATTTTAATGCATTATTTATATATGTATATATATATTTTCATTAACAACTTCGGAAATAAAATTAAATAATACATTTAATTAAATAACTTGATAAATCTTCCACAAATTGTCAAATAGAGAAATAGATGCGTAAAACAAATGGAACTAGCTTACAAAAGATTATTCCCTTAAAAAGCAAACAAGGAATGTGTTGTATTTCACACGTTGGGCGCTAACTTGTAGAATTGTTTGTATTCATTCAGTCAGTTTAAGTTCTAAAAATGTTTGTTTGCGTATCAGTAATCGAATTATTTTTTATATATATATAATAGTAAATATATTTACTATTTATATATGTTTTTAATGCATTATATTATTTGTTTTCTTTCCTTACGACCCTTTTACAAAAATCAAGCAGGCAGTCGTAAAAACATCAACAATCGAAATGATGTATGTCACACGTTGGGCGCCGGCTTGTAGAATTTTTTGTATTCAACGGCAGTTTCAGTTCTAAAAATGTTTGTTCACGTGTCTGATATTAAATACTTAATACTTAATGCATAATTTATATTATATATTTAATGCATCACATCATTTGTTGCCTTAACACACTCAGAAATAGTAGCATAATCAAGCAGACTGTCAATAAGAACTTCTATATCAATATCATTAATTTAAATATTGCATAAAATGCAATTAAATACTATTGTAAAACTTCAAAAAAATTATCTAAATATATAAGTAAATGTGTCAAACAATTGGACACTTCCTATAAACTCTTTTTCCCTCATAAAGCAAACAAGGAAAATGTTGCAAATGCTTACGTTATGCGTCTATTTCTTAAATTGCTTGAGTCCATTGTCAGTTGCAGTTCTAAAACTGCTTCTCTGGGATCTGTATACGAATTCACAAAGTATTTAATGCATTACGTTACTCGTTCTCCTCAAGACCCTCAAGTGGTTGTAGTAAAATCAAGCAGGCAATCATAATAACTTCTCCCCATCGCACTTTTCCCTTGAGACAAGTTTTCAATTTAGGACGCAGCTAGCAGCAAAAGAAAGAAAACTCAATTGCAGTTTTCCCTGTCCACGTCACACACACACACAGACACAGACACAGACACACACACACATAAATATATATACTAACTAAGTTAGGAGTGAGTCGTCTGTCTCTGAGGCGTTGTGTTGTTGCACTGCACTTCTCGCTTTCATTTTCTTTGCTGCAAAAGTAAAGATAATTTGCTTGTCGCATGTTGTTGTTGTTGTTGCTGCTGCTGCTGCATTTTTTTTCTTTTAAATGCGAGAAAATCGAAAGTTTTTCCACACGCCATAATGCAAAAAGAAAGTGCAAGTGCAACATGCGGCCAAAGAAAGGAAAATCACAAAGATGAAGACCGAAGAGGAGGAGACGGAGAGGAAAACGAAGGAGATGGCAAACAATGCCAGCGGGCTAACGGGCCAACGGGGCGTATGAGCGACTTGTTGTGGCCAAAAGTAGGATGCCATTGTTTGTGGTTGTGGCTGACGAGTTTTTGCTGGCAATTTCTGTTTTTGTTGTGGCATTTTCGTTGTCAAGTGCAAGTGGAAAAGCACTGGTCAAAATGAGCAGTCACTGTGATGGCCAAAAGCAAAAACAACAACAGCAACAACAACAACATCAGCTGCAACATCAGCTATTTCCTTTGAACAACATTTAATGCTGTCTGCTGTCGTTGTGTCTGTCTGTCTGTCTGTCTGATGGCTTTCGATTTCGTTGAGGTTTAATTAAAACGCATAAAAGTCGCTCGTAAGACGTTGGCCATTATGTGGAATTGTCTAGGAATACGCCAACAGAGTAGTCTTTTATCTTCTATCAAACTACCATACATATACAGATACATATAACTATACAGATTGAATGCATAATTCTTAAATATGTATGCAAATTTGCCAGACCAAGTCAAAGTCGTGAGTTGGAAATTGATGTAAGAACCGAGATTGGCCAAAAGTCAGGGCTATAACTGTTGTAGTCGCATTTGGTGAGCAATTGTTATTTGCCATGTTACAAGACTGACACTTACACGTTTATTACTCATACGCACCAGTTGCCAGCAAAGAGTTGACAATGTTTATTTTATGTTTGTCGTTTTTTTGGGGAGTCCAATGTTAATTATAACAATAATGATTATGATTTCTTTCGCTGACGGTCAAGTGCATTGTGTAGTAAAAGCAAAAGTGTTTTTAAGTAACTGAACTTCTTGACTTGACACTCTTTGTGTGTGTAACCATTTCTTTGTTTTGCTTTTGACGTTGTTAAGAAATGGGGAAACAGTTGCGCCGAAGGTTGTTTGCTGGCTATGAGGCAATATAACTGCTGAGCTAGTTACTTTTTGAATGAAAAGGTGAATGCCAATACAAAAGCAACTACAACTACAACAGCAACTACAATGAAAAATCATTGCAATAATACTACGTTGGAAATTTCCTGAAGATTTTATCAGCTGTTATTTCAATTTTAGTAGCTTTAAACTAAGTCGTTAGTTATGAATCCATCTGATCTATTTATTTTAATTTAATATATATGATAATAATATTATAAACGTATCGCAAAACTTAAAACTTGTTTTATTTTTTCGCATATAATTCACAATAGAAGTGAAAATGTGTTCAAAAATAAATACTAACAACTTGCTGAACTTTTCTGCGTGTAATTCACTTGTAATATAATTACAATAATTAAAGAGAGTTTTTAATAAATGAAGTAAATATAGTATTAATTAAATATAAAATCTGATTATCAATTTTAATTAAAATAAATTGATATATTCTACAAATAAGACTACTATTATTATTCTCTCTTTTTGCTTTATTAATAAAAATAGATTCTACATTTATTTTCTTAGCTTCAATTATTTTTAAAATATAGTACTCTTATCTCGTTAATTTCTTAACTTAAATTATTTACTAAATAAAGAGTATTTAAAAGGTAAAAGAGTTAGCTAAAATATAACAAAAACATATAATTTTTCAATGGAAATTAGTTTTGTACTTTAGGTAAAATAAATTATATATATAATCTAAACTTTCCCATACCTCCCATACATACATTCTTCCCAATTCTTCCCAATTTACCTCCCATTTTCACTTGAGCGTCTCCTTGAATCACATTCCCAATTCAGAACCCGAGGCCAAATGTTGAAATCCTATATCTATTAAGCTGCATTATCTGTTATCTGTCTTATCTGATGGCATTAGAATCAAAATCGTCAGCCATCATAAATGGGCGTCCGTTTAACCTACAAGTGACCCCGCCCCAACCGCCTGCAGCGCAGACAAAGAGCCAACATCCATTGACCAGATTACCAACCGCTAAACAAAGGGATCTCCTCTCCACCCCCCTAGCCACCCCTAGCAGCCTTACAAAACGGGTCCCGCCTTCAAATCAGCAATGCCCTTTTCCCTTCCCCTACCCCTACCGCATTCGTTGACAGTCGAAACCGTAACAATTACAAGTCTGCTGATTTTGCGTGAATGAGGAGCACGAAAATAAGTTTGACAAACGTCGTTGCCATCGTAATCGACAAAGCGACAAAGCGAGAGTGATAGAGAAAGAGAAGAGAGAGATTCGGGTTTCGCAGCAAGTCTGCAGGTTAGTCAGTCAGAGGGGGACGGTGCAGCAATTGGAACTGCCGAGGGGTTAGGTGTGGGGTAAGGCAACAGCAACTGGGTTTGAGTGCATGGCGCGTGTATTAGATGATATGAGGTCATTCACTGCTGTTTACTCCGAAAATGTTGTCTCGCCGTCGCCGTCGTTGTCGTTGTTGCCGATGACGCGCCGATTCGCATCATTTTCTCGTGTATGGTTGGGGGGGGGGGGGAAGGGAATGCAAGCAATACCCGAACCATCAGCCAAGCGATACATTTCCGACACTTCCTAACCATCGTCCGTTTGTCTAAACTGAGACGTCGCCGTCAAGGCAGAAACAGCAGCAGGAGCATGTAGATTTCTGCAGTCGTCGTCGTCGTCGTCTGTTCAATGACTTTTGTAGCAACATGAAACATGAATCGACTACACACGCCTAACACCCAACAAGCCGGACAGTCGGTAACCCGACCGTAATATACCCTGTGGCTGTATTTCGTCCTTTTTGAGTTTGTCAGCGAAGCGGGACACATGGACCGTAACATAAATCACAAATTTGTAGCTATATCAAGTTTCTAGCTATAAAACTGTTTTCCAAATTCAAGATAAACTTGATCTACCTGCAAATATAAACAATGCAAGGAGATCCATATTAAGCTTCTAGCTCTTACCATCTCTGAGATGCTTTCATTTATACAGATGGACAGATGGGCGGACAGACAGACGGATGGGCAGGCAGACTAGCAGACTAGCAGACGAACAGATAGACGAACAGACAGACAGGCGGACGAAAAGACAGACGGACCGACAGTCAGACGGACGGAAAGACAGACGGACGCACAGACAGACGCGCTGACAGACGGACAGACATACATGACTATATCGACACGGCTATTGATCAGAAATATATACATATGTATAAATACTTCCTTCTGTATGTTATTACATACTTCTAACAAACTTATTATAACCCCCACAGGGTATAACAACTCATGCCCAGATCCTCTAAACAAATCCCCAGTCTCAGACTAACACTCAGTTCCATTCCTCGTTCCCGTCCCCGTCCCCGTTTCAGTTTCAACTCCAACTCGTCGACAAGTCCCGACAAGTCAAGTTGCCCAAACCAAGCAGAGCCACCTAATGCGCTTCCTCTTCAAAATTCTTTTACGGCTCTATGTCTGTGTCCCTCTTTCTTCCACGCTATTCCTCTGTCTGTGTGTGTGTGTGTGCGGGAAGCCAAAGGAGCTGTCTGTCTTCCCCTGCCATCTTCCTACTACGTACATCGGTACATTGGACTCATTTCGCACACACACTAGCTTAACGAAAGTATGTCTGTGTCGTCGTCGTCGCCTCATTAAAGTTCTCCCCATGGCTTCCACCCACCGCTCCCCCCTCTCTCCCAACAGCAACCGACACGCCAAACTCTTCCTTCAATTTCATCTTCTACTGCTCTTGTTCTGCTTCCTTTATTTGCAATATTCAGACACACATACATGATGAGGTCTCTGCATGTGTATGTAAAAGAGAGAATCCACACACACACACAATTGCAATTGCCAAGTAAATGGAAAGGCCCCCAACAACTAAACAAACGGAAAGTGAAAATTTGCTCTACTGCCATCGTCAAACGGTGTCGGCGGCAGAGAGCACTTTTGCTCTCGCTCAGTCGCTCTCTCGCTCTGGCTTGCTCTTCCTCTCACACACACTTGCATTGAGTCATAATCGTGCCGATTGCACGACGATTGCAGCAACAGCGACGCGTCGCGACGTCGGCATCAACAGCGTTGCCTCCTGCTCACTTGTCGCACTCTCTCACAGACACGCACACATTACACTCATTGCTGCTGCTGCTGCTGCTTCTGCTCCCCCATGATCGCACAGCCCTTTGACTTGGCCTGACCCATTTGGGGCGCCCAGATAGCCGCAATTGCTCGCCACTTGCTCCACTGAAGTGAACGCACTGGGTCTGGGTCGCCTTAGCTATTAGAAGAGAGCCAGTATTTCCACTTACATGCCCTGTATTGCGTATACGTATACGTATAAGTTGTGTGTGTGTGTGTAAGCTTGCATAAGTGTAGATGTATGGGATCTAGTTTGTAGATCAACCTGACAAGGAAATGTTGAGCTGGTCTTTTATTGAAGTCTGTTAAAAACTCGAAATTGAATTTTAAAATTATAAATTATGAATTAAGAATCTACATAATGGATAATATTGTAGTACTATAGATATACTTGATATGCTATATATTGAATTTAATTGTTACTATTATAGTAATATTCAAAACTGAAATCTTGTTTGATTATTGGAATATCCCAGTATATACTATATATAGAATAAGAAATATCTGCTGTTGTGTATGCATATTATTATAATGTTGTTATTTCTGCACCACTGTCCTGGTTGCTGTTTGCCTATGCTACCCAATGTCCCTAGAGGAGAAATGCAATGTAAATGCGCATGTGGCACACAAAACCCCCCAATATACACACACACACATTTACAAATCGCCTCAGCTGCAACAGCAATACACACACACATACATAAACAGCGACAGCAGCAGAGAGCGACAAACATTTGCTCTCGAAACGCAAAACTGTTACGTTTGCTTTGCCATTTTGGCGCGCTCACAACAACTATAGCGACAGCGACGGCGACTGCGACGTCGACATCGTTTTCGCAATAGCAGCCCCACCAACATTTTGTGGCTCGCGCTCTTCCAGTTGGCGCGAGCCGAGCAAGCGAGCCCCATTCAGTCGCCGTCGCAGTCGCTTGCTCATTTTTTTGTTCGCCTTTTGCCTTCCCACCTGTCTCTCTTGCTGGTGTGCGTGTATGTGTGTGTGTGTGTGTGTGTCGTGTCTGTGCCAGTGTGTCTGTGAGTGGGGCGCGCGCGCGCTTTGCCAGCAACGTCGACGTCGACGTCGACATCGACATCAACATCGGGGCATCAACAACGAACACGACAACGACGACAGCGCACGCTGCAGTCGCGTCGCAGTCGCCGCCTGCAACGTTTGTTTGCGCCTAATAAACACTCGGCAGTGCTTTTTGTGCTGACTTTAGATTTTAGTTTTGCTGATACCGTAAGAGATAAATGACGTGCCGCGGCTGACAGCAAAAGCAAAGAAAAAAAAAAAGAAAAGAAAAGCAAGAGCAAAAGCAAAACATACGTAGCCAGAAGCTTAGCTAAATTAAGTTGTTGCCTTTACGTTACGCTAACGTTACGGTAACGTTTCCGCATTCGCGTTGTGCGACGTTGCACGTAGCACGACGTTGCACGTTGAATGGCCTGCCACAAAAATGTGCCTAAGTGCAGGCAACGCCGGCAAACAAATCTGCAAAATTAGTGAAGAAGATCAAAATAATAAATTACCTCAAAGTTGTAACGTTATAACGTTGTAACAACGTAACATGTGCAGCGTGTAAACGTGTTGACGTGTAAACGTGTGTAAATTCTATAGAAACTGCTAAAATGATAATGGTGCAACATTTGGTGGCCGCCTCAGCGCACAATTTTGCGACGGCGGCACTCTCCAACGTTTCCTCCTCCTCGTCCAGCTCCAGTTCTAGTTCAAGTTCGAGCTCATCATCATTGTTGTCGCTGTCATCCGCCTGCTCCACATCCTCAGTCTCAGTTTCTGGCTCGGCGTCTGCCTCGCCAGCGGCATCGCCCACAGCAGTTGCCTGTGCCACGCCCACGCCTACGCCCACACCAGTCGCCTCGCCAGCGACAGCGACAGAAATCAAGGAAACGCAGCTTGAAATCGAGTCGGAAAATGCAGCAGAAGAAGCCGCAACAAAAACAGCAACAGCAGAAGCAGTAGCAACAACAACAACCGCTGCAATCGAAGGTGCCATAGTTGAAATCAAGTCAGACAGACAGAGTCCCAGACCAGCAGCAAGTCCAGTTGCAACAGCAGCAGCAGCAGCAACAGTGGAAGCGGCAGCAACTGTTGTTGCCACAACTCCCAGCAACACCAATGAACTGGAGTGTGAGCCAGAAAAAGAGCTTGCAGCAACTGAAGATGCAGAGGAGCTGCAAGAGGACACAGAACCAACAGATTGTCGTGAGTTCAAAGTGCTCTACAATCACCTGAGGCAGCAGCAACATCATCAACAACAGCAGCAGCAACAATCCGAGCCAGACAAAACGCGTACAACACTCGACGATGTCTCAAAAATACTTTGGGAACGCAAGCAACAGCTGCAACGCAGCAGTGTCATCACCAGCAGCAACGGGTTGCAAGTGCAACAGCAGCAGCAGCAGCAACAGCAACTGCAACTGCAACAGCAACAAATGAGCGATATTGAGGATGAAGAGACGCTCGAAGAGGATGTTGATGCGGACATTGAGGCAGATGCGGATGATGAGGAATTGCTGGAGTTGCAATACCAAGATGGCTATGACTCACCCCTGGATCTCTCGCTGAGCAGCTCGGCAACTGCTGCAGCGGCAGCTACTGCAGCAGCAACAGCAGCAGCATCAGCAGCAGCAGCTGGCATCAGCAGTCGGCGACGTGGACGCACTTACTCCGGCACAGAATCCGATGATGACGCCGCAACGCACTGTGAAAGGACGAGGATGCGTCTGAAGCCGGCAGAACGTTCCGCGGCGTACAAGAAGAGCTTGATGAAGCGTTACTGTAAGTGAGAATTTAGCACAGAATTTGGCATTAGAGATTGCTGCACTACAATATAATCTAAGTGCCAGATATTGTGGCGTTTAAAGTGTTGGACAATTGATAGTTATTCCAGTATATTTACTCAATGCAAAAGTATTTTATATTAATACTTTACTGGGTATAAATACTACCAGTTGAATATTTCAAGTTCACGCAGCAGAAAAGACCTTTTTTGACTGACTGTATACAAGTGTATAGCTAGTTTTGGCTGTATATTTAGACTATCTGGAAAATACTATTTAGTCTCACTGTTTAAATAGACAATAGACTCATGTATAGACAATTTTAGCTAACTTGTAATTAATTTATTAATTTAACTTAGCAATTTATCTAGACAATACTAATTTGGCTCACTGTATGCAAATATATTCAAACGCTGAGCTAATCGTTACAAATTATAGAGATACATTTGAGTGTTTACTTTGAGCTAACGCTTTTTGGTTTGTATCTGTCATCGACATACTATTTTGACTCACTGTATAAATATTGTGTATTCATACGCTGAGCTGTTTCTTTATTTTTTTGTAATTACTACACGTTATAGACAATTTTAGCTTTATACAAAATCTATCTAGAAAATACAATTTTTTTTGTAAACGAATATAGTATGCGATATTCATACTCATAGCTTTTTTGCTCTTTGCTTTTGCATCTTTCACTAGACAACAACATTGTGAAATGTCAATTTGGCAATAGCAACAATAACACGCTGGTGAATTTATAAAATACAAACAAAATATGCTCCCCCAGCAGCAACAAAACAAAAAAACAAAAGACGTCCAAACGCAAAATAAACATTATTTAAAATAGCGCAATTTCCGCTGACGAAGACAACGACGACGGCGACTACGACGCTGCTAACGTCGCTGCCTGCCAATGTAGTCGGAGCAAAGAGCGACAGCGACGGCGGCAGCTTCGTAACAGTTTCCTAACCCACCTCAACAATTTTATTGATTACTTTAGGCGGCAAACGCACAGCAGCAACAACAACAACAATAACAACTACAACTACGCCAGCAAACAGAGCCACGTGAGAGCGAGAGAGCATGCTAATGTTGTGCCGAGAGCTTTCTAGTGAGCGGCAATGCCGCTGCCGCTTCGCTCAACTATCAAATGCTCTCTGCTTTGCTATTGCTTTGCTTTTGCTTTGCTATTCGCGCTGCATTCACAATGTACACATGTATGTGTATCGTAAATTGTAATGTTGTTGATGTGTAAGCGTGTGTGTGTTGGAAATAGTTTCTCAGTCAGTTGCGCTGCTGCTGCTGCTGCTGCAAAGTGCCAAGGCGCCAACTGCGAACTGCGAACTGCCAACTGGGGGACTACTGTGTATATATGGCGGTGTGTGTGTGTGTGTGTTGTTGTTGGCACTTGTTACATATGTATGTATGTATGTAAGTGGACTGAGACTTTGTGTATAACCCTTCGTTATAAGCGGGCAGCAACTTGTTTCCTCTATTTGACACGGGCGTCGCTTTTGACTTTTGCAAGCGTCTGTTGCCTTTGCTCCGATTTGGCTATAGGGAATCTCAAGATAAATACGCATTTGTGTGTGTGTGAAGAAAATAAACACAATCCCATGCACAGAGAACAATCTATGTATATGTATCTGTATATATGTATATATATATATATATATGTACATATATAATATATGTGTTATTTGTATGTACATTCGTAAGTTCGCAAAAGGGCGTCAGGTACTTGAATATTTGTATTAGCGGAAATGCGCGTCGCTCGCAGCTCAACAAAGTGGGCGTCGCATTTCGTTTTAGAAATGAAGAATGGGGCGTAGGGACAGCAGGGATTGAAGACTGTGGATTGTGGACTGCGGCTTGTGGACTGTGAATTGTGAATTGTGGGTTATCGAGCATATGGCAATGACAGATTTATGCAGTTGCCAGTTGTCTTGGCAACTGCGAGTTAATTAAGAGGAGCAGCATTTGCTTCTGGCTTAAAAAGAATATTCTATAGATGGAAATAATATGAGTTAAGGCTGCAAAAGTGCTCGAAGTTGCATGCAACATAGTTAAAGTATATGCAGAATAAATAAAGTAAATAAATGTTAATATCAGTAACTGCTGTTTTATCTCTAAGTTAAAAGTTTTTCCTACTAAATTTGGTGTAAACTATATAAGAATTATTAAATAATTTAAATATATCAATTAGAATGTATAACAGTATTTATCATCACTTCAACTAGGCCAACATAACTAAATATACTAAGAAATAGAGTTAAAAAATAATAATACCAGTAGACTCTTCTGTTTTTATTAATTTATTTTAATTCCTCTTTATCTCTACATTAAATCGCTTCTTGCTGTATTTTAGTCTAAACTACAATAGAATTATTGCAGATATGAAATCTATTATTTAGAATGTATAACAGTATAACAGAGTTGAAAACCTCTGCGATTAATATATATTTATTCATATTTAATCCATTAGGTAGTATAGTTAATAAGGTAATAATATAGTTAAAATAATAAAAATATATTTTATAAAAAGTAAAGTAAATTAATATTAATATTAGTATATTCTTCTGTTGATATTACCTTATTTTAATTGTTTTTTTCTAGTTATGAAATCTATTATATAGCATGGAACATAGTTAAAATAAATAAGAAAATAAAGCTAATATATAATAATAATAATATCAATAGATTATTCTACTCTAATTAGTTTAATTTAATTACTATTTTATGGCTACCTAAAAAGTCTTCTTAAGTCTAAACTAAATAAGAATTATTTTAGCTATTAAATCTATTCTCTAGAATGTTGAAAAGTATTATTCTCCACTTTTAGCACATATTTCTTCATATTTAGACCCCTTAAATAACCCTTATTATAGTACTTACACCCTATCAACTTCCTTGCCATTTATTATATTGTTAACTTTCAGTAATGTGGGAATTATCGCCTCTCAGATAATACCCGGCTTATTCGTATCACTTGCCCAACACCAACACATATTTACTACATCTTTTCATTCTTTTCTTGATTTGCTTTTTACATTTTTCCGCTTAACCATCAAATTCAGTACAATAAAATAAAAAAAAACCGCAATGGCCCGCAGAAAAAGAAAGAAAAAAAAGAAAAGAATTGTAAATGCTGGTTGGTTCCTCAAATCGAATCAAATGCCAATGCGTTGAAATCAGCAGGCAGCTGAAGTTGGAGCTTTATTTTCCTGAGTCCCAACGACATTATTATCATCTTTAATGTCATGATGATGTAAATTCTTTTACAATTTTCCCCCGAACCACTGCAACTCAACATGAATAAGGTGAAAAGTCGGCAACCCGACCGAAATATATCCTGTGGAATTAATTCACGATGTAATTCTCTTGTAATTCGGTTTTTTCATTTTGTGGTCGTAGTAGGCGTGGCATACAAAATTAAAGATAAACTAGAGCTGCCTGCAAATATTAGCAGTGCTAGGAGACCAAGTTGAAGCTTCTAGCTCTTACCATCTCTGAGATACTTTCGATTATACTAATGGACAGACGGTTAGACAGACAGGCGGACAGACAGGCAGAAGAACAGACAGACAGACGGGCAGACGGATAGAGGAACATGAATATATCAACTCGGATCAAGAATATATATACTTTATGTAATCATCCTCGCTTCCTTTTGCCTGTCACATACTTTTAACAAACTTTATACAACCCCCCTGCAGGGTATAGAAATATTTCGTTTGTTTCGTTTACAAAACTTACGTTGGGTATTGTTTTTATGTATGTATGTACACAGAAAGTCAAATACGTGTGTATAAACATGCACAAATACATACATTTGTTTATATGTATGTATATTACATTTTCTTCTTACAACATGCAATCTTTTTTTTTTCTTTTTTTTTTTTTTGGTATTTTAACCTTTTTCCT
Organism: Drosophila histrio; assembly: GCA_958299025.2. Taxonomy (NCBI): domain Eukaryota; kingdom Metazoa; phylum Arthropoda; class Insecta; order Diptera; family Drosophilidae; genus Drosophila; species Drosophila histrio. The sequence goes on from OY729166.1 coordinate 22,306,627, forward strand.
ACACGACTTTATATTTCGCTTTTTGTTTTGTTTTGCTTTTGATTTTGTTTTACCTTCAACCTTTTGGGGTTTCAACCATAACATCGTTCGCTCTACCTTTCCCACTCCCGCATCCCACCGCCCACACCTACATCAAATCAACTCACACAGACACAAAAGCAGACAGAATGCGAGGCAACTTTCAATTGCGACATGAGACGAAGAGCGCAACGAGCTTACAAGCTGTTACGCTCTCACTCTTGCTCTCTCTCTCTGTCGGTGTCTGCGTGTTATGCTCCCCTTACATGAAATAAGCAGCGCAGCTTTAGCGTGTAAAACGGTGTGTGTGTGTGTGTGAGTTACTGTGGGAAATAGTGGAAAAGAGCGACATCGTTGTCGTTGCTTGCCTTTCACCCGCCTCCCCCTCCTCCTGCTGCCACCATACGAGCTGCACAACGAGGTCTTGTTGCTTTAAGGCCTAACGCAAAACATTTTGAGGTAGGTTGGGAATAGATTGGCAACAACTGAGCACACAAACACATACATATGGTCATAGAGCGCGAGACAGAGACAACAACAGACTGAGAGAGAGAGAGAGAGGGAAACCCGCGCGGAAAACTTAAATTTCTCGTTTCAGCGCAAGAAATTAGCAAATCATTTTCTTTAGCTTAACCCAAATACAGCAGAGTTTTTAGAATTATGTAAGCTCCATGTCTCGATAACTGTCTATGTGTGTGTGTGTATGTGTGTGTAAGTTTTGTAAGCGCATTTAATTGCCAGTAGCAGTTCTCTATGTTTTCAGTATTGGTTGAGGTCTCCTTATCTGTCCATTGATTGCAGTGCGATAATTGATAATGAACAGCATGAAAGAGAGAGTGAACGAGAGTGCGTGAGTGTGCGTGAGTGTGCGTGTGAGAGAGAGAGAACTGAGATTATGTCACATTTCAAATGCTACTTACTAGACAACACTGCAAAACTGTCGCAATGCAATTGCAAAATCTGATTGGAAACTTAGCTAATCAGATTGCAATTCGATTGTTTTACTGTTGTCGATTCTGTAGATTGTCGGAGACGCAGACGCAGACGAAGACGGTGACGGAGACGAAGACGAAGACGGAGACGAAGACTCTCGCTAATGTAGAAATGCTAACGATAAAAGGGATCAGAGTGCGCTTTAACGTAACGGAAACTAAGCAGACATCGAAAGTATCTTGAAATATGTTCTATATCTTTCTTAAATCACTATATAAGCTGATAAGAAAGTATCTACAAATATCTAGGGTATTTTAAACCGATCAATGTTAAAGCTGGCAACAGAAATATGTTAAAATATTTTTAATATCTTTCTCAAATCATAATCTAAGCAGACAACAAAAGTATCTTTAAATAACTTGAGTATCTTTCTCTACACAATATTTAAACTGACATTAAAAGTGCCTTAAAATATTTTGAATATCTTTCTTAGATCAGTATTTAAGCTGACTTCAAAGATATCTTAAAATAGCTCTCTTATCTGTAATCAAAAGTATCTACAGATATATCTTTAGTATCTAACGCAGATCAATATTTAAATTGCCATGAAAGTTCCTTCAATTATCTTCAGTAGCTTTCTCAGCACAATATTAAAACTGACATCAGAAGTATCTTCAAGTATCTTTTTTCTCACAACAATATTTAAGCTGTCATTGAAAGTATCTACAACTAACTAGCGTATCTTTCACAGCTCTATATTTTGCAAACTGCACCGGAATTAGAAATATGTTTAACACGCAGATCAATTAGCACTTGTAATGCCAAAATATTGGCGCGTGACATATCAAAGTGTAGATATCCATATATTTGTGGATGTTTGTATATTTGTTTAAGAATTCTGCAGAGAAAGTGCTAATTATGAGAAGTGTGAGAATTGGCAAACGCTGAGCGAATGCTGAGAATTTAATGAAATTATGTAATTTCCGGTAGAAAAGAGTATAAACAAAGTATAAGAACAGATATGTCTAAGAACATTACCATGCAATAATATATATTACATATTTATATATACAGATGAGTCAGACTGTCAGGCAGACAGTTAGTCAATCAGTCAGCCAGTCTGTCAGTCTATCAGTCTGTCTGTCAGTCAGCCAGTCATTCAGTCAGTCAGTAAGTAAGTCAGTCAGTCAGGCAGTCACTCAGTCAGTGAGTTAGTCAGTCAAACAGTCAATCAATCAATCAATCAGTCGGTCAGCCAGTCAATCAGTCAGTCAATCAGTCAATCAGTGAGTCAGTCAGTCAGTCTGTCAATCAGTCAATCAGCCAGTTAGTGAGGCAGTCAGACAGTCAGTCAGTCAATCAGTCAGTCAGTTGGTGAGTCAGTTAGTGAGTCAGTCAGTAAGTCAGTAAGTCAGTAAGTCAGTCAGTCAGCCAGTCAACCAGTCAGCCTGTCAGTCAGTCATACTATATATACATACTATATAGATTATTAAATTCTAAACTAAACACTTCTTCTTCATTTTGTACGCTATAAATAAGTACAAAGACAGGCTTAATACAAAGATACATATGTATGTATCTTCTTCTACATACTTTCTATTAAGATTTATTACACAATTCTTAACATTCTTCTTTAATTTTTTTGTTGTCTACACGTCATACAAATTTTAAACGGGAAAAAACAACACAAAATTGTTACAAAATTCATTTAGTTAGCTAACAAATTGCGTTGCAAGCAAATGAGTCAATCTGCATATAAATAATAAATAAGAATACATTCCTATAGCTGTTTTTTAACATGCAGCCAAAAAAAAACAAAAAAAAACAAATAAAATAAACAGTTCTCGAAATTATAATATACTTACATATGCACATATATTTATACTTATGTACATATTTACATATATGTATACGTATGTATGTATGTACATATGTATCTACATTTGTGTATCGAAAAGAAATGGCAGCAGCAATTAATAAATAAATAAAACTCGTATCATTTCTTAATGCGGAAATATTGACGAATAATTTTGTAGTCGCTGCGTTTTGTTTTTTTGATTATATTTTTATTTATTTTCGAGCTGCTCCTTATTTTGTTGCTGTATTTTTTTATATCTACAACAGCGACAAAAAAAAGTAAACACACAGATACGAAATACAGATACAACTAATGAGAATTTGCTTCATATATGTACATATGTATGTGTGTGTGTCTGTGTGCATACAAGCAATAAGTATCGTTGTGTGTGCGACTCGCACTTGTTTGCATGTGTGTGCGTTATCCGCGAGACCTTGAACTTGAGACTGAATTTCCAAAAAGCACAAACACACACACACACACACACATACGAACAGGCAAACAAATGCGGCGACGACGACGACGAAAGCAGCAACGACAGCGACTCACAAATACAAGAACAAAAGAAGCAACAACATGCGATAGCCGACAGCGGCGTTTTTATTCTTTGCACCCCAACAGAGCAACAGAGGCAGCGACAGCGACAGAGGCAGCGGCAGCAACAGCAACAGCGACAGCGGCATGAAAGCCAAAATAAGCCAAACCAACAACAATGCACACAGAACAGGAATTTAACCAACACAGAGAGACAGACAGAGAGAGTGGGAAAGGGAAAGGGAACGGTAGAGTGGGAGAGAGGCGCATGTGAGAGCGCCAATCCAAACTGGGAACGGAAAGTGGGAATGAACTGGGAACTGAGTTCGCTGACGGAAGCAGTCCACAATGGGAATGCGGGAATGGTTGAAGAGCGCCAAAGGAAGAGAACAGGCAGCGGCAATAACAACAACTTATACATACGTATGCATGTACAATAGCCAAACAAACACATAAATTATAATATTTAAATATAGAACTTTTGAGTTGTTGTCGTCGTTGTCGTTGTCGTTGTCGCTGCTGCTGTTGTTGTTGTCGCTGTTGTTGTTGTTGTTACTGTCGCTGTTGCTTTCTTTTGTCTGTGTTTCTGTTATTCGCATATTACTTTTGGTTAATCGGTCGTCAGCGTCGCAGTTGTTGTAGCTGTTACTCTTATTGTTATTTGTTGCTGTTGCTTCTGTCGTTGTTGTTGTTACAGTCAAATTGAAATTGCTTTCGCTGATGTGAAACACACACACACACAGAGACTGTCACACACATAGGAATGCACATAAATTTTGTGACTGTTATTATTATTATCGTTAGCTCCGTTTTTGGCAGTGCAATAAAGTATTTACATACATACATACATATACATACATATAAACAAATTATTTACATACAAATCAACAAAATTACTTTCATATGCACAAAATAACATTTGCTTCCGACTCTTCAATAGATCTGTCAATCTAAATTCTGCTAATAATTCTACAATAATTTGTTGATTAGTTATCTTTAAACATCTTCTTTGTCAAAGATTTCCATTCATTGCTGAACCCTGTATTAAATTTTCACCCGATCTTGCGTATGACAACTATATGATATGATATAGTATATGATATAGTTCGATTCTAACCAAATTTTTACAGAAAGACATCTCCAAACACACAATCAGTCAGTTTGCTTGATAATTCTTAAGAAACAATTGCGAATTTCATAAGAAACTTTAAATTTCGACCAATCATTCCTATGGCAACTATATAATATAGTTGTCTGATTTATATTACAGTTTGTCACAGTGTATAAGACTTGACCAAATGCATAGTCTTTGAGATCGATTGAGATATGTCGAAAAACAAAACAGTTTGTCATAATAGACCGATAGTTCATATGAACACTATAATATATAGTGATTCGATCCGACATATGACATTGCTGCCTGTAGCAAAAAGACGGAACTGTAACAAGTTTCATCTAGATAGCTTCAAAATTGGGAGACGGACGAACAGACAGATAGACAAACGGACAGACAGATAAGCGGACAGACGGACATAGAGATGGACAGAGAGATGGACAAACAAACAGACAGACGGACAGACAGACGGACAGACCGACAGACAAACGAAAAGACGGACAGGCAGACGGACAGTCAAACTGACATACAGACAATCGGTCAGAGAGAAAGACGGACCGACGGCTTTATTGACTCGTCTGTTGTTCCTGATCAAGAATATATATACTTTATAGGATCAGACATGCCTCCTTTCATGTATTACATATTTCGGCACAAAATTATAATACCCTCTGCAAGGGTATAAAAATAATTTCTTATTATATCGAATTTTATTTAACCTGTCTTATCAGATGTGAAAACCTTAACGTTATTATATCCATACACAATTAATGACTGCTTAAATTGACTTTAAAATTGTTGCTCATTTCTTTGACTTTATAAAAGTCTAAATGACCAATAAAAGGACTATTTACTAATACAAATAAATGTATTTAGTCTGACAGGACAACAAAACATAAAGATATCTCCTTTTGACTCTTAAATATATCTTCAAACTCTATTGTCTACTTAGAAACAATAAACCACTTGTTATCTATATTTACTAACATCGTTTCTGGTAATTTTTCTCTGTAATTTTGATACATAAAAACATAATTCTCTTACCTAATTTCTAATTAAATCAATTTAATTATAAGCTGCCTTATCAGATGACGTTTTTTTGTTTTCATTCACAAATAATGACCACTTAAATATCTTTAATCTATTTCAATATTGTAGCTCATTTCTTTGGTTTTATAAAATTGCAAATGCACAATAGAAAATTGATATTTAATTTATTAATCACAAACTTCCTTCTGAATCTTAAATAAATCTGCAAACTCTATTGTCTACTTATTAAAGATAAACAATTGTTATCTAGTTATCTATATTTACCAACTGACTTTCTAGCAATTTTCTTTGTCACATAAAAACAATAACATTACTTCTCCTACCTAATTTCGTATTAAATCAAATTATATTTTTAAGCTGTCTTATCAGATGACGTTGTTTTTTTTTAATTCCATTCACAAATCTCTTAAATCGATTTCAAAATTGCAGCTCATATAGAAAAATGAAGAAAAAACATTATTTGATTTATTAATCATAATCTGACCGCCCACAAAACAAACGTTAAATAGGCCAGTAAACAAAAAAATAGTAAACAATAACACGCACACTCATTTATTAAACAGGTGTTGTTGTGTTTGTTGTTGTTGTTGTTGTTGTTGTAGTAACTGACAGACAGAGACTGCTCGACTATTGAATATCCTGTAGCAACGTTTTGTTCCCATCACAAGACTTTTGCAGGTACTACAACTCGAGTTTGGTTTGAGTACACATCAAGCATTAAAGCCAACTAATCATGGCAACAACAAATACTACTACATTGACCTACTATTCGCAAATGCTGCGGCTCCATTGTGACTGTGAATTGTGAATTGTGATGTAACTGTCCCAAAACGCCGCACACATATCAACGAGCCAGTTCAAGTCCAAATTCGGACGGGCAGAGGGAAATACATAATAAATGTTATAAATAGGCAAAAGAAATACACATACATACATATGTACATGACTTTACCGTTAATTACACAAATAGATATACATACATACATGCAAACATAACCCCAGAGGCATGTTGGCCAATTTTATTTTCTCATAATATATTAAATTGTTGTTGTGTATTTTGTTTTTGTTTTTATTTCTTTTTATTTTTATTAGACCGCGTTTTTAGAGGTCAGCGCACATTTGGCTCAACATTGCAATGCGAAATGTGTAAATGGGTGTTTTTTTGTTTATTTTTTGTAAGTAGCGCTTAATAATTTCCCTATTCTGCTGTGCAACATTGCGTATGCGTAATGCATGCTTAGCACATATTGCACATACGCCTAGTGACACCAAGTTAAGGCAACTTCTAATGAAATTGTTACTTGTTCTAATAATTAATTTGAACTTAATGGAAAATACGTACATTACGTATACGCCTCGTGAGCTACTCACGTCACACATACGCCCTGTTAGCCTGATCACGTGCTCCTACTACTAAAATAAATGTTCAACAACAATTGACAGGCATTTCCGCCAAGCAATTTCAGAAAAGGAACAAAAAATAACAAAATTCCAATAGAAATATTCTACAAAAACAAAAAAAAAATACCAAAATGTGTTTCGTCTAATATTTACAGTTTCCGCCAAAGAAATAAAAGTTGTTTTCTTGTCGCTGCAAATTGCACGCTAGCGGAAGGGGAGAAGGGGAACCGTTTAAAGTGTTGCAGGTTACAGCTGATTTTGCTGTCTGCCCGCAATTTCCGTCACGAGTTGCGAGCAACACACGGGTTAATTACACGCCTGGCTTTTTGGGTAAACATGTGTGCCATATTTTTACAGCAGTTTTTAGTTGAGTTTTTGTATGCACATACATATGTATGTATGTAGATATAAACATTATTGTATAAATATGTATATTTACTTATTTTTCTTTTTTACATACTTCTCATTCACCCACAACAAACGAATGAACGAATCGAATCGAAACGAATCGAAACGAAACGAACGGCAATCAAAACGAGACGAGGCAGCGAATTGTCTGTAAGCTTGTGTGTGTGTGTGTGTCTGTGTGTGTGAATGTATTTAAAAAGCTGTAAAAAGCGCACACACTCAAACGTACAGCGTACAACATGCAATAATGCAGCCAGCAAAGCATAAATTGTAAACTCGTCGCCGTTGCCAGCAAAAGCAACAGCAACAACAACGCCGACAAGCCTTGACCTGATTTCTCTTCCTCTCTTGCTGCCAATTGTATATATGTGTGTGTGTGTGTGTGTGTGCGTTTGCATGCAAGCTTTATTGCTGCTGCTGCTGCTGCTGCGACTGCTGTAGTTGTTGCTTTTTAGTTTGCCTGCACTATGCACATGCCAGAGCGAGACAACTGTATGGCAATGTGTGTGTGAACAGCTTGACATTCAATGCAATTCTGTTTTTGTGCTTTTTTTCCTCTACGGCTGCTGCTTCTTCTTCGACATGCAGCAGCCGCCGCCGCGTTTCGCATAAAATAAGTGAAAATGCACTTTTACTTTTCAGCAAACAACAAGAATTGAAAGAAAGAAAAATGAAAAAAACACAACTTGTGCATTTTTCTTGCGTTGCGCCTCAGTGGTGGCAACAACAACAGCAACAACAACAGCAAAAGAAAGTGAGATGCAATTTTTTGTTTCACTTTTGTGTTTGCTGTTGTTTTTTTGTTGCTCTTCTCGCTTTGCATTTCTTTTGTCATTGATTTTAACGCTTGTAGTTGTTGCTTTGAGTTCATGGCTCGCCAAATTGGGGCATTTAAATTGTGAGTGTGTGTGTTTTGTTCGCATTTTTTTTTGCTACCCTCTTGGCGACTTTTGCATGTCGCTCAACATGCCAACATAACAATAACAATAACAATAACAACTTTGTGTAATTATGTATGTTGCGAATTACTTAAGTATTATTAGCTTTAAATTCCATGTGAGTTTAGACATTTTGACAGTTTTCGGTTTCGGTTTCGGCTTCTCACAGAGGGCGGTGCTCGAAAAAAAGGCTATTTGTATTTGAAGTTGTTGCTGTTGTTGTGATGAGATAAAGTTGTTTTTTAATTGGGTCGCTACAGTTGCCAGACATTTCGAGTGCTTCGAGTCTGCCTCACATGTCTGGCAAATTGAATCGAGTGACAAATGAAGCCTTAAATTCAATTACATAGTTTTTGTGAATTATAAATGTTTGTATAAGGTCTGAAAGTGAAATATGTATGTTAATTGCGACAGCGTATACAAACTTTCATAATAATAATATGAATTATATTTAAGCTATTTACATATACGACAAATAATACGATACGATATATATTCTAGTTACAATTTTAATTATATACACAACTAATTTCACTTTTTACATATATTCTCTATTCTAGATACTGAAATTCCTATTGTCAAACAATCAACCAGTCCGTCACCTCATCAACAACAGCAACAACAACATCAACAACAACAACACCAGCAACAACAACAACAACAACAGCACCTGCAGCAAAATCAACAACAATCTTTTGGCGGTGCAACAACATTGCTGCACATCAAGACCGAACAGAATACGCTCTTGACTCCGCTGCAGCAGAATCAACAACAGCAGCAGCAACAGCAACAGCACAGTTTACAGAGCAACAACAATGGACTTCAACAGCAACAACAACAACAACAACAACAGCAGCAGCAACAACCTTTGGCCATACCACATCGGCCATTGCTACACAATTTGCTCAGTGGCGGTGCAATCCACAATCCACATCACAGAAATTACACGACGGCCACAACAGGTGAGTGAGACCAGCCCCATAATCAGCTACTGTTGAGCAAACTGGACTTAGAGAGACCCTGTGTGTCTTAGCAAAAGGAAAAATGCAAAAGAAATATGAAAATATAAATGAATATATGTATTTTTACTTATTTTTTTATAATTTCATTTCTAAAGCGGGTTTCCAACCCAGCACCACCACCTGTAGAATCATCTGGCAATTTGCCATTTTGTTAACAAAACTTCAATTCATCCTTTCAAGTTCCGTTTGCTACGGTATTCTGTGGCTTTCGCTTTATCTCTACACCAAAAGAAATGGCTTGTATGTTAGCTGTTTATTAGCCAAACGCAATGCAATTTTCAGCACATATTGTCGATATAGTAAGCTTTGTATGTCAAAGTTGAGTATTGCATCTTTTAAATTTAGCTTATTATTCGATTAGTGGAGACAATTTGGGAGAGTTGATAAATTCTAAATCAAACATGATATTTATAGGATATACAGGAGTCGCTAGCGATTTTACTCTCTGATATTTAGTCATAGAGACAGACGGGCGAACAGACAAACGGACGAACGGACGGAAGGACAGACAGACAGAGGGAAAAACGAACAGACAGACGAACATACAGACAGACGGATGAACAGACAAGCGGACACACGAATAGACAGACAGACGGACGGAAGGACACACGAATGAGGGAAAAACGAACGGACTGCCATATAGACGGGCGGACAGACAGACGGACTGACAGACAGACAAACAGACGGACTGACAGACAAACGGACTGACAGACATTCTGATGGACAGACGGACAGACAGACGGACTGACAGACAGACAAACAGACGGACTGACAGACAAACGGACTGACACACATTCTGATGGACAGACAGACTGACGAACAGACGAATATACATACAAACCGACGGACGGAAGAACATACAGATGGACGAATAGACAGACAGACGAACAGACAAAACTTTATACTATGTAGACTCGGCAATTAATGCTGTTCAAGTATACATACATAGTATATATATTTTATAGTGTCAAAGACGTCTCCTTCTGCCTGTAGCTTTTGACACACCTTATAGACCCTTTGTTTTTTGTATGTGCAGGGTCTAGAAAACCTTGCAGCAGCAGAGTCAGGTGAAGGTGAACCACTGCACACGCCCTTTTACTGGTATTCCCACTGCAACTGAGACTGCAACTGCGACTGCTTAAACGACTTCCCCAATCGACTGACAGCTTATTAATAATCCCTGTCCTTCTGCTTACTCTTATTCGCTCAGGTTCATTTCCGCCCAGTCCCGCGGATAGCGGTGTGTCCGACGTGGACAGCTCCAGTTCCGGCGGCCAACCGTGCGCAGACGAGTTGAAGGCGCGCCTCGGCATGCCCACACCAGCGTCATCGTCAGCGTCGGCATCGGCCGCAGCAGCGGCAGCGGCCACCCACTCAGCAGCTGCAGCGGCCGCAGCGGCGGCGGCGGCAGCGGCGCACCTGCATACGGGCACATTTCTGCATCCGAATTTGTACCAGAACAATGCGGCGAATTCGTTGCGGAATATATGGAATCGAAGTGTTGGGGGTGAGTATATCAAGTATGCACATACATACAAACAGACTTACATACGGACATTTGAAACAAAAGTTCAGCAAACGAAAAATGACAGAATGGCAAACAAAATGAACAGCGATATGTAGGTACATACATATGTATGTACATTCGTATGGATTTCACATATACAAATACAACACAATCAATTGCAATAAGAATGTGTTGCACTCAACGCTTTTATGCTTTTGCCTCGCTGCGTGCTTGTGTGTTTGTGAGAGTCTTCGCTCTGTGTAAAATCTGTGGTCATCGACACATTGCCTTTGCGCAAATTGTGAAGGTCACAACGACAACGACAACAGCGACAACAGCAGTCAACGCCAATGTGGCAATGCTCTCGGAGAGCAAGAGCGAATGCTCCAACACCAACGCGCTATTGCAACAATGCGATGAAATGAAATACGAACAAAAACGAATGAAAACGAACGAAAGCGTGCGTTGCTCTCTCTATCACTTGCAGAGGTTTGCTCTCGCTGCTGCTGTGTTTGGTGTTGGTGAGCGACTACTTTTGATTTTATTCACTCTTTCGCCCCCCCACAACCCCACCGTGTGTCGTTGGCAGTTGAATTGGGCAACGACAGCGCCGTTGACGCCGGATGTAAAACAAAACTTACTAAATAGCATATAAAATTACAAACAAACAAATATATACGTGCGTGTGTGTGTATTACCTGTGTGCAACAGTGTTGGCAGAGTTTGACCGTTGAAAAATAGCTGGATATTAAAATAAAAAACTGCTAAAATGGCAACACTGGTGCACAACACTGTGCAATAGTCACGAAAGAAGCGTGCACAGTGGATCGCATTAGCTGCACATGCATGTAAATTGGGTTAATAACTGATCGAACTAATTTTTGTATTCCTTTTTTTTGCATTTACAGTACCCGACAATTATTATGGCAGCAGTGGGAACAGCGGCGGCGGCGTCGGCGTCGGAGTCGGCGTCAATCCTGGCACGGCGAGTGCGCCCAATTATTTGACAACGTCCTACTTCAATGCGCCAACGGCAGCGACGTCGCAGCGCAACACAAATGGCAACGCCTTTGGCACACATCAGCATCATTCCCTGCAACATCAGCAGCAGCAGCAACAGCAGCACGCGTCGCAGCAGCAGCAACAACAACTGTCGCATCACCAGCAGCAATTGCATCATCAGCAGCAGCAACAGCAGCAGCAGCAACAACAGCAACAACAACACTCGCAGTCACAGCTGTCGGCGTCGCAGCTGACATCAACGCATACCCATCAGCTGCACAGCGCAGCACAGCACACGCATTCCACAATTGCCAATGCTGCGGCAGCGGCAGCGGCATCGGTTGTCAGCAGCAGCAGCGCCGTCGCAGCAGCAGCGATGCTTAGCGCAGGCGCCACGCAGAGCGTCATACAGCAGCCGGCGACGTCGAGCGTTAACTATGATCTCTCTTATATGCTGGAACTGGGCGGCTTCCAGCAGCGCAAGGCGAAAAAGCCGCGCAAGCCCAAACTGGAAATGGGCGTGAAGCGACGCAGCCGGGAAGGATCCACGACATATCTGTGGGAATTTCTATTGAAATTGCTGCAGGATCGTGAATATTGTCCGCGTTTCATCAAATGGACGAACCGGGAGAAGGGCGTCTTCAAGCTGGTCGACTCCAAGGCGGTCTCTCGCCTCTGGGGAATGCACAAGAACAAGCCGGACATGAACTATGAGACAATGGGACGAGCATTGCGTTATTATTACCAACGTGGCATATTGGCCAAGGTGGATGGTCAGCGACTTGTCTATCAGTTTGTGGATGTGCCCAAGGATATAGTAGAGATTGATTGCAATGGTGTATAGGCAAAAAAAGATGTGAGACAAAAAGAGTTAGAGATAAAGATACATAGATAGAAAGAGATGGAGAGCATGTAAATAGACGTAAACCTTACGGAATCGGTGGCAATAGAATGGGAGCTGAACCGGCTAGCGGCAATATTTAGTAGAAATACATAAAGAATAAAAAAACAGAGCGATGCATCCAAACTACATACATACATATATACAGATATATATATATATAAACAAACAAACAAACAAACATATATATATATATATGTATAATTATTGGTACGCTACGTTTAATTGTTTCGATAAATGTGAGGAGGTTTTTTGTACATGTTGAGTTTTTCTAGGTCTAAGCTAAGTACGAAGATGACAGAGGATCAGAGATCAGTTCTAAGTTTTAAGCAAGTTGTATTCTAGAAATGAGGAAGAGTATAAATTACATAGTTGCTAGGCATATGCATATATGTACAACATAATTATATATATATGTACATATTATATACATACAAACAAACATGCTAAACAAAAAGAAAACAAAAAGAAAAAAAAAACAAACAAACAAAAAAAAGAAGAAAATTCGTTAGTAATTAATGATCTATTCATTGGCTTTAGTGTTTTAATTGTAACATTTAATATTAACATTTAATTAATTAATTATTATTACAATGCATATTGTTATTATTATTATTGATTATTATTATGCTTATTATTATTATTATTATTATTGATGATTAATGATCGATGAAGAGTTCTTATTGATATTTGATATGTGTATGTGAAAACTTTTAGCTACGAATTACTGTATACCTACAAAAGCCTAGCCTAATATATCTAAATACCCCTATTCCTCTACCCCAACCCCCACTCCCCACTCCCCGCTCTTCCCATCATCAGCCCAAACGATGCACATAAAAAACAAACAAAAAACACTTGGGATCCACAGTATTCCAATTGTGTTTTAATGTGTTTTGGGCTCATTGTTTTTGTTGCTTATTTTATAAAGAGATGAGAAATATTTCATAGTTTTAATTAGTTGTATAATTATTGGTAGTTTATTTATTTAAGTGTTTCTTCTACAACCCTGCCCACAATCCTAACTGGAGCCACAGTAAACACCCGTTAATGGCTACGCCCAAAATATGAATGGTGTAGTAGCTGCTTGTCGAAAACTTTCTTGTAATTATTATCTTGTAAGTTTTGTATATTTAAAAAGAACAGAAAAGAACCACAACAACAACACACAACTCGAAGCTGCACTGTATCTGTGACACTGTAAAACTCTTCAAAGAGTTACAGTGCAGCTTCGAAAAACACTCTCAAGCTACAAAAACAATATCTATAATATTTAGAATGAATGGAAAATTAATTTACTTTTGGTCTGAAGTTTATGTCTGAAATAATTTTGTAAACGCTTTTTTTTGTTAAGTACGTCACACTGCCACAATGGAAACCAACTCAACCAATAACAGTAAAAATGCAACAGCAACAACAACAACAGTAATTCTCAATGCAACACATAGATACAAATACACACACACACACACACTTATACACACCAACAATTTCCAATCACTGCCCAAAACGTGCAATCTCTTAAGTGCATAAACTAAACTAAAGTTAAATTAATGAAAATAAGATACAAATGAAAGAATGAAAGAAAGAAAGAAAGATACCAACAAACTCCTAGTTCTATTCTATTCAATACTTCTTTTATACATAGTACATATAAATATACTTATATAGTTGCGTTCTCTAAGTACCTTTATCTTTATCTATTATGTGTATGTCAAGCAACAGAATGAAAGAGTTTTCAATTTTTATTTTTGTTCAATGATTGAGAATGATAAAGATGATAAAAAAATAAAAACAAAGTGAGTTTTGAGTTTAACTCTGTTCATTGTAAACATTTTTTATGATTATTTTTTATTTTTTATTATTAAAATAAAATTATTATTTCAATATGCATGAGTTTTATTTACACACTTAGTACATACTATATCGAAAGATCTTCGATCCATGAAATACAAATATTTGAAACCCGCTACAAATTTGAAATCTACATATACCTCCCATTAAAAGTACATAAGACATAAGTTACAAAACAACAATTATATACATAAAAAAAAAAAAACAAATATATATATATATATATATAAAGTCTATATATAGTATACAATACAATACAATACAATATTTATTCGACGATGCAGATTAAATACATATTTTAGATAAATTTAGATGATGCATTTTGTAGCTTAAGGCAGAGTACGAGTATCTGTATGTATTTTCATGTATGTGCAAATGCATCAACTAGATGAGGACTCAGTTTTTGAGGTTTCGAAAGTGAGAACGGGAGCAGCAAGTGCGTTTATATGTCTATCTAAATATACTTATTGTAGAATTTAAGATATTACACATACATTATTCATAAATCTTATTCATATTTGAATGCTATAAGCGAAAACATAAATCTGAACAATTTAACATCGAACAATATGCAAAATACATACATAGTTATATGTATATTATGAGTACAACGAAAATAGGAAAATCGGAAAAGAATCTGAATACATAGTTCCCTTAGTTCCCACTCTGAGAGCAAAAAAAAAGCTTTACACACCTCGATACCATAGCCATAGCATAATAATATTTAAATTCTTAATTTCTTCAGTTTTTGGAAAGACTTTTTCAATATGCAACAATTTATAGGGAGACAACACATCGAATTACGCGTTTATTGATTTCATAATATTTTTATTACAAACGTAAATCAGAAGAATAACAAATTTTTGGAACCGCCAAGCTATTATGCACTGTAATTGTATATAATATAATCAACTTCTGGACCTCATGTTTCACTTATTAGTCGTAGTTTTACATAAGATATTATAAACTATATACTATATGTAATATTTAAGTAATTTCGTATAAATCTTCATAGAAATATACACCATTTTATTTGTGTGTAATTGTTGAATTGGATCGGAACCAAAACACACACACACACACATGCTGGATAAGACCAACTAAATTAAATTAATTATATTATTATATTGTCTATGCTAGTACAGCAAGATATCTAGAGAAATTAAGGCAAAAACTTTACTTTATTGGTACTAAATGAACAACTTATGTATGGGCTTAATTTTAAGTTCGATTTGGGCGTGGCAATTTATGTGGTTTGATATAGAATGAAATTCATATATGATTTTACAGGAATTAGCTACATTTAGTTAGTTGAAATGGGTAACGATAACGGTAACGGTAACGGTTTTAGTGAATATGTTGAAAAGATAATGTGTAGTTTATATGAACCTTATTAAATATGTGTATCTATGAGTACTTTATATAGTATATTTAGTTTAAGTTTATGTTTCATTTATGTGTGTAAATTCAACAGACGAATTAAAATTCTAATGTCTGCATTAAAATCAGCAAATGCGAGCCACAAATTAGTAATTAAAAAATATATAGACAAGGATCTGATGGCAATGAAATGTGTAGGTGATTATTATATATGTATCGATATGGATCGAGAGTATGGAGAGTATGAAAACTAACGGTTTAATTTTAGTATGGATTAAGTGAAATGAGATGATAATCGAATAAAGCAAAAAAGGATCTAGCATAATTATTTACTGTTACGGCAACGTTACAGTTTTAAGATTTTTAGCTAAATTTTGTATATTTTAATCAACAAACAGATTGCTAAAATGGTATATATTATATACATACATATATGTATATATACATACATACTTATATATTATCTGTTTTATAAATAACATAAATAAATGAGACTAAAACAAGAGTTATTGCTTTTATACATATACTGCGTACATTTCAGTGACCGATCTGCATATTAATTATCAAAATCAGTGCAAAGAGTGCGAATGGGGAGTGCTCGACTACAAAATACTCTGCTATTTAAATTGAGAAACAACTACGTTGCAAGCTTAGCACGGTAGATGGCGGTAGCTTCCTTTTTAAACCCCATCAGTATACACTGCTTGCGGTTGCACACACTCATATACTGCTTGCTTTTTTTACTGCTTACAGTGACATGCATAACCACTCTGTGTGCTTTCACAACCAACATGGCGCTCAATTTAAACTAAATTTAAACAATTATTTAATATATGCAATGATAAAATTAAAATTAAATACTTTGAATTTAAAAAATAAACTTCATTTTCTAAGACGTAGTCGCTTCTGTTTTGTAAATGGCGGTTAGTGCACCAACCTTTACCTGTTTGAAAATATTACTCCACCTATGCTTTGTTTTTATAAAAAAAAGTTACGAAACACTGTCGATAGTGTAACTCGTTATCGATAGTGTGAGGAAAACAAAGTATTCGATATATTGCTAGCGCCATCGATAGTTTTTATTGTGCTTGCCTTGAAAATATATTCTACAAATAAAGCATGTCGTAATTCCGATTAGTAAACCGATTAGGGCTGCATTTATGTTGTAATCGATTTATTTGTGACAAGTTTTTGCTATAAACAAACTGTTAAAACAGAAATGTTGGTCATTTCTTAAATATGTCACATTTTTGATATATAATCAAACTTTTCTGCAAATTTATAATATATTTTATAGTTAATTATCGACAGTGACAGCGTAGTGTGACCATTTCTTTGGGCTGTTTTTCATCAACTATCGATAGATTAAATACTAACATCACATATCGTAATGTGGTTTTGCCGATGTTTTGACATGTCAATAATGTGCGCTATCGATAGACGAAAACGACTGCGACGGCCATACTGTAAATACATATACATACATACATACATTTTTTCTTTTTGTGTCATTGTGCGTTCCAAAACCAAAATCACATTTTTTGCGATGCATTTGCATTGCAAATTATAGATCAAAAATGATATGTTTTTGTGTGGAGAAAAAGGAATTCGAGCAATGATAACAATGAATTGATGTTCAAGTTGCATAACAAACGTCGTCGGGCTCGTCTGTGTATGTACGTCGTTGAGCAGTCGCAATTTCCAGAAAACCACACACACACACACACACTCATACACAAGCTCACACTCTACGCCATCAAAACAGCCAGAAAAAGCAGATTTTTGAGTGGCGTTCAAAAGTGTGTGATTTGTAAAAAATAATCGAAATCAAATGTGTATGCTGCTGCTTTTTTCATAGCAAATGTGTTGTGGCAGCCGCGACAGACGCGCAGCATTAGCAGCACAGGCAGCAGCGTCAGCGTCAGGCACCTTTCCCTCCTCCCGTCAACCCACGCCACAATCATTACCAATACCAATACAAACGCATCTGTCACAGCCGACAAAGAAAAAAGACACTCTTCTTCTTCGTACAGTCCCTGCGACGACAACATTTGACTCAGCTGCCAAGCCAAAACATAAAGAGAAATCAAGCAGAACCACAAAAATATTTTGTGTGTGTTTCAACTCTTTAAACTTCGCAACAAAGAGGCTTGCATGTGAAATTAACAAATCCAAAAAAAAAAGTAAAAACAAAATACATCGCGCGCGTTATTGTGTGCGAGAAGTGTTTGTTTGTACGTGTGAGAAATGAGTCTCTCCGGAGCGCCCGCAGGCGTCTCAGCCTCTGCATCGTTAAGTGCGACGAGCATTGCAGCCAGCGGCGGCAACAGCAGTAGCAGCAACAACAACAACAACAGCGGAAATGGCAGCAATAACAACAACAGCAGCAGCAGTAGCAGCAACAACAATAATAATAACAACAACAATAACCTGCCATTTGAAAAGGATAAAATCTGGTACTTCAGCAATGATCAACTGGGAAACTCGCCAAGTCGTCGTTGCGGCATTAAATGCGATGATGAACTGCATTACAGACAGATGACCGCATATTTAATACAGGAGATGGGACAAAGATTGCAGGTGTCACAGCTATGCATAAATACGGCAATTGTTTACATGCATCGCTTCTATGCGTTCCACTCGTTTACACATTTCCATCGCAATTCCATGGCATCGGCCAGTCTGTTTCTGGCCGCCAAGGTGGAGGAGCAGCCACGCAAGCTGGAGCATGTGATAAGGGCGGCCAACAAGTGCCTGCCGCAGACAACCGAACAGAGCTATGCAGATCTCGCCCAGGAGCTTGTCTTTAACGAGAACGTACTGCTGCAGACGCTCGGCTTTGATGTGGCCATCGATCATCCGCATACGCATGTGGTGCGCACGTGTCAGCTGGTCAAAGGTAGGCACCATGCCCTAAAATATATGTACATTTGTATATAATATATATATATATATCAAATATACTATATATACTATATACTCCTTCAATCCAAAATGCCAATGTTGAGCAATTGTCAATTGATATACATGTACTGTGATATATATATTTTAGCATGCAAGGATCTGGCGCAAACCTCCTACTTTTTGGCCTCAAACAGGTATGGTTAACAATGCTAACGGTATCCAACAATGTTATTTGGCATACTCCTTCAAGTGTACGGTATTTAAGAGCTTCTCTGTATGTGTGTGTGTGTGTGTGTGTATCTGTGTGGGTTAACAATTGAAAAAGTAAGATAAAAGATGTCTCCTGCATCTTTAAGCCATATTCAATGGTACAGCACCTACATAAGTAATTATTGTTGACCCTAAAACCGTGTAGGCCGTCTTTTAACAGCTTACCTGTGTCACAGTTGACCAGGTGCGCGTAGCTGTTAACGCTTGTTAATCCCTTAATCCGGGAAAACTGTTGTCCACTTTATGACTTCTTCATTTGTTTAAAGTTTTGAGCATTTGTATCATGATCATAGTATGTATACATATCACATCATCTTATCATTAGTCAGTTTTAAAGAAAAAGAGTAAATAAAGACTGTCCTTAAATAAAAGACAAAAGAAAATTAAACAATAATTGGCATATTTCTGTTTGTTGGGGGTCGTTTTTTTTATTATGACTGAAATTGGCATTAGCTGTTAACTGAACCGAAGGGGAACTGTCTGTTTAAGTTAGTTTTTATCAGAGCTGCAGCAAAGTTGAAGGCAGATTTATTGTCTATATCGATCATCGAAACAATTAGCTTACTTTTACAATCAGGGATAATATATATGTTAATAAAAGGATATAACAAAAATTTCCAAGTTTAAGCAACTATTTAATATAAAATTAAAATGGGTATGCTTTTGTCACTAGCGTGGACTGCCGTCCCCAGGTATTAATAGTAAAATTCTGTGGTCAAGTTGTTAAACAAATTTTAAATAAAATATTTGATTGAAGTTGTAGAAAACGTAAGCTTTAAAATTACAGAATTTAAATATAGATAGTAATATTCTGTGCGTAATTAAATGGCTATGGAAATTTAAAAAATAAATCTTTAAATTTACTTAATTTGAAATATTGATAATTTATATTCAAGGAGAAATTAAATTGAAACAAATTAATTAGTTCAAGATTCGTTGCTAGGACTGGAAAAATTTAAACCTTTAGAATTAGATAGTTAAAATACTGATAGTAAAATTCTGGTGTAAATTACATTGTGAAAATAGAAATGTTAAAAATAAATTAGTTCAACATTTGTTGCTGGAATTAGGGAAATTAAAGCATTAAAATTGCGAATTTAAAATATTGTCAATAATATTCTGTAGGTAGTTAAATTGTAGTAAATATTAAAAATAAATAGCTTCAACATTTCTTGCTAGAATTAGGGAAATTTAATTTAATATTCTGTAGGTAGTTAAATTGCAGAACAAATTAAAAATAAATAGCTCCAACATTTGTTGCTAGAATTCGGGAAATCCCAGGACTAAACCCAATCAAAGTTAAGGTCTAATAAGTTATCTCTTCTTAAACTAAGTTCTTCAACTTGACGCTCTGTCGCATTTCACACACGCACATATTAGAATGCTCGATGTTAGCGAGTAATAATTAAATTGACAACAATATTAAATACATATCTTGCTTCGACTGCAATTTGTAGCTTGCATCTTACCTCGATGTGCCTGCAATATCGACCCACAGTGGTTGCCTGCTTTTGCATTTATTTGGCCTGCAAATGGTCGCGTTGGGAGATTCCACAGTCGACAGAGGGAAAGCATTGGTTCTACTACGTTGACAAGAGCGTTTCGTTGGAGCTGCTGAAGCAGCTGACGGATGAGTTCATTGCCATTTACGAGAAGAGTCCGGCGCGTCTCAAATCCAAGCTGAACTCAATCAAGGCAATTGCCCAGGGAGCCAGCAATCGCACAGCGACAAATAGCAAGGACAGCAAGCCGAAAGAAGACTGGAAGATGAGCGAAATGATGAAAGGATATCATTCAAACATTACGGCGCCGCCAGAGCTGATGAATGGCAGCGACAGTCGGGATCAGACGTCGCAGCAGGCGCTGCTGCCGCCGCCGGCGATGGTGCCGCCCCAGCAGCGACGCAGTGACGGCAGTCACCAGCGGGCATCGTCAGTCAGTGCGTCAGGTAATTCCTCCTCCACTACCTCCGCCTCGTCCAATCACAAGTTGCCAAATTATGCAGGCGCCTTGCCACCCGAGGCCCATGGCGGTAAGTATTCATCATCATCAGTAGTCAGCAGCTCGGCAATAACAAATCTCGTTCGTCCACCTCGCAGATCACAAGTCCAAGCAGCCTGGATACAGCAGTCGTGCTCCATCGAGCTCATCCTCGTCAGCGCAGCGTGGCAGCAATGTCAGCAACACTTCCTCATCCAGCAGCAGTCAGCGCAGCTCTGGCCAATCTTCTGGACGTCCTCCCATGCCTATGGACTATCATAAGTCATCGCGTGGCATGCCACCAGTGGGATTGCCACCACACGGTGCTCACAAGATGTCCACAAGTTCCAAGCCGCCACAGTTACTCGACAGTCGCAATTCATCTGTATCAAATTCAGCCTCCTCAGCGGGCGTCTCCTCCAAAGACATCGGCAAGTCGAGCAGCAGCAGCAGCGGCAGCAGTAGCAACAAGGTGTATCCCAATGCACCGCAGGCCTACAACAACAGTGGACCGCCGAATCCACTCATGTCCCGAGGCGGCTATCAAGGCAGCAGTGCCGTCGTCGGTGGCAGCAATGGTGCACCGCCTGCTGCTGCCTATGGCAGCCACAATTCGCATCGAAATAAATCCGTCACATCGTCCAGCTCATCGTCATCCGTCCACAGCATGCCGCCGTATGAGCAACAATTGCCTTATGGCCAAACACAAGGCGTGCCCAGCTACAATCATATGCAACAGCAGCAGCAACAGCAGTTGCCAACTCTAGAGGCTCCTCCGGCGGTCAAGAACAATTCCTTGTTCAGTCCCGAATGGAGTGAGATCAAGAAGGAACCACACTTTAATGGTTTGCTACCGCCGCCACCGCCAGGCCCTGCACACGAGAGTTTGAGCTACAAGCTCAACAATCACACGCGCGACAGGGACAGTCCCAAGAAGGAAAGGCTGACGCCCACCAAGAAGGATAAGCATCGCAGCACACAGCTGCCACACAGCAGCGGATCGGGCAGCAGCGCTGCAGCCAAATCATCAATGTTGCCGCCACACAAGAAGCCGCATGGCGATCCAAACGAACTTGCGGGCCCAAGTCGCGATGGTGGTGGCAATCTGAAACGGGCCAATGAAATCTCTGGCAGTCAATATGGCCTAAACAAACTGGACGAACACGATGGCAGCCTGCCAAGGGATAAGGTGCGCAAGTTGGATAACAGTGTCTATGCCAGCTATGAGGACAAACATGCGCCGCTGTCCATGTCCAATGGAATTGAGACTACGCCCGATCTAGTACGCAGTCTGCTCAAGGAGAGTCTGTGCCCAACGAATACCTCGCTGCTGAAGGCCGATGCGCTGACCATGCCCGGCCTAAAACCTCCTGCAGAGCTGTTGGAACCGATGCCGCCATCTGCCGCGTTGCACATCAAAAAGGAGCCTCCAAGTGCGGCAACAAATCTGTTGGCTAACCTGGAGTTGGATGCATTGACCAAGCTGGGCGATGTTAAGGTTGAGGATGGCAGCGTGAAGTCGGAGAAGAAAAAGAAGAAGGACAAGCATAAACACAAGGAGAAGGACAAGTCTAAGGATAAGCCAGACAAAGAGGAGCGCAAGAAACACAAGAAGGACAAGCAGAAGGAACGCAGCAGCAAAGATACATCCATGGACTCGCTGAAGCTGGTGATTAAAACCAATGCGACGACAGCAAATCCCAATGGCAGTCTACAAGTGGGCGCTGCAGCGCCTCTGAAACTCAAGATTAGCAAGAACAAGGTGGAGCCCAATAACTACTCGGCAGCTGGCGGAGGATTGCCAGCGATGCCAACAGCAACAGGCTTTGGATTACCGCCGCCAGCAGCGGGACAAGTGCCAGCGAGTACGTTGCCCGTCGTGGCGCCCGGAATGCCGCCCTATGGTGGTGGCTACAACTCTTCAAGTAACTCCAGCAGCAGCAGCAGCAAGAAGAAGCACAGCGATAGAGATCGCGACAAGGAGAGCAAGAAGAGCAAGACCCAAGACTATGCCAAGTACAATGGAGTCTCTGGCGGTGGCGTTGGCATTGGAGTTGGCGTTGGCGTAGGAGTTGGCGGTGTCTATGCTCCTTTAGGCGGTGCAGGCACCGCGTCCATAACGCAAGCCTCGCAGGTTTCCAATCTTCTGGGCCTGCCCACAACAATGACGACCGCGTCGTCAGCTGCCAACTCTATGGTGATGACGCCAGCGAACCTTGCAGCTGGCATCGCTCCTCCCTCTGCGCTGCCCGTCTACAACAAGAAATAGTCGTAGTCAATGTAGCCGTAGTCCATGTCCACTCCCCCCCTCCAGCCCTTGTTCTATCAAGTTATTCTTTCAAACAACATCGTATGTATAAAACAAAACAAACAAAAAAAGGAAATACCCCTATGCTAGTTGTAATTGATTGTTGGTGAGATGCATTAGTTGTCTAAGTTATTATTGATTCACCTTAGTTAAGCACAAATCCCACATACGATCCACAAGAAATCACCACACAGCTAAAAATGCAACCCCATCGAGTGGTAGTTGAATAATCACAAAACTCGATAATAAACAAACAAACAAAAAAAAAGATAAACACACTTCTGTACAGCATTAATTAATTTGTAATTATAACATATATACATATACACACACAACCAAACACACACACACACACATATATACAAATACACAGAATAATTGTAAACGAATTATTGTAACAGCAACTCCTTGGATGATTGCGATTAAACAGTTAATATAACTGCGCAGCACGGCCGTCTAGAATATAAGTTAGTAAATCAATTACCAATTATCCACACCTATCCACACCCACACACATACAAACAAACACACGCAGGCTTCTTGAACTGTTGTTGTATATAGCCACAAGAGAAACAACTTCCGCTTAGCTAAAATACGGCCCTAACTAATGCAAATCGAAATTTTGAAACAAAATATTCAAATAGCAGAGAGATACTGAACTTATATAGGGAGAGAGGAGAGGAGTGAAGAGGAGACGCACTTTAATTCTAAATTAAAGTGTCAAGCAGACAATTTAGAAAACACACACACAAAAAACCATTAAAAACTATTAAAAACTACACATAAATTATTTGAATTAAATAATAGTGGAACAAAAAAAAATGAACGCCGTTTATAACTGTCGGAAATTAATTTTTAGTTAGCAAAGTTTTTCATTAAACCGATCACTTTAGTTGTATTGTTTATAACTATTATTATTATTATAATTATTATCATTAATGAATTCGTAATATACACTTAACATATAGTTTTTATGGTTGCAAAAACAGAAACAACAAAATTTGTGTTAAAAAAAAAAGAAAGGAAAAGAAAAGAAAGTGAAGTTTGGTCGATCACTTGACGTAGCTTTCAGTTGTTTTTTATTTTAAATTATATTTAAAAATATATAGCATTAAAATGAATAATGAATAATATTAATAAATTGTTGTGCAACAAAAAACCACGAGTAGACGTTCCTAAATTGAACGCCGAAAACAAGTAAATATAAATAACTAAACCAAGCAAAAACAAAAATATATAATATTATGAAATATGTATGAAATTAAGCGAGAGAACTACTTATATCAAAAGGGAATAACTTATGTAATTTTTCGACTAGATCAAAAACAAAAAAAAGAAACACAAACAAATTTAATCAAACGTTGCGCGTTTTAAACAATACACAAAAAAAAAGGAACACTATTCGATTTCTAATAATTGCATTAAGCTAGCAAAAAGTAAAAGCTATATACTATCTACACACATACAACAAATACATACATACATATTCATATTTGGAAAACAAAATCGTATTTAAGTTGCAACAAATTTCCAAAAAAAAGAATAACACGTTTTCCCCCATTTTGCTAATGCTGCAAGAAGAATTATAAACAAACAAGCAAACAACAACAACGACTACAACAGCAAAAGTAATATTATAATAATAATAATATCTTATTTTCCCCTCTTAATTTTTAAGTTTTGTACATAGAACACAAAAAAAAAAAAAAATGGCATTCGAGGAGTGCGCAAATCTGTTGGGGGTTTCATTGGGTACGCTAGTTCCGAAAGTGAATACTCACAACACTCGTTTGTGCTTTATTCTATGAACCGAATAAAAATTTCAAAGCCCAAAACAAAAGAACAATAAAAAAAAATTGGAAAAACATAAAACAAAAATCAAAACACACTTGAGTTTTACTTTAGTTGGGATTATATTTTTAAGAGGTGTGCTATTGTATCCACTCCAAATAGCTGGTTACTCGTGTGAATATGGAAGGAAAGACAATTTCACAGCCCATTGAGAGACCAAATGAAGTAATACCAATCAGGTAATTGGTATTATTTTCCTTGTAGACCAGCGATTCTCCAGAGTAGCCGTGGCAAGTGTATTTTTCATTGATCATCTTCTCGGTCCGTGCAACACCCCAATACATTTTGCAGAGACTCTGGGCATTGTCATATACCGTAAAGTGGGGGAAATGAAATGGGAACTGTCACTCTCAAGTCCTCAGCACGAGGCGTAGGCTATCTTCAGATCATAGGAGGAATACGATGCATTAAGTTTCCTGGGCAAATGAACTGCTTTCACTCAATCGTTGAAGGGTTTGAAAATTGGTAGTTCAATAAGCCGAGTTCATATTTATTTGTTATATCTATGGCGCCCAAATAAATTGTTGCCGTTTCTGCTTTATCCACGCAGTCTGCAGCCGTGAGAATCCATCGATGAGATATCAAAGTGCCACTACACCAGGTGCTTGTATTACCAAAAGATATATTCAAGCCGACTTGGTAGGGAAATTGTCCACTTTTAGCCTGCTCACCATTCGTTATACGATTGTCGGTCGTGGCAAGCCAAATTAGAGTTGTAAAGAAATTAATTAGTAGCGTCACTCTTAACAACAACCTCATGTCTGTAATTTAATTAACAAATTAATAGTTGCATTTGCAGATAACGTATGGATGGTTATCTGAACAATACGACAGAAAGAAACATCGCAATAATAAGTCGTTGATTTGCATATCTTATCGCAGCTGCTCAGTGGGGAAACCCTTTAAAACTAAGAACCCCCTTGCATTGCATTCAGATACAAGTATTCTAACTTTTGAAACGACCTTTCCTAAGACAAAATATATTGTATTGTAATATAATATATCCGAACTAAGGAAATTCTCAGTTCAATAAAATTTCTATAATTATCTAAAACAGCTTCTATAAAAAACTATACTTAAACATAAGAGTAATACTAATAGTCAAGGGCGTAGGCAGGGGGGGGCAGAGGGGGGCCATTGCCCCCCCTACACATGTGACATTTCATTATTTAGCTTCCAAAATCTACATAAAATGGTTGAATTTAATAAAAGAAACAATTAATAAGAGTATTAAATTTTTGTAATGACTGTATGTTGAATGCCTGGTGCTTAAAAGGAAGGTAAAGAGAGAAGATGAGGTTGTAAACCTATGTTGGCCCCCCCTTACTGAAAAGCTGCCGACGCCCTTGCTAATAGTGCTTAAATACTATTAGGATATCTTTTATTTATCATGATAACCCAATTTAAATTGAATGTTAAGTATTAAATAATTAGGGAATCATATATTATTCATCCACTATAAATTCAACGTTGGGATTTAGCTTTTACAAAGCTATATTCGTTTCTTGAGTAAATATTGACTGTATTCTAAATATTAAGAAATTCAATTTACTAAGGATTCACATTTCTTATTTAAACTTTTCAAAAACTGACTTTAATATGTATAGGTAATACTTCTGAGTAAAATATACATACATAATTTAAGCGAATTAGATCCGATCAGTAGATCCTCATCTGTAAATTCTTTATTTAAGGATAAAATGTGTTATTCAAAACTTTTTAAAACATATAAGAAATTGCAATTAAAAGTAGAAATATTATCTACAACTTTCCCGTTCTACAACTTGATCGTTCATTTTCATGAGATTAGATTAAGGTAAATATTAATATGAATAACAAGCAGCCTTCCTTAGATTGATAGTATAATTTCGTTAACCCTTTTTCAATAAATTTATAAATAAATAATAAAACTTTATAAAGTTCTGATTTTAATGTTATAAAAGTGGAAGTATTTTTCAAATTTTATTCTAATTTACTTCTTCCTACTTATTTGTTGACCACACCACTGTGCTCCTCGATCCAATCAAGATAGGAGGTGATTCTGGTGAAGACAGCTGGATAACCCTTCTCGCAACCCAGAGCCAAACCGAAAGATGTGACACCTATCAGGTAGTTGACATCTCCCTCCTTGTGGACCAGTGGGCCACCGGAGTCACCATTGCAGGTAGACTTGCCATCCTTGGTGCTCATGCAGATGTAATTATCGTTGATCATGCCGGTCCAGTAAATGTTGCAGGTGCTTGACTTCATAATGGGCATCTCCACATAAAGCAGCATAGAGGAGACACCGATAATTGCATCCGTGTAACGACCCCATCCTGAGGCAATGGCTTGCTCGCCGGCATAGGTCGAGTAGTGACCATCCTTCCTGGGCAGAGTGGCGGGTCTGACGCGATCATTGAACTCCAGCTTGATAGGCAGTTTAATCAGGGAAATATCATTGAGCATAAGGCTGGGATCCCAACCCTCATGTACAATTATGCCATCCTTCTCCACATGTATGCGCTCCTGACCAGCCTCCTCCTCCTTAATGTTAATGGCACCAACAAATACGGTTGCGGAGTCAGCATTATCCGTGCAATGGGCAGCAGTAACGATCCAGCGATCCGAAATCAAGGTAGCACCGCACCAAGCGCCGGACGAGCCAATGGCCAGGCTCAAACCAACCTGGTAGGGGAATTGACCCTCACGCGCCTTCTCGCCATGTGTGATGCGACCATCAAGTGAGGCAGCAACCGCAGTAGCCAAAATGGCAGCGAATGCAACGAACAACTTCATGATCCGAATCAGCGGGAACTTTTGAATCGGCAAACCACAGACCAATCGATTTTATACTTGTCTTAAGAAATTGATAGTATCACGGTTATCTTATCAAAGTATCTTTTGAGACGAACCCTATAAATTAACTGATAAGAGACATGTGCACTACACACAATACACAGACTTTACTAGCTTTATGCAAATATATTCGTTTTCCTTTAACAATTGATTTAATGCCATAATTTCATCAGAAAAACATTTAAGAAATAATTGAAAGCTTTGAGTATTAAATTTACTACTAAGTAATTAATGAAAGCGTTTTAAGATTTAAACTGTAGCTAAATACCAAACACACACAATACCATTTTTTAACATAGCCATTGCCCTACATCATATTTTTATACACCTGATTTAAGTATAATAATCAAGAAAAGAAATGTGTAGCGCATTAAAGAAGGCTTGTCAGACCCGATAAATTACATATAACTATTCTTGATCCGCAACAACAGTCGAGTCTTTTTATTTCTATGCAGACTACATGGTCTTTTAGTTTTGAAGTTATCTTGATGAAACTTTCTACAGATTCGATCTCAGTACCTAAATCAAACAGAACGTCTCAACCAAACTGACAGATTGTGTATTTGATAATGTGTTACGAATTTTAAAGACATTTATCTCAAATATGACTACTATATTATATAGCTGTCATCGGAACGATCTGTCAAAAATTGAAGACATTTAAAATATTAAATACTCTCGCCTCGGCTCTCAAGCTGCTTAGTTATGTATACATACAAAGTTAACATAGAGCCTTCTTTTGATCAAATCTAATCTTTATACTGAATACAGACAATTTCAGAATATTTATTTATAATTTGTATAATTATTGATAATTCTTCAAGATACGAATAACTTTCAATTAAACTAATCAAAATGTATAAGAAATTATATTTAAAAGTACAAATTCCATCTATAACTTTTGAAATTCAGATTCTATCGGTAGAAAGTGACGTTTCATAAAGATTTCAATCTCTCAAAGTAATGCTAAAGGTACTCTTGATATTAAAATCATATTAGGAGTAACTTACAAAGCTTTACTTCGATTGGGAGTAGAGAATTATTAACCATGTTCCATTAAGATAATAATATAAGTAAATTAAAATAAATTAATAAAATTAATAAATTAATAAATTAATTGTCTGCAAATTCCCATTTAAACAAAACTTAATAGCTAGAGATATCGTTTAAAACTCATTCAAATTTTATTATAATAGCTTACATAACTTGAGAGTTTCAGTTTATTTGTTGACTACACCGGTGAGCTCTTCGATCCAATCCAGATAGTAGGTGACTCTCATGAAGACAGCTGGGTAACCCAACTCACAACCCAGAGACAGGCCGAAAGATGTGACACCAATCAGGTAGTTGACATCTCCCTCCTTGTGGACCAGTGGGCCACCGGAATCACCACTGCAGGTGGACTTGCCATCCTTGGTGCTCGTGCAGATGGAGCCCTCGCCGATCATTTCGCTCCAGTACATTTTGCAGGTGCTTGACTTCATGATGGGCATCTCGACGTAAAGGAGCACAGGGGAGACAGCGATAACTTTATCACTATAACGACCCCATCCTGAGGCAACGACTTGCTCGCCGACATAGGTCGAGTAGTGACCATCCTTCCTGGGCAGTGTTGCGGGTCTGACGCGATCGCTGAACTCGAGTTGGACAGGCAGTTTAATCAGGGAAATATCATTAAGCTTAAGCTCGGCATCATAATTCTCATGTATAATTATGTCATCCTTCGTTACCCAGATGGGCTCCAGACCTGGCTCCTCTTCCTTGTAGTTAACAGAGCCGACATAAACGATAGCGGCCTCAGCACCAAATGTGCAATGGGCGGCAGTAATGACCCAGCTATCCGAAATCAAGGTACCACCGCACCAGCCACCAGCCGCACCATTGCCCAGGTTTATACCAACCTGGTAGGGGAATTGACCCTCATACGCCTTCTCGCCATGAGCGATGCGACCCTCTAGAGGGACAGCCACCGCAGTAGCCAAAATGGCAGCCAGTGCAACAAACAACTTCATGATCCGAATCAAAGGGAACTTTTGAATCGGCAGACCACAGAACAATCTCTTTTATAGTCGTCTCAATAAATTGATAGCACTACAGTTATCTTATCAATAAATCTCTTAAGACGGACCCTAAATAAACTGATAATAGACGTCTGCAATCCGCACAATACAAAGACTTTACTAGCCATTTGTATATATATTCTTGTTAGACCCAATATTTTAAAAAAAATATAAGGGTCTTTTAGGTTTGTCAAAAAAAAAATATGCGTAACAGGTTTAAGAAAGTCTGGCAGATCCCATAAAGTATATATATTCTTGATCAGCCATGTCCGTCTGTCTGTACGAGCGCCTAGATCCCAGAGACTATAAGAGCTAGAGTCACCAAATTTGGTATGCTGGTTCGTCTATGGGATAAGCAGTACCAGTTTGTGCTAAATCCCATAGACATATTAAAGCTAGAGTCCTGAATTTTATCACACAGGACAATGATCCTGAAAATTTCATCGCGTTCGGATAATAAACTCAGAAGTTATTCAAAATACAATATTACTCAATGTCGCGCCAAAGGCAGAATAAGAGTACATTAACATTACAACGTACTATACACTATTATTTCCTTTTTGTAGAATAAGTAAAGAGTCTCTAATAGTCGACTTCGACTATTACCTTTCCGACTGGTTCCATTTACAATAGATTAAATGTTTACTGATCGAAAGTCATACTGTTGTATACAAATCTTTGTTATTTATTGAGATATCTCAACCACCCTCACAGATTGTATATCTTGAAGAAATATAGCTAAAATCTGACTACTTTATGATTTAGCTATCATTGACGAGATAAGAAGAAAATTGAATGCAAAGCTCTGCACGTGTATAAGATCATTGGTATGTCAAGAAAACCCTTTCTTTCTGGATTTTAAATGTGTATGTATAAAGATTGGCATAGGGTGTAATAAAACTATTCAAAACGTATAAGAAATTATATTTAAAAGTACAAATTTCATCTATAATTTAAGAGATTCAGATTCGATCAGTAGAAAGTGTAGTTTCATAAAGAGTTTAATTATTTATAGGAATGCTAAAGTCACTCTTAATATCAAATAGATCAAGAGTAACTTTCAGTGCTCTACTTGGATAAATCCATGTTTTTGGAGACCATGTAAATTAAAATAAATAAATTAGAATCAATAGACTCTTCAAATTCCCATTTAAAACCAATCTAACAGCTTAATCGTTTTAAAATCATTCAAATTTTATTATAATCGTTTGCATAAGTTGAGAGTTCCAGTTTATTTGTTGACCACACCGCTGTGCTCCTCGATCCAATCCAGATAGGAGGTGATTCTGGTGAAGACAGCTGGGTAACTCTTCTCGCAACCCAGAGCCAGACCGAAAGATGTGGCACCAATCAGGTAGTTGACATCTCCGCTCTTGTGGACCAGTGGGCCACCAGAGTCACCACTGCAGGTGGACTTACCGTTCTTGGTGCTCATGCAGATGACATTGTCGTTAATCATACCAAACCAGTACTTGTTGCAGGTGCTTGACTCCATGATGGGCATCTCCACGTAAAGGAGCACTGGGGAGACAGCGTCAGCTGAATCGCTGGGGAGACCCCAACCGGAGGCAAAGGCTTTTTCGCCGGCATAGGTCGAGTAGCGACCATCCTTCCTGGGCAGAGTGGCGGGTCTGACGCGATCGTTGAACTCCAGCTTTTCGGGCAGCTTGATGAGGGAGATATCATTGACCACACGGCTGGGATCCCAATCCTCATGCACAATTATGCCATCCCTTTCCACATGGATGCGCTTCTGTCCAGGCTCCTCCTCCTTGATGTTAATGGCACCAACAAATACGGTTGCGGAGTCAGCATTATCCGTGCAATGGGCAGCAGTAACGATCCAGCGATCCGAAATCAAGGTACCACCGCACCAGGCACCGGACGAACCGATGGCCAGGCTCAAACCAACCTGGTAGGGGAATTGACCCTCATGCGCCTTATCGCCATTTGTTATGCGACCCTCTAGAGGAGCGGCCACCGCAGTAGCCAAAATCGCAGCGAATGCAACAAACAACTTCATGATTTGACGTGAACTTGTATATTGACAGCCCACGGGCCAATCATTTTTATAGTCGTCTCAATGAATTTGCTAACGTCAAAAGCGTATACGACTATCTTATGATGGGATCTCTTGAGACGGACCCTCTAAATGAACTGATAAGTAACTGATATATTTTGAAAGGCGTGTGCGCTACAAACAATACACTCTTGAACTGTACTATCTTTAGGTAGAGTTTCAGAAACAATTGACCATAATTTCATCAGAAAAACATTTAAGAGTTAATTGATATTTTAGAGCATTTTAATTAAAGAAAGCATATAAAGATTTAAGCTGCAGTTAAAAATTGAAATGATAACCATTATTTTAACGGACGATTAGGAAAATGTGCAGACTCATAAATAAATTGTATACTGATAGAAGTATAAGATTCTAAGTGGGCTGATTTAGGAATTAATTGATATACTCAAGTATATTAATCAAAGAAAGCAAAAAACATTTGCACTGAATATACAAGTTTAACTGATGAATGAATATTAGGAAAGTGTGCGACCAGTGAATAAATTCTAGATAGATCATGGATTCAAGATTATAATTGCAACTAAGTTGTTAAGTATATGAAGGTTTT
The DNA here is from genome assembly GCA_958299025.2 of Drosophila histrio. Classification (NCBI taxonomy): domain Eukaryota; kingdom Metazoa; phylum Arthropoda; class Insecta; order Diptera; family Drosophilidae; genus Drosophila; species Drosophila histrio. The sequence continues at coordinate 22,339,388 of OY729166.1, forward strand.
AACTGTTTGTAAATGCCCTGATATACAGCTGAAGTTTAGGATGGCATAGATTTTAATTGACTATAATAGGAATGGCTCTAGGAATTTACTATTTATATATTTGACTATTTTAATTAAAGAAAACAGAGAGAAATAACTGCTGCCTTACGCATAATTGAAGTTTAAGAAAATGTTTGAGAGAAAATCATTAATAGATGATGGATAGAAGATTACAATGGACTAACCACGCGACTGCACTTGAAGCCTTATACTTAACTTGAAGTTCTCGGAAATCAAAACGCAATTGAGAAACTTATAGGGCGTGTGGGAATTTCCGAATCTTGGCATTAGATAAGCTCTCGTTCAAGGTAAAACTATTGCTTACTTTTGTGCTGAAGCATCGACTGATAAGAATTACGTATACGTATTTTCCGCATAAGCAGCGAGAAATCTGTAAATGTTAGGAAACTTAACAAGTATCGTATATATATATAGTTGTATTTATTAAGATAACAAATGTGAATTTAGATAGAATATCTCTTCAGTCCTCAATCACACTCATTCACTTCGACGTGTGCCATATCTTAACGCTTTAGCTAAAGATTAGTTTTTAATTTAAGCGATAAGAACGTGAGAGTTACAAGAGTCAAAACCCTTACCACTTGAGCAGGTGATCGGTTGGACGTCATCCTCTATAAAATTCAATAGGCCCGGCTAACTATAAAAGGCCATAGTTATTTTATTGAAACTTATAGTCTTCAGAAGATTCAAATATGAAGGTGCTCGTTGTATTTGCTCTGGCCTTGGCCTACGCCTCCGCATCCGCTCTGCGCGCTCCGGAGGATATTGAACTGCGCAATGTGTACATGCCAGTTATGGATGGCCCCGATGGTCGTATTACCCACGGACATGACGCCAAGGAGGGTCAGTTCCCCTACCAGGTTGGACTATCGCTGAAGGTTGGCAAGTCCTCTGCCTGGTGCGGTGGTTCTCTGATCGGTCACGAATGGGTTTTGACTGCTGCTCACTGCACAGACGGGTAAGTTTCAATATTGAGAAGGATGATCCTTCCTAACCCCCAACTCTTGATACTCAGTGTTGATGCCGTCACCGTTCAATTGGGAGGTACTGTGCGTGCCAGCCCCAAGGTTAAGCACACCGTTAACAAGGAACACATCATCATCCACCATGGCTGGAACAGCAAGACTCTGTTGAACGACATTTCGCTCATCCGCATCCCACATGTGGAATACACCCACGACATCCGCCCCGTCGAGCTGCCCAAGATGGAATCCCACTACTCTACCTACAATGGTGATGAGGTTATCGCTTCCGGCTGGGGCCGCACCTCGGACTCTGCCAGCGCTGTTGCTTCCCATCTGCAGTTCGCTCACCTCAAGATCATCACAAACGCCGCCTGCATGACCACCTATGGCACAACCATCCGTCCCTCCAACATCTGTGTCGCCACCCCCGATGCTGTCTCCACCTGCAACGGTGACTCCGGCGGCCCATTGGTTCTCGAGTCCAACAAGGTGCAAATCGGTCTGACCTCCTTCGGTTCCGCTGCCGGTTGCGAGAAGAAATACCCAGCTGCCTTCACCCGTGTCACCAGCTACCTCGAATGGATCAAGGAGCACACTGGCATCCACCATTAAGCAGTTATATATTTCGTTAAATAAAAGCATATAGAAACTATTATGATCTTGTTGTTAATAATTGTCCTCCCGTAATATCATCAATTTTCGACTCTTTGATTGTTTTTAATAATTTTTTTGGTTTTGTTTTATTGTTTTTTTTTTGTTCTTTGCAGTTTGTTTCACTTTGAAACAGTTATAATTTTTCTTGCTTTTTTTATATCATAATTTGACTTTAAAGTTCAGTTTTTATATAGGCTTTAGTCGGTTTCTTAATATTTCTTTACTTTTTTAGATATATCATCAGTTATCATATTTGTTTTGTTTTTCGTTTCTTTAATAAACATTTGGAATGCATTATATAATTTAAATTTAACAATATACATTAGTTTGATTTGCGATTCAGTAGTATTCTTGTTTGTTTGTTTGTTTCTTTAGTTATTTATTAACTTTATCATTTAAAATTGGAGATACTTATGCACATTTAACATTAATCTTGTTTATCTTTTGTAAATACTCATACGTAGTTATACAGAATAAAAAAGTTACTTTTTAATGGTCTTTATCAGATGTCAGTTATACATAACTCTTCGTTTTTGTGGGTGTGTTGTTACAGACATAGACAAATATCGCATACAAATAACAATTATAAAAAACTTCACATAAGACTTATTTTTGTTTTGTATATATTTGTTGTTTTGTTGTTAATTTCGACCATGTGTATTATTCTTATATGAACGCATGCAATGCATATTCATTTGTTATAGTTGTTGTTGTGGTAAGGTCTTTTTACTTTTTACAATTGTTGGCTAACAATAAACATACGAAACACAATACAATAATTATCGACACTTTATAATTTATGGACTCCTATAGACTGTGGATCTCGGGCTTTCAAACTGTGCCGTGTGCTGCCGCCAGGTTAAAAATACATACGAAACAGTACGAAACTAGCAAAAATGATTATAATACAAAAGCAGACGAACAAATAAGTACACGAGTGGCTGGCGGTGGTGTTCCAAGTGTTTGCAATGCGGTTGCGTTGTTGCAGCAGTTGTTGTAATTGTAGTTGTTGGCTTCTATCTCGTTGTTGCTGTGATGTTGTGTGTCGTCGTTGCTGTTGTTGTTGCTCCCGATATAACTGCTCAACTGTTTGCCACAGCCAGGTACTGTCACCCACATTGCCAACGCCGTCGCACACACGACCAGTGTTATTAATCCACGCCAGCAAATCCTTGGCTGCCCTCAATGGCCTTGATCAGTTTGTCCTTCAATTGCAGATAGCCCTCATAGGGTGGCAGGTCCAAGCGATTAAAGCTACAATACAATACAATGAAATGACGATTAATACTTTCTCACAGATTAGATTAGTATATATTATCGATAAGCCATAGAAATGTTGACAAATAATACTTAAAATACCAACACTAGGAAACATAAATTAAGGAAACATATACAGGAAGCAGGTTATTTGGAAATCAAAATTAAGAATAATGTTATGAGGTAATTCAAATTAGGAAAATCAAACTCGCTAAGCAAAAATAAGAAATATTTGATTAAATGTAGTACAAATATCTATAGATTCGACTTTTGTACTTTTTCCTACTACTGTTTAATATTTTGGTTAAGTTTCATAAATACTCTTAAAATGGAACCAGTATTTAATTAGAATTAACTAGAATTACGGAGTGTCTACTTATAAATAATGTGTGCTACCTTGTTTAACAATTCAATACCATCTATATCGTTTTAATTGTATCGAACGAGACTTTAACAGTGCAATAAAAATTTAACTATATTGCTAATCGAATGAAAAGTCAATCAAAGGCTGAAAATTCAAAGCTCTCTTTGCTAATATTAGAAAAATAGATTTTTCTAACTTTGGTACTTGAAAGTTTATCCTCTTTCAATTTTCTAAACTCTTAACTGTTTTCTAAGTTGAATTTCCGAATTTATGCTTCCATCTATCCAATTTCGGTTTATTTTAATATTATTTCTCGGTATATTTTCTTTGTTTTTGTAATACCTACACAAATATTCTGAATTCGTATTAGATATATTTTTATCTTACCAGGTATGTGCACGAGGGAAATTGTTGGGTGTTCCCCATTTCTCAATCGTAAACATCTGTGGACCGTTGGAGCCGTAGAGTTCTTTGAAACCATTCATGGGCACACGAGATGTGCCTGTCACGAATTGCAGCAGACGCGAACGCATCTCATTGGAGAAGGAAAGGACGGCACGCCAGAACCATTGAATAATGATGTGATTCATGTGGTAATCACCCTTGTACAATGTGTTCTCACGCCAATCCTTGACATCGATATTCTGTATGCCGCACATTAACAGCTCCAACTCATGTTCGTCAAAGATTTTGATCAAATTCAAGGGAATTATTGAACCAAAGCCTTCCAAAAATGACGTCATTTGATCCTTAACGCGAGCCACAAAGCGCCATTCGATGACAAGTCTGTCAAATTACATAAATTGATTGTATTACATCTGAGTACTGCAACGCCTTATTGTGAAACTCACTTGATATATTCATCTTTGTTTTCGTTGGTCACTTCAATGTTCGCGCCACCCGGCTTAAGTTCATGCTGACTCTTCTGACCAAACACATCCTCATCCAGACAGAATGTCAACTCCAGAATGCGGGGATCGTTCTCCTTGATCCACATCAATGAATTGTAGTATTCTGTATCCACAGATTCCATATCCTTCAGATCAATAGGCTTTTGCAGCATCATCTTGTAGAAGGGGCGTATAAAGAACGCATCCAACAGTTTGCCATGATAGACAGCCATGCCCGCAATGCGTCCAATAAATCTGCAAGCAAAAACACATATTAACTTAAATCTTAAATGGCATCAGCACATTGGAAACTTACTTGAAATAACTTAAATGCTCCTCGTTGCACAAACCGCTGCCATTGTTAATTTGCAAGGTGTAGTTATCCATTGCTGAGTACTCAAAGAGTCCATAATATGGATTAAACATTTCTTTGGATAGCAAATAGAACCATTCCCTAGCAAGGCCACCATAATCTGCAAGATAAGTCGTTAGAAAACCTAAGATCAATATCTCATTTCATTGGTAACTTACCTAGGCCCGTTTCTCCTTCAAATTCTACCCATAATTTAGTCTTTAGTAAATCGGTTTTGGTCACCGAACTAATAATTCTATACGAGTCCTCCAATATCGATGTACGGCGAATACGTATCTCAAATTTATTTGGTACATTTGTCTGCAAATTCGATATATTAGTTGTGTATTCAATGAATGGTTTAGTTAATGCTTACAGGTTTTCTAATATGACTCTTGAAATACTCATATTTCTGTTTGTAATCTCGCGAGTATGGAACCGCCTGTCCGGCAATATTTGGATTTGACAAGCGTGGATCTTCCCACTGTGTGGTGCGTGTATCTTTTTTGTTTTTAAAGAGATAATACAATTAATAGCTTATTTAAAAGATTATTGTTAGGTATTACTTACTGTGATCTATGTAGAACACGCGACCATCCGTGTGAACACGTTCCTCCCAACCTTCGGGCAAAGGTCCCAGATCATCCTCGACGCGACGGGTTTGATTTGGCATTGGACTGGCGCGACCATTGCGTGGATCAATCCAAGTGGTTCGGCGTGATTCGTGATCAATAAAGAATGTACGTCCATTTGGCGCCACCTGCATGGACCAGCGCGGTGGTAATGCCTCCTCCTCATTGACTGCGGTCTGCAAGCGAACAGGAGATTTAATATTATTTAAATATGGTTAAAAGAGATCTCAGGCAGTTATTCTGAAATGGAGAGCGTTTCAATACATATTTGTCGGTATCTAGAAGCACATGCATAAGTATCATTTATCATATTTGTGTGCTATTTAAAATGGAACACATTACTTGATCCGTGGGCACAGCCGCGTTGTCTTCCTCGGAATTGCGTCGTGTGGACGGAGCTGAGATCTCTGAGGGATTGTGGCTGTCTGTGTGATCGGTGTCTTCACTCTAGTTTTTTTTTAATATTTGGATGCATTTGAATTGCGTTATGTTATGTTTTAGTTTTGTAGTTGATTTGTCATATTGGTTTTTATTGCAGTCGGAAGAAACAGAACAGAAATGGATTCCAAAATTATAATCAATTTTGCAAAATATGAATGCTCAATATAGAAACAATAAAATTAACTTAAAGCAGAACACAAATAAAATGTAGTGCAAAGCGAATTATATTACAGCATAAAACAGGAAGACAAATAGAAAGAGAATTTAATGAATAAAACTAAAAAAGTATATGATAATGTGAGAGTTTAGTTTAATACAATGATGTGTCGGATAGTTAGTATCTAGTATAACTACAATCTACTACAACACATACATACTGCTTTTGAGATTGTTGTCCAAGTTTCGAGTGTATATATGTATATGTATATGTATATTCTTACCCCTTCCGCTACACGAGACCATTTCAAGCCCATCCGTAAACTTGACAACAATTTAAATTTCATCTGACTCGAACTTATCTCGGCGAAAGATTTACCAACGTTTGTATTTAAATAAACATACAATTTTGATCTAATTAAATGGCAATACTAGGGAATTGTATTTGTATACCATTTTGGGATGGGCTAAATGTCTATTAACTCAGGTGTTATATCGAGGAGGTGATTTATTAATTAGCATCAAAATATCACGGGAATTTAAATTGACAACAAAAGCAAATAACAATCTGACAGTACACATTATTATGTCAATGACTGACAAAATTTACAAGGACACAACACAGAGATGACAACTCATTACAATTACAGTGAATAACGAGTACAGACAACTGTTAATATGTGGGAGTGTAAATTTGCTTCTAATGGGCATCAGCTAATGTGTGTCTAACGAGTGTATTAGTTTGTTTTTTATGTATGCTAACCAATTGTCTATTTCGCTGCTGCAATTGGTGGCGTCTCTGCTGCCTGTTGTCCAACTGATGGCGGCCCAAACTGTGGTCAATAGCGCGTCGAGGTTTGAGATTTGTAATTGCCAAATTGACAATACTGCCGGGAGCCTCACGCACCGGTCGCAAATCATTTTGCAAACTGGTGGCTGATATTTCTGGACCCCTACGGACGTCGGGATATCTCAGGGAATTGTAAACAAAACTGAATTTAAAACGAAAAATTAAAAAAGGCTGGGAGAGTTAGGAAGTCCACTCGAGCAGCTCTCAGGCAAGGTAACAAAGATTTGGAATGAATATTCAGGAACAGGGACCGTAATGATTATCATTTATCAAATACAAATTATTTGTTTATTTTAATCAATTATTAAAGAAATCTTGGTATACAGATGTTTCGGGAGATGTTCATCTCCCTCATCAGTACCTTTTAAACTAGTTTTTAGAATTCCAAGGGAGCAACATAGAAAAATCGCATGAAAGTTGAGCTCGCCTTTTTGTGTGTTGTTAATATGCTATTGTTAATAATTCAATAGATATTTGCATTAAATTTGTATTCGAATACAAAGTAAGAGTTGTAATATGATTTCTATATAAGAATTAGAATGTTACTTATTATTTTATTTACTTCTTTTAATTTAGATCAAATTACAATTAATTTATTTTTAAAAAATTCAGGATCTTCCAAAAACTTTTTTTTACGTTTTTACGACCCCTGCTCAGGAATGTGGACAGCAAACGAAACAGAGGAGGCGTCACTGGACTTTAGGGTGGGTTGAGTGGATTTTCTTGGGTATTTGCTTACATAGAGTGGGACGTATATTAACCTTGTATGATCCACCGTTTCACTTGGGTCTACCTGATCCACCATTTGACTTGGTTCTATCTCAGTTTGACCATCGTTATCATCAGCATCATCACGGTTATTGTTGTGGTTGTTGTTATATGCGGTATTAACTGAGGCTTGTGACTGAGTGTGTGTTGTTGCTGTCGTTGGCGTCGTATTGTTATTGTCCCCTACATCCTAAGTGTGTATATAAGTATATATAGGGGCATACATAGGTAGATCGTCAAATAAAACTTATAAGCTGATATGTTATCGAATGAATGGACCCGGGGGTTCTAACTAGCTTAAGTTATTGATGTCATTTATAGCCAATTACAAATAAAAGTAGCTTTAAAATATATGAATATTTCATTAGGTTAATGTGTGAATGAGAATCTAGCTGAGAATATATTCAGATATTGTTTGGCATTACAAACATGCGCCGCAGATACAAGTTGCAGTCGAGTATATCACAGTTTTGAGCATTGTTAATGTCCGATTCATGCTCCTCCTCCTTCACTTCCACCTCCTCTTGAACTTCGTGAACTGCGCCACATTGCAGACAGTTGTCGGTGTTATTCTCTAATTCATCATCATCATCCTCAGCCTCGCTACTTTCCTCACTTGCCACAAGGAGCTCTGATCTGGCAGCGTTCTTTAGACGCTGTTTGTTTTTTATTAGTGTAAGACACGGCTCACAGGTGATGTGTGCGTGTGTGTGTGTGAGGTGCAGTGTGTGTGTATGAGTGTGTGTTTCGACAGCCAATGAATATATATATTTATGTTTATAAAGTTCATGCATAACAATTGTGTCAATATGCAATTGTTAATCACACATGCAGCATAACAAGTATAATTTAAAAATAGTTATAGTATTAAAAGTAATTGTTTGTGATTTGTTGTTAATAAACTCTAGTCATTGAAATTTGATTAGATATCAAAAAAAGTTATTGCACTTACCGCCCCGCGTCCCGGTTCCGTTTCATCCACACTAATGTGAAAACGTCTTTGGAAATCTGAGGCCAGCTGATCAACGTTTTGGCTGTTGTTGCTCGTCAAGCTGCAATCGTGTTACAATTGTAATTATAGAATAAATCAAAATTAAATTGATATTATCAACTCACATGGTTGGCCTCTCCCATTGCGTTGTACGCGCTGTGTGATTCACATAATATGTGCGTCCATTTGCATCCTGTCGTTCCTCCCAGCCAGCAGGCAAGGCATCATTACCACCGCTAGGAAAGGGATGCTAAACGAAAGAGTTACAGCAATCAGTTAGTAGAGTATTTTTATGATAAATCTGCTAGATTTCGACTTACCGGCTGTGATGACACCTCACCCGAATTTGTAGCCTCCACATGCTCCCATTCACCATCGCTATTGTTGCTCGACGGTTCGCTTGGTTCGCGTGTTTCGCGTATGAAGGCATGGTATATTTCCAGGGTACCCTTGATGCGTGATTTAGCGCTATATTTGTGGCAAAAAATAGAGCATTGCATAAATGTTAATGAGTACAAACTGTTGAAGGCCAACGAATGCACGACACAAATACACCACCAACACCACAAAGCACACAGGCAGACAAATACTTGTACACATTCTCGTAATTACCAAAAAAAAAAAGTACACAAAGCCTTGACTAGAAATCAACTAAAAAGCAAATCTAGTGTCGAATTTGAGATGCGAAAAGAAAAACATTACGTTGGACAACAACAACAAATTATAGTTATGTTTAAGTTATAAATATGTATACATGAATAATTGTGTTAAAGCTTGTATCTCTGGTGATTTTATACTAACTAACTAATTAACAATTTACATTGGGTATTAATTTGTATTGTTCTTTTACTATACAGTTTTTGCATATTTCTTTTCTATGTTGTAGTTTTAAATGAACTGAAATTAAATAAAGGAAATCAAACTGCAACTCAAATAAACATACCCTACTGACCTGCGCGGACGCAGCGTATAACTCTGGGATCCGATCGTGCGTCCCTCCTGCTCCGTGGGCAGATTGACCAGTGTAAGCTCCACCATGCCCAGAAAGTCATCGCGTGTCAAGCGGTTCTCGTCAAATACTTGAAACACAAGCTTATGCTCAGACGGTTTAACCTAAGGTTTGTAAAATTAAAGTTAGTACGTTGACTTTGTCAATTTTGATTAAATTATTGTTTACTTACTCTGAATATGAACTCCTCGTTCCAGGATGGATTCAATGTCTGTGGGAAAAGCGAAACAAAGGTCAAATGTTTATTAATACAACTACAGACAATTCCCAAACCCACTTAGTTAATACGTCATGCCGGTGACATTTGGTTTCCTCAACGATAACATACATAATTATCGCAGTTATGACTAAGCCATACTCAACTCAAGACATGTGTGTTACTCATTTTCAGCATTCAGCATTTTCACAAAATGTGTTTGACTCGAAAATATTACTGGCCAAATATTGGAAGTGCATGGCAACTATCCAACTACTGATAAGATAACTGTAACGGCCCCCGCATATTTGATTTGTAGTAGTTACCTTCTTTTTAGTTTTAGTTAAAACCGAGTCAATATTAATATCACCGTTGATTGTATTCAAATCGATTCTGACATATGGATCACTGTGAATTGTGAGAGAATATAAATTGCAATTAATTGATACATGGCAAGTCATTAAAGTTAACAATTACCTGGCGCCAAATATGTCCTTTTTGGCCAAGGATTTACCGCTCAGCACAACAATGCGCAAATGACACGAATCGCCAGTGTCGTTCTGCAATATAAAGAAGAGTTTTCTCATATAAATACAAAGTCGGCAGCTGTTGTAATCCATGAAAATGATTCAAGCAGCTGTTACGATAACTGCGTATCAGTGGAGAGTCAAAAGCTGAGTTACTTCAGCTCTTATCCCTCTTGCTTACAGCTCTGAAATACCCTTGGACGATGTCCTTCGACTCTGACACATTCATATAAACATATAACCATTCCAGCTTCCCTGCAGTAAATTTGCACTGCACCAATTTTCGATTTATTATAAAAATAGTTTATTATATAGAATTGATCGAGAAAGTCTTCATAGAAGCTGTGTACTTCAAATCAATTCTAATAGGGTGAACTTTAATGTAGCATACAAGTTAACTATATAGAATTTCGACTGTAATTCAGGAAAATAACTTTAAGATTTGTTCTTGTATGATATATTTATATTTAATTTCTTCTGTATGACAAAGTATTTTTTACATTACACTGTGTGCTGAGTCGTAATTTTCTTAGGAATGGGAGATTAATGGGGAACTTTATGATAACAAGCGGAAAAACCATTTATAATAAAAACGTTTATTATATTAGCACAAAATATATAAATATAAATATATTCCGTTCTATTTTAATTAAATTGAGAAACTCTTTTATGCACATATGCTTATATTGTTGATTTCTTTTCTTACTCTTGTATAATTAATTCTTTTTCTTTTATACCATACGAATACTTTCCACAAATATATATTGTTTTTGCACATACTCACTTTACTGTCTTTTTCTGCCTGTTTTACAACTTAATAACGACCTATTTAACATGATTTTGGGCACAGGGTATAGTAATAACTTTCACCAAGTCTTGAGCAGCAATTTTAACTTAAGTAGCAAAGCTGAGACACTATCAACAGACCGGCAACTGTTGAGAGAGTATATAAGTGGATATTTCCATATAAACACAAATATATATATAACTATATAAATACATATATGTATGTATGTACACATAAGCCACAGCGACGCACAAACTGCTGCTGGCCATAAGCTGCGTATGCTTAATGCCAGTGATTACGCATACGCAACGTTGCTGATGCTGGCTGTGACTAATTTATGTATTTTAATGCTGAAATATAAGATGTTTTGTGGGTCACAACAAATTGTCGTTGCTTACAATTGTCCTCGCCTCTTACATTATTTGACTTGGCCTTGACCCATGTGAAAAGAAAACTTAAGGAGTCTTGTCAATGGTAATTATAAGAACGAGTACATAGCACTCTTACTTTTCAAGTTCCTACGAACTGGAAGCGTTCATTCATTAGTTGTACACCCAAGTGTCTAATCGCAGAACAGTTAAAACGAAATAAATTCTATGCTGATTATTGTACATAAAAAGAAAGTGTATTTCTGCCTATAACACATAAAACAAGGCACATTGGCGCCTAAATCTTCAGCATAAAAAGCAGAGTCGCCATTTAGTCGCCATTTAATGGAAGAACATTCCGGATATTTCCATTCCTTTCCATTTACAAACACACAACAAGGAAACAAACCATTTACTATACGACTATAGTATGTATATATTACTACAGAAAACACCAAATGATGTAATAAATCATCCGTCGGTAAATATTCTTACTATTTCAAGTTCAAATCATTCCTTGGCTTTCCATCTTTACACAATAAACAATTCTACTTAATAGTTTATTAAACAATACGCTTCCAAGAACGCCAGATGATGTAATAAATCCGTCGGTTAATAAGCTTTCAACTTGCAATTGAGTCCATTTGATTGCTTTTACCACATACAACACAACAGTTTATTAAGGCGAAACAATTAGCCGGCACACTTCTAACCCCATGAACTACAGTTCCCAGCGAATAAAGCGACAAGACGTGTGGCGTGTACATGTTTTCCACATTTGTGCATTTTTAACAAACCCTATGGTGTATTTTCCATGAACTTGTTGTATTGTTGTATTGATTTTCAACGGTTACCATCTTGAAAAGCTTGCAGTGCGGTTTCCCTCGCAATAAACGAACGTATTTCATTATAAGTATGTCAAGCAGCTAAATCAAAGGGATATTTCATTTAATTACAGTGTGTGTCCGGTCAATTAACATGTCACAGCTGACGTTAACACAAATCGAAATTGTGGCTAATTACGCATCAGCTGTTTGGCCCAAAACCCGATTAAACAAGTCAAGCGGTCAATCAATAAACAACAGATGTACTTGTGGTGGTCGTGCCTTGTTTAGCCAAAGAATATCCCCAGACCTTGACAGCACCGACATTTAATTGATTTTTAGCTCTTAAACCACTTGTGTTCATTTAATGTCTGACTAAAGAATAACTCGCAATTTTAACATTAATATCGTCATTGTATCAACACTTACACATAATGTATACAGTATTCAAACTCATATACAGATTGGGGCAAATGTAATCACCCTATTGGAAAACTATACAATTGTATAAATTCATTTAACGCATTTAAAATTAGTTTTTATAATTACAATTCGATTTATTGTCGCACTAAAGAATCGCGCTTAACATCGACAATATTTAAACACTTACAAAATCATAATTTATAATTTATCAACATCTAAACTCATATATAATTCTAAAAAATTCATTTAACGCATTTAAAATTAGTTTTTATAATTACAAATCGATTTTATTAATGAATTTATAGTCGTGACTAGCACAATTATTCCTAAATTGAACTTGCATAAATAAATAAATATTATAAACAGTAATTATAATGCCAGACGAAAAGCATTGGGATTATCGCTCTGTTATCAAAGAACGCCCGTAGTTCCCAATTTTAAAGTAGTTGACTTTTAACATGTGACATACGAGTTGCAGTCTGATTGCTTTTGTTGTTGTTATTGTTGTAGCTGATTAATAACATTCGAAAATATACGTATGAATAATCAACTCGTGTGCTGATAAGCATAGACTGTTGGAAGTTGAATTTGAAATTAAACGCAAATTGCCGGACGGAAGTTTACATTAATCTATAGATCAGAGCAACGACTTGGCAGCTTGTAAGAAATATACAATATATGTAGATAAAAAAGAAAGAAATACTAATAAATCCAATGACAAAAGTTACAAACCATTAACTAAATTGATTTAATTGATTTTTGCGCTCATCCAAATGTCAATGCGAATGCATTACACAAATTGAGCTGCCTCTTTGATGGATTGCCAACACAGAGCACATGTATTTGGGTTTATCTGATTAAATTGACGCTTTCCCATTGGCTTTTCATGCTAAAGTTTAATGGTCAGTTAATAACTTTATAACGTTATCTTGTGTTCTTTTCACGTTAATATTATACATATCAAAAGGGATTTTAAAAGTTGTGAAATTAAAAATAAAGAACCATATTCAGCTGAGTAAAAAATCTATAAATAACACTTGTCGACAATGTGCGAGATGGGGGAAGAAAAATTATAATAATAAATCGACTGGGCAACAAATTATAATAGTATTGACATAAGAAATAATTCAACTTCAGCGTCAAAAAGTGTATATAGATATACAAATATAATTTTTAGGAATTTTGTGCTAGGCCTTTTGTTTAACCTGAAGTAATAGTTTTATCGAATAAGACGACGAGTTTATAACAGGTTTAGTTGATTTCGATATGATTACACGTTTCTTATGCAAGATAAAATACTATATGTAAGTAGTAAGTAAGTATTCTATTAAAAATAGAATAAATGACAAAGATTATCTGATTCCATTGTAATAGAACTCGCTTGAATAAACTTCACTCGTTGCCAATTTAAAAAGTTCACAATGATATTCAACTAACAATGAGTGAAATAATTAATCGGTCATGATCATATAAGAATGGGAAATATAAACTAATCGCTCTGCTGTTAAAGATACTTTAAGTACTTATCATTAACAAGATAAGTTGGGGAAATTTGTACCATACGTATAATACTTCCTCTAGTTTGTGACGAAATCTGCAAAGACTATGAAATGAGAGAGAGAGAGAGAGCGAGGGAGAGGCTTGCGGTACCACAATTAGCGGTTAAAGCGTCAATAGGTGTGAATAGTTTATAAGGGAGAGGCAGAGAGAGAGAGAGAGAGCGCGTAACTTACATCACTATTGTTGTAGCCATGAATTTGACCATCTTCAGGAGTTGTTGCTGTTGTTGTTGATTCAGCCATTTTTATTTTGTTCAATGTATATTGTTTACGTTATTTTCTAATGCCCGGTGTGTGTTAATTAATGCACGCCTTTCAACTATAAATCAATAAATATTGAGGGTTATTCGTTGTGCAAACAACGCGATCAGTTTTAACTGCATTTATCGAGATGGCCAACAATCATACTAATTTTTGGCGCAATAATGTTCTTTTATATACTATTATTTTGGTTGCCGAAAACGTGTTTTTACAGTTCGTTTGTATTGATTAATTTGTTTATTTTTAGATTAATGTCTACATATGTAGGTCTGCAAGCCACATAAAATTGAAATACATAAAAAATGCAAAACTTTTGGGCATATATGACTAATGAATGCCCCAAAAGAGCAAAACGAATCCAAATCGCGGAGAACGGGACCCACAATAATTCGCGATGGCGAATCTTGTTTTCGCATTGCGACGTTGATTCTTAGCTCACGACAACGACAACGACAGCAACAGCAACAGCAAAAAAGGCTGGCCTGGCTGCCTGTTTGACTGTTGCTTTTCTGTACACATTTATATATATATAAGTATATATATAGATATATGTATGTGTATGGACGCACTGGTATTTTATATAATTAACACATTTTCACACAATTGTGTGTTTAATACGATTCCAAACGCACGCGGCATTTATATTTTGTTATATGTGTGTACATAATTCAATTATTCATTTATTTATCTCTCATTAACAGCCAAAGCGCAAAAGCAGCGATAGAAACAATAACAACAACACACCAACACTATTGCAGAAACATGTTCTACGTCAGTCTTTGCCACTTTTTCTTTCTTGCTTGTATTTGTACAACAAAAAATACAAACAACAACACGACGGCCGCCGTTGCACGTAGCGGGAGCTCTCGCGTTTTAAGATAAACTAAAATATTTGCTCCAACGCAGTGTGACCAAATTGTCATAGTATAAAATAGCCATAAAATTGGTGCGACGAGCATAAAGCTTTGGGTGGGTGTTCCCAATGGCGTGTGGCCTTAGAGTAACTATCAAATCTGTGTATATTTGTTTTAATTATAGAATTTAATACTTTAAGTTTTATAATTGTATGGGTATTAACATATTCGTAGCGCATAAATAACATCTTTCAATAAAATGCAGAAATATTGGACATAGGCATGCAGAGTGCCCGTACTTTACAAAAATCTCGAAGACAGTATTTTTAGTAGTATTTAGCTTATTTGTACGCGCGAGTTCTCCACACAATAGCGATCTGGCAACGCTGGCAGCTGCTGCTCAACGAACAAGTGTCCAAAGCAACCAAAACAAAAACATATGTTTTGAAGCCAATACTTGCATGCATGTATGAATTCTATTGCGATGTGAATGAAGTGAACTTAGATATAAAATTGGTTTATAGTAATTAATAATTAACAGCTGAACTGTTAGCGGCTTTAAAGGTTTTTCACTTAGTTATGCTAAGTGTATTTACTCTCAAGTGTAATGTTAACTGTAACGCTTTATAGATTAAGTTAAATGTGTGAATAAAAACTCCTACTTTCGTAATTGCAAGCGCTGAGTTAAAAAGCTCGTCTCATCATCTCACTCTTAATAGAAAAGTGCACATAATGTAACTTGTTAAGTTTTGCCCCCCTCCTCGACCGTCTGACAAGTTGACGACGTCGGCGACTGCGACGTCGATTGCGGCAGCGGTTAACACAAGCGCACTAATGAAGATAAAAAGCAGCTGCCTCGTAGCGTTAAATAAGTTAAGCAAATAACTTGAAATCACTCAATTCATTGAGGGCTCAAATTACGCACATTGAAGAGCTGACGATGGCTGTTTATAAATACAATTACCAATTGAATTCTCAATAGAAATAATAGAAAACACGAATATATATGTATGTTTTTGAAAACGTTGTGTTTCAAGTGCTTTATTCACTGTCTGTGTTTATTATTTGTATACCAAGCAATTGCTAGTTGTTTGTTTATTAACTTTGGCGAATGAAAACAATTCTCAGACGTGCTGGCATTACACAGCAGCCCATTGAGTGGAAACGTGCTTGCCAAAGATCTGGAATATTAAAATCGCACTTTTAGATACGCTTATCAGGCGAATTCGTTATCGCCAACCCTGGAAACAGTTAAACGAAGAAAAGCACACAAAAAAAAAATATGCAGCTGCCTTCCATTCGTATAAAGTAGAATTGTTGACACTTCAGCAAATATTGCACATCGCTGCTCTATGGAGAATTCTCACAATTCAAATATACAAGTTGCTACTGTTGAAAACAGTTGGTCAAGTTTACATATTTTATTTTGCAAAATCAAATAGTTTTTCTTTGCTGTTTTATATATAGTGTTTGTTTTTTATTTATTTTATGGTTTATAGAAAAAGTTAAAAGCTAATTGGTAAAAACAATCTCTTGACCAACTGTATACTATTCTATATTTGAAAGAAACAATAATAGAACATCAGAACAATAGATACAACCTGAACAACTAAAATCAGCCACAGCTGTTTTTTTTTGGTCTTGTTCTATGGCCCGCTACGATTAGATTGACTGTGAAAACACCATAAAAGAAAAGAACAAGACTTTGATAAGTGCACCACCCAAAAGCTGAACCCCCCACCCAACCGCTGCCTGCCCCCTTGCCCACCTTACACAGCTTATTCGGTCGACTCACCACAGCGGCCAACGATCTACGTGGCGCGTGTCCGTTGCTGTAATCCAGGCGTTGTTGCGGTTGCTGTTGTCCGGCAACTGAGGCGGCACGACGACGAGGCGGTGGGCGTGGCACATCGCCCGCTGACGAAGATGCGGCAGCAACGCTGCTGCTGCTGCTGCGTGCTGACATTGTAATGCCTCCAAACTGGAAAGAAGCGGAAGAGCAAATTGAACTATAAAGACACGAAAGTGCTTCAACAGTAACAATAACAGCAAACAAGAGGTGACAATAACTGGAAGCTGCATGCAACACAAGGCCAAATGACAGCAGACAACAAAGGCATAGAACGAACGGTACTTGTGTAAATACCTACATACATATACATACGTATATTACATATATGTATATGCTGCTTTGTATGCAAGTAATTATGTGTATGAGTGTATGTGTGTGTGTGTTTGCCATTGTGTGGGCGAGCATAGAACACATTAAATAAAGTAATTAACCAAGCGCGAAAAGTTCAACGCCGGCTTTCGTCAGAGCGAAAGACTCGCAACTTAAACAATTTATCTTTGTCTTAACGTTTTACAATCACATACACACACACACACCACAATCATTTCTATGTGCACTGACACAATAATTTACTTTGATTTATGCTGTTAATATTAACTAAATTGTTCTACTATAAAATGTGTGCATGTATATGTAATTTCATGTATACATGTACATATATACTATATATATGCATGTGTAATGATACTGTTGGAAAACTCATCGTCACGTACATTTTTCACTGTGTCAACTACACGATACGCTTTTCTTTCGTTTTATTCGCGTGTCAAGTTTTAATTCCGCTTACATCTTCTGATTTATATATGGGTAAATTAATCGTTTTCGTACAATAAAACGTAAAACACTCAATACACTAAAACATTCACAGAACAACACGCCCGACGAAATCCGACAACTAACTAAATCCGATAATTTGCGCGATAACTTTTCAGCGCAACTCGTCAACTAGAGATGTCTGTGAAAAGAAATTTATTTTTAATAAATATCGGTGCGTATCGAAAAATAAAAATTACAAATAAGTGGTTTTTATTTCCTATGATACAATTACTTATACTTCTTTTTAAATTTACGCGGTTTATTGACGCTATTCTTGTATTCGCATTAGTACTTTAGCTAAAATTTGAACTTGAGTATTGTAATTTTCAGTCACCGTGACTGTGACAGTGACTGCGGCAAGTACCACGATATTTGCACGTGAATATCGTTCGTCTCTAACGAAAACGTAAATGCGAAAGGCAGTGAAAAAATTTAAACGAAACAATAAAACGCAAATTCAATGAAGAATTAAATATTAAAGTTCATTTTATGTTAAACAAATAGATCGAATACCCATAACGCATTTGAAATCAACAAACTAATATTCGAACTACGTCGCCAATTGCCCGACGTGACTTGGTGCGTGGTAATTGCGTATTAAACAACAAAAGCAACAACAGCCCGCAAACAAACTGCAAACGCTGGCAAAAAACTGAATCTGAAAGTGAAACCAAAAAGAAACAAAGACGACATTTTGGTATAGTCCACAGTTAATTTTTACATGGGTTTAACAGATCAAGATTGGATTGGCAGTGCGGTCAGCTTGACCTGCGACGACGAGCTGGGCGTGTTTCAGGGACTGATTAAAAAGATTTCAGCCGACGAGATAACAATAGTGCGCGCTTTTCGCAACGGAGTCCCACTGCGTAAACAGAACGCCGAAGTTGTTCTGCGCTGCAGCGACATTAAAAGCATAAATCTTATTGAGCCGGTGAAGGACATTGAGACGACGACACCGACGGTGATTAACAAGCCGACACCGGTGAAATTGCCGCATTTTTCAAACATTCTTGGCAAGCAGCAGTTGCAGCTGCAACAGCAACATCAAGTGCATCAGGAGCGGGAACAGGAGCAACCAGTGACGCCCAGATCCAAGGCAAATGGATATGGCAATGCGACCAGCAGAAATGGCGGGTTCAATGCTCCTGGTATGAACTCAGCGCTGAGCGATAAAATGCATCAACTCATGCTCAGTGCGAACTCGAATGGCGTCAACGGGATGCGAAGGTAAAGATTACAGATGTGTCCATGTCCATGTTCATAAACATTTAGGGACAATCGATTGTCTGAAGTGAGAAGTCTCAATTCAAAAAGAAAGAAAACAATGGCATACAATTGGCTGCAAAAAAGAGAAAAGTTTAAAAGAAGTATAAATAATAATAAAAAGAAGAATGACAATCTCATGGATCAATTGTTTAAGAAGATGTATACATAGTTAATACTATTAAAATGAACAAAAGAAGAGGCGGGCTGCCCAAAGAAGATTTTAAATGAAACTGAAAAACTGTCCCTTAGACCTTCTTCGTAAGCTTAATTTCAAATCGAATCCCCCTTTTCCGTTTAAGAAATTGTACTAATTATCCTTTGCCTTCCAGAACACCCCAGAGCTCGCGTGCATCCAGTGCACAGCAGCAGATGGCGACGACGCCGAATAGTGTGGCTGCTTTCTTTGGAAACATGATTCCGCCGAAAGTGGAGGTAAAGCTGGGCAGCACGGCCTACAATGCGGTAGGCGTCAACACCCTGGAGAGCTACTGCAGCAGCAGCGCCGATGGCAGCAGCGGTTGCGGCGAGGCAGCCGGAGGCAGCAGTCGACCCATTGACATAATAGGCAATGGCAATGGCAATGCCAATGGCAGCTATTATCACCAGGCAGCGATCAGTCATGGCAATGGAAAGCGCAATGGCAACGGTAGTTCCAACTCGAATTCCTTTACTGCAAATGGTAATGGTAATGGCAATGGAAATGGCAATTCGAATGGAAATGGCAAGAATAAGCAGCGGAATCGTGTGCGCCGTGAGAGCAGCATGCGGCAACAGCAGCAGCAGACATTTGGCAGCGAGGCTGATGATCCGCTTTTGCACGAAGACTTTGACTTTGAAGGGAATCTGGCACTATTCGATAAGCAGGCGATTTGGGATGACATTGAGTCGACCCATCAAAAGCCGGACGTAGTGCGTCATGCGGTCCATGTGCAGCAGAAGCAGCAGCAGCAGGAGAAAAAGTATCGCCACGATGAGAACATTTTGGCCAGCAAGCCGTTGCAGTTGCGGCAGATTGAAAGCATATTTGATGGCAGCAAGGATTTTGTAACCGACGATGGCCTCATCATACCCACCATACCGGCGTATGTACGCAATCGCATCGAGTTGAGTGCCGAAAAGGCGGGTTTATCGTTGCAGCGTCAGATTGATATTCTGGCACGCGGTGCCAGCGATTTGGCCATCACACTCCTCGGAGGCGCTCGCCGTTTGACGCCGGCCAACAATCATCAGTGGCCCAAGATTGCCATCATTTGCGACGGAGTTAACACTATGAGGTTGGTGGCGTTTCTTTTCTTGTAACTAATGAAACCAATATGCATACCCTGGTATTTTGTCACAAAATGTGTAACGCATTAAAGGAGGCATGCCCAGACCCTATAAAGTATATATAGTTTATATTAGTATACAAAAAGAAATTGCATAGCTAATTAACTCTACATTTTAGAAGTCTTAGTTTATCTATTAACTTTATTGTTGTATTTTCAATTGCGATTTATTTCTAAACTGCCTTATGTTATTTTGAAGTTCATTCTAAATTCAAATTCGATGAAATCGGATTGAGTTGTTATATATTTATGTATATTAATCAAACTTGTAGCTTTATCTTTGCTCTATATTCAGCGACTATAAAGTGTTTTATTATCTTGTAGAACAATCAACATAGGAGCCGCTACAGGTCGCCTGCTGGCCTCCCATGGACTCACCGTTCTTCTGTATGTGGAGCAGGTTCAACTTATAGAACAAAACAGCAGCTTGGAGGTATCCTTGTTCAAGGCTACCGACAACACCATAGTACATTCAGTTGATGGTAATTATATCTTAAAGCTATTAAGCAAAGAACACATTAATATAATACATAAATATTGCAGCAATGCCGACACCGGATCTTGTGATATTATCGACAAATACCGCTAATCTGTCGGATGCAATTAAGAAATGGCTCAGCGTTAATCGGTTAGTATACACATAAATATATATATATGTTTTATAAATGTTGTTAATCATTTCATTTAACTGTCTTTAGTGCTTCGGTGCTTGCCATTGATCCGCCACCTTGTGGCATTAACGATGTTGCTATCAAGTACTCAATATTACCCATATTGCCATTAATCCAAGATTCAAGCACTTCAGCTGCTGCTGCTGCAGCTGCAGAAAATCCATCAACGAATAAATGTGGCAAACTGTATTTATGTAATTTAGGTATACCAGATAAATTTTATCGTGATTGTGGCATTAAGTACAAAAGTCCGTATGGACATAAATATGTGATACCGATTCACTCAAAGGACTGAAACAACGACAACAACACAGCACAGACAAACAATAACAACAACAACAACAAGAAACACCAGAATCAACAAAAACAACAGAAACATCAACAACAACAGCACCAATAAACCAGCAATACAATAATTTAATAATAATAATCAGCAACAAAACAAAAAAAATACCCAAACACACATGTGATGATCATCAAAGTCCTGTTTCCTGTGAATCTAGCTAGCTGTTAGAAGTCTCTCATAAACTCAATTTAGTTTTATCTATGGCGCATATACATACATATATTAAGTTTAAGAACTATAGTTTACTCACATCTTTTTCTTTAAATATCAATCAAGTGCTGCCCTAGAATAGTGCCGAACTACATTTAAAACTGTATATTTATTCAATAATTTTTGTAAAGCCCCTTAACACAAATCCAGCATAAGTGTTTTAGTTGAGGGAGCTCGCTAATGTTAACCATTCTTCCATTCTTAATGCTCCCCATTCAATAATTATCTTAAAGTCGAGCCTATAGATTTAATTCTTTTATTATTTGCACTGGACAACTCTCCCCCCCTCAAAAGTGGTCTTCAAGATAACATTCATATTTGGAAAACAAATCAAAATGATTGTATATAAGTGTATAATTGCATAATCGTTTGTGTATGGAATGAACTCAATTGAATTATTTTAGTGAAATTGAGCCAAGTATGCGCAATACATGCCAAATTAAATGTCTACTTTTTAAGAATAAAACAAAACTAGTAACTATTATATGGTAAATTGATAACAATACAATTACAAATTACAAATCAGATAATTAAGTTAGTTTTGTAAGCATAAAGTGTTTAACAACAACAACAACATCAACAAACACAAAGTAAACAAAACTTTTATTTGTATTTAGATATAGTATATAAGAAATATGTAAGCTGTAAAATCGAAAACCTTATTTTGTACTCCCATCGAATACTGTAAAGTGAGAAAAGAAGCACACAAAATATTTCAAATGTATCGCGATGAGTTTTATAAAATCAAATTGAATAAGTAATATATCAAATCCGATCTAATAGTGAAAATGTTAGCCTTTGAAAACTCAATATCGCAAACCAAAAACCTTAACTAATTGTTGTAAAAATATTATTATGTAGATTCTAAATTCCAATTGTTGATGATCAATCTGCAAATTTCAATTTGCACTTAGTTGTTTCAAAAACCCAGTAAACAACAGTAAAACACAGTATAATGGGGAAACGCTGACTGTTTTGAGTTAGGAGTAGGCGAGTTGACAGGACGTTAAAGGGATGTTAGAGAAGTGGAGAAGTACGGAAGTTGAGAAGGTTATTTCCAACAAAATCAACAACAACACACAAAACAAGAACCACAGATTTTGGTAAATGCTTTAAAATTGTAAATGAAAATCTATTTTCGGTCCAATTGTATAAAAGAAGAAAAAAAAACATAATTTTTAAAATGCAACAAATACAAAATTATGCCGACAAATCAAAATACATAAAAACACAAGTTAACTAAGAGAAAAATACAGCTAATATATACATACAACAATATTAAAGAAAACAACACCGAAAGCCTTCTCATGGAAAACAGAAAGAAATGTGCGTTTTTATTTACTCTGTATTTTGTTCTTTTGCAGTTGGTCACAAAAAAAGGCACAGCCGTCTTTAAATTATCAAAGTTCACATATAAATTAATTTATATAGCAATATAAATTGAATATTATGAATATTTTCCATATAAACAATAAGAAAAGAAACTTAAACCTTAATCATTCATAGTTATCAACAATTCTTGATCTACAATTGCGTAGATACTCAAGGGATCCATGCTTAAAAATACTATATAATTATTAGCTTTTCAAAAGCTATTTGTAATGCAGTAACTAATGCTAAGTCTGATGATCGTTGTCCATCTTCAAGCGCTTAGACTCCGGCCCTTCGCACAGGATAACACGACTACGCTTAAGTGTTGGCGGCTGTTTGCACGGTTTCTGCAACTGCACGGTTATAATATTGAATGTTTCGACCTCGACAGCAACAACTTCCACTTGTGACGCCGCCAGTTGCTCCTCGAAACCGGAGTCGGGGCTCTGCCAGGTATTATTCTCTGACTCGCTTTGTTTTTCCACATCTGCCGTAGTCTGATAGTAATGATATAGTATAACAATATCCACATATGGCTCAACCATATGCTCAGTGTAGGAAGTCAACTCGGTTAAGTACGGTGTCCAGAGCTTGGGAACGCCGCTCACCTGACGCACGGCAGCAATGCAGCCAGCGGCCAGCAAAGAAGGCAATTCGTTGCTGAATCTGTAAACTGTAGGTGACAATAAAGTGGTTGGTTAAAAATACAGTATAATTGCCATGTTTTCTACTTTCCATTTAAAGTGTAGTCGGCCATACGCAGCAGAAGTTGCGCTAGCGTTGCCAGCATTTTCTCAAAGCACTCAAAACGCGGATAAGTGGCTTCGAGTGAGGGACAATCATCCAGTTTTTTGTTATACTCCACATAATCACTTTGGGTCAATATACGGCAAGCTAGCATCTCCACAAAGCTAGCCGTTGTGGGTCGTATCAGTTCGAACTGAAAGAATGTCAGCACCTTGCGTTCTACGGCCTTGTACTCAAAGGGTGTATAGCAATCCTTAATAAAACGGTTCATTTCACTGTAGCGAGGAATAAAGGCATCCGAGTTCTCAATCAGTCCCGCAACGTGCAGACAGGTGAGTGCGACCAGCTGCAGTTTGTCCGGTCGTATAGTGTAGGCGTCAATGAAGCGATCCACATAGTAAATGGCTGACAATGGAAAAGTGTGAATGCATGGAGAGTGAATTTACTACAAAGTGACGTATTCCCCACAATGTTGTAACTATTTAAGGGACCACAACAAATCGGAAAAAATCGTCACTTTGTTGTAAATACACCTTGAATGTTCCATATGTATGTATATGGATGTATGTATGTATTTTATTCCTATATTTTACTTACCCAAATGCAAAGCACAGCGACTGAGCTTATACGTCCGCGTAATTAACTGACAGATCTGAATGAGTTTCGGACGAAGATCGACTTGAGTTGACCAGAAATTCAATGGGCGACGACGCAGCTCCGACTCTTTCATTGTTTTGAAAATGTCGGATGCGTAGTCGATTAACCAATGGGATTTTAGGAGACGCTGCATAAAATCAGAATGTTTACATTCAATGAGATGCTTACAAATGCCCGCTTACCTCGGTTTTATCTCGATTATGCTCATTTCTTTCAGTGGGCATTAAGATATTCCCCTCCAGTGATGGATCATCCATTTTCCTTTAGTTTATATATTGATTTGCAAGCTGATTTAATTTACAAAGCGCATTGCGAACGCAAAACACAAAACAAGGAGTCAAAAATATGGCTGTCCTTAACGGTAAAAGCTCAGTGTGCACTGTAAGAAACACATGAACCGTTATGATTCTATACGTGAGGAGCAATGCTGTTCATTAACAGTCAGTCTATCGCAGCAGTCCACTGCCACTACTTTTATTTTTCTTTTGTTGGGCACCAAAATTCATAAAAATATATATTGTTTAAATTAGTCTAATGCGAGAGAAGCACTGGAAAAAATTTACGTGTAGTTTTGATGACATTTCAGTAAACGGCAACATTTTCAGCTTTGTAGAATTTATTGGATTAAATTTACTTAAGTTTAAAAATAAAATAAGATATCGGCACTTTTAAAAACACCGCATGCCTGAAGTTTTCGTTGAGCAGCAATAACAATAATAACAATTAAATTGACAGCGCGCGGGTCTGTTAAAATTATCGATAATAAATCAGCTGATTATTATTTATTGCTCTTACTAACAGCCTGTTGAATGAATAACATAAGTGATTATAGCTCGCTTAACATAATTGTGTACATAACATAACAGGGATAACCTTTAACATTTGATCGAAAGTGTACTAAAATATCGAAACCAACTGTCGATAGCGTTATCGAAAACTTCACATCGCTACCACAGGTGCATCGTATTCGCTAACCGAATCGGCGAAACGTGCGAAAATTTATACATTTTGTCCCATTCCTGTTGATACAAACTGGCAAGTTGTTAAACCACAGCAAGGAAACCAAGGTACTGCCGCTAAGAAGGGATCAGCTAGCAACAGCATCGTTACTTGCATACGGGAGAGAATCTCGTTGTTTCCTAGCCGTCGCGTGTACATTTTCAGCAGTGAATTTCTTTCGGAGTTTCGTGGGTGTTCCAAGAAGAAGCGTGTTGAGACTGCGCCAGGAAAGATGGTTAAAACTAAAAAGGGCAAGAAAGAGATACTGACCACTGTCGAGGGTGGTTCATCGGCTGACGAAATGTGAGTACGCTGTGTTTAACATTTGTTGTTGTTATTGTTGTTGTTTGTGGACTTGCCACGACGGCGTGTTGGCAACTTTCTAATAAACTGAATTGCATTTACCGCCTTTGTATACAGTGAAACCAATCCTGTCATTGACTCGGACGAGAAACTGAGCACGAACAACAAGAAGAATCAGCAGAAGGGCAAAAAGAAGAACAAGAATGCCGCAGCAGATTCGGACGTCAGCGATAATGATGCTCCAATTGAGACCATAACAAAGGGAGTCAAAAAGATGAATGTCAAAGGCAAAGGAAAGGCTAAGGCAAAGACTGTCGACGATGAATCCGACGAAGAGGCAAGTCAAGTCAAGTCAGCCAAGAAGTCTGCATTTAATCTACTGGATGACGATGACGACGATGAGGTTGAAGCTCCAACGCGTCAAAGCTCTTCCGACGATGAGGAGGTGGCTGTGAAGTCGCAGAAAAAGAATGAGAAGAAGGGCAAAAAGTCCAAACGTAAGGGCAAAGACGATGACGACGAAGATCTTGACAAGATGCTGGCAGAACTGCAGGCGGAATATGCTGGCGAGGCGCCACAAGCAGCCACAGCAGCTGTTGTGTCTCCCGAGGAGCTGGCCGATGAGTTTTCCAAAAAGTCCAAGTCTAAGAACAAGAAACAACAACCACAAGCGGCGACTGTCGAGGAAGATGACGACAATGAGAATGACAATGAGGATGCTGGTGGCATGAAAACAGCAGCACAAAAGAAAAAGGAGAAGAAGGAGAGACAAAAGCGTGAGGCTGCGTTGGCCAAACAGCGTGGACCAGTTGAACCCAAGCAGAAGCCAGCACCTGTTCCAGAACCAGAACCTGAGCCGGTTGCAGAGGATGTTGCTCGGCCAGAAGCGGAGGCAGAGGAAGCCGACGATGGTGGCAAGGCTGGCAAGAATAAGAAGAAGGGCAAGAAAGATAAGAAGGCCGAGGCGGAAGAGGAGAAGGATAAAAAGGACGGTAAGAAGAAGGGTATGTCCGCAGCAATGGTGGCTGCCATGCAGGAGCAGCTGAAGAAGCGCAAGGAGGAAGAGGAGCGTCTGCAAAAGGAGGAGGAGGAGCGACTTCGCCTCGAGGACGAGCGTGAAGAAGCGCGCCTGGAGGCAGTGCGTTTGGAGGCAGAGCGCAAGGAGAAGAAGAAACAAAAGGAGGCTGAACGCAAGGCTCGCCTCAAGGCCGAAGGAAAGTTGCTGACGAAAAAGCAAAAGGAGGATCGAGCACGTGCTCAGGCGCTGCTTGAATCGCTTAAGGCGCAGGGACTCGAAATACCCGATCCCAACGACAGGCGTGCAACCAGGCCAGGTAATAAGTAAATCAAATATCATGATCTGCCAAAGCTAATAGTATTTACAATTGTTTTGCAGGCACTCGCATTAGGCCAAACAAAAAGAAGGGTCCCAAGGAAGAGCGCACTGAAGAGGAAGTAAAGGCGGCCGAAAAGGAAGCGGAAGAAGCAGCCGCCGCTGCTGCAGCTGCCGATCAAGCGCCCAAGGAAGTGGTTAAGGAGAGTTGGGATGCCAGCGACAGTGAGCCAGAGCCAGAAGAGGAATCCTCGCAGGCAACCAACACAACAACAAACAATAATGGCAAAAACGGCCCAGCAAATGAGCAGGAAACCGATGAAGATGATGACGACGACAGCGATGATGACAGTGATGATTCCGAGGAGGAAAGCGATGAGTCCGAGAAGGAAGACACCACGGCCAATGATCCCGAATCGCGTCGTCTACGCGCTGAGGCACGTATCATAAAACGCCAAGCAGAGGCAGAGAAGAAACGGACAACAGATGAGCTGCGTGCCGGCGTTGTGTGCGTTCTCGGCCATGTGGACACCGGTAAGACAAAGATCTTAGACAAGCTGCGACGTACAAATGTGCAGGACTCGGAGGCGGGCGGCATTACCCAACAGATTGGCGCCACCAATGTGCCCATCGATGCCATCAAGGAACAAACGAAATACGTGAAAAACGGAGCTGGCTTCGAGCATCGTCTTCCCGGACTTCTGATCATTGATACACCCGGCCACGAATCGTTTAGTAATTTGCGCAATCGCGGCTCCTCTCTCTGTGATATTGCCATTCTGGTTGTGGACATTATGCACGGTCTTGAACCGCAAACGATTGAGTCCATACAGCTGCTGAAGAAGAAGAAATGTCCATTCATTGTTGCCCTAAACAAGATTGATCGTCTGTATGACTGGCAAGTTCTGGCACGCCGCGATGTCCGTGATGTGATCAAGGAGCAGCAGAGCAACACTCAGTTGGAGTTCCAGCAACGCACCAAGGATGTCATCCTGCAATTTGCCGAACAGGGTCTAAATGCAGCCCTGTTCTATGAAAACACAGATCCCAAGACTTATATCTCTCTCGTGCCCACAAGCGCCATCACGGGCGAGGGAATGGGCAATTTGCTCTTTATGATTGCCGACTTTTGCCAAAATATGCTGGCCAAGCGACTCATGTACTCAGAGGAACTGCAGGCCACGGTGCTGGAAGTTAAGGCCATTCCCGGCCTGGGCACCACCATCGATGCCATTCTGATAAACGGAAAGTTGCGTGAGGGTCAGACCATGATTTTGGCTGGCACAGATGGTCCAATTACCACACAGATTCGTTCGCTTTTGATGCCACAGCCCATGAAGGAGTTGCGAGTGAAGAACGCGTATGTGGAGTACAAGGAAGTGAAGGCAGCCCAAGGTGTTAAGATCGCTGCCAAGGATCTGGAGAAGGCTATTGCAGGCATCAATCTGCTCATTGCGCACAAACCCGACGAAGTCGATATTTGCAAGTGGGTGAATTGATATTTCTTTATTCTCTTAAACAATTTATATTAATTGCTTGTATTTTGCAGAGAGGAAGTTGCTCGCGAACTGAAGAGCGCTCTGAGTCACATCAAGTTGGCTCAGTCCGGCGTCTATGTGCAGGCCTCAACTTTGGGTTCTCTGGAGGCCTTGCTCGAGTTTCTGCGCACTTCCAAGATTCCGGTAAGTTTTTGTTTTAGTTAATGCTGTGCAATTTTCAATTGTACGAAATGTATATAAATATCTGGCGAGGCAGAATAGATATATGATATTGTATGTTAGATAGTATTATCTTATTTGTTATCTATTATGTGTTATATATTACATACGGTATTAATGTTACCCTGTTAATGGTTAAGTAAGAGTAGAATTCACTTTTGGAAATGTCTGTTTCCATGTCCTTTCGTCTATAGTTCTTGAAAACCATTTAAGAATGCAGGCAAAAAATTAATTACTTATTAAGGTACTTCAATTGTGGGTCTCAGGTCTCATTTTTATACCGTATGTCCATTAAAAATGGGAATAAAAGGGTATAATGAGTTTGAGTGAATGTAACAGACAGAAGGAAGCTTCTCCGACCCTACAAAGTATATATATTCTTGATCAGTATCAATAGCCGAGTCGATTGACACCTGTCCGTCTGTCTTTCCGCCCGCCCATCTGTATGAACGCGTCGATCTCAGCAACTATAAGAGCTAGAGACTTCAAATTTGGAATGTAGGTTTTTGAATACCATACGCAGATCCAGTTTATTTTTAATTTTCGATATCAAACCCCGTTTGTTTTAAAATTAGAAAAATCATAAGCAATGTTAACGCTAAAGACTTGAGATTTGGCACACATGATAAGAAACTTAGGCTTAATGTTGCCAGAAAATTTCATTGCGATGCCACGCCACGATGCTAATAATAACAGCAGTTTTATAGCTAGTTTTCTCAACATACTTTTGTTTAAAGACCTGCACAGGTTCTCCTACTGTCACGCCTGCTCGACTGATCGGCTTGTTTAGTTTGGCACTCTTATTTGCTTTTGATCCGGTTCGATGCGTGTATTTACCACAAAAAACATTTACGAAACAAACACAGTTCTTAATTGTTGTATATTTTCATGTAAAACTGCTATAATTGGATCACAAATGCTTGCAGTGTTAATTTTATGTAATTTGTATCACTATGAGGGCATTCAGCAGAAATATATATTTCATTTATCTAGTTATAGTTATTTTAATTAAAACCACAATTTGAAATATTAACTTAAGTCAACATAGAATCTTTATACAAATGCATACTCACTTTTAAAGTCATCAGTGCAGATTCCCTGTGAATATTTGCAATTAAATACAAAATGAGCGTAAGAGTACTTCAGATATATGTAGGTATAGGTATTTGGTAGTCGATCAGTCATTTTTTCTGCCAATTATGTTTATCAGTTGTTTGACTAAACTGTAGATTTACCACACTTACCAATGCTTAATTAGATCATGTACTTTCCGTTCATCTATGATCGTCGACGTACTTTTCTTTGGGATACTTTTCGATTTTTTACAAATTGAATTTAGTGAAATATGGCGAAAAGTTGTAAATTGTCAGACAAAAAGTATTTTTGGAAAAATTATGAGTGCATGAGGCAGCGTCGGCGTCGTCGTCGTCGTCGTCATCGTCATCGTTGCGTTCTGTGTCTGCCTAAGCCTCAGTCCCCAGTCGCCACCTGCGTTTCCGTCTCCTTCTGGCGTCCTCGCAGCCAATGCGGCAGACAACATCGACTACGACTACGACTACGTCGAGAACGGCGTAAACATGAAATGTATTTTTATAAATGCGGTGCAAATAGTTGCAACAACATCAGCGACAACAACAACAGTAACAAATAACACAACTACGAGTACAATCCCGGCCACATCGAATGATTCATGCCACAAGCAGCCATGCGGCGGGCGCATCGCCAACAACACGCACTGCCCATCCATCCCATCTCATAGCATACTATACCATACCATACCATACCATCCCATCTATTCGTCGTCTGCCCCCCAATCAAGAAAAACTTTGAACACCCAACTAAAAATATCATGCGCTCTATATATACCAGCCAAATACGTTTACATATGTGTGTAAGTATGTTTAGATACATATATAGATATGTATTTGAAAGCATATGTACCTGAACGGATATGGAAACTCACATTGCAATTTTCAAATCACTTGATTATATGTTTGTACCATATAGTTACATACATAGATATTTTCCCCGACGTATTCATGAATGAATTTGCCGTGGTGCAACTTGAAGCCAGGAATTTCATTTAATATTATATGTCTTTATCTTTATAAACATTTATATGAGTATACATACGATATATGTATATATTTGTATATTGAAGAACTTTAATTACAAATAAATACTCAGCGGAAGTTACAGAAATAATAAAAAATTGTTGATAATATACTGTGAACTTTATGCAATATTTATTGCGTTTTAGAAATATGTGTAGTAAATACTTTATTTCATTTAAATTATATATATATATACTGCTTTGTCATAGATATTTAATATATTTTCTGAGATAGAAATTCGAGTAACTGTTGTCCAAATTTGTATATAAAATGCTTAACAACCATATTTGCTGAAATCGATTCGTATATTTATACAAGAAAAACGTGTACATTATTCAGATATTTCTAAATAAACCTATTGATACCAAATATGGCAACTATAGAGATCGACGAATCAGTTAAATAGTGGAAAGGGCAACCAGGGTGAATATATTTATTTTATATGGATTCGATTTGACTTCAAAGATGAAATAATTTGCCCTTTAATTTGTTGCCACACGAAATGAATGACTTATAAAAGATTTGCTCTAATTAAATGCTAAAAATCAGAGTATATAAACGTATAATTAATTTTATGAAAGCATCAATTCAATTTATGGTTTATAAACAAGTGCATCTAATAAATAATTACTTTGTAGTTATTGAATGATTTGATTTATTGAATGCCTTAAGCCTTTTTATATAATCCAAAGATATGGTTTCAAAGCAAGTTCATCTAGTTTGTAATATCACTGTCATTTAACTAAAATATTCTCCAACTGTTAATTAGACTAGTTGCAGCGTCATTTGCTCTCGTTTGGCAGCTAAACTGGCTAACACTACAAGCTCATTAGCCACAAGCAGCCCACATTTGCTAGGGTTTCCCACAGTGTCATCATCTTCATCATTTATAAGGCGGCAGCCTCAACACTTTCCCATGCCAAAAAGGTTCCATCCAAATCAGACGCCAACGCAACCGACACAACTATGCAAATTAGCTTATACTTACAT
This sequence comes from Drosophila histrio, assembly GCA_958299025.2. NCBI lineage: Eukaryota > Metazoa > Arthropoda > Insecta > Diptera > Drosophilidae > Drosophila > Drosophila histrio. Next base: position 22,371,294 of record OY729166.1, read on the forward strand.
AATTCTACTCAGACTCGTGTGTAGTTATCAACTTTGGAATCGAATGGGTGACTGAATGAATGAATAAGTGAATGAGTGAGTGAGTGACTTAAGCCAGATGAAGGTGTTTCTGTGAACTGTCGACCAACTGTATTCAGTGCAAAAATCAGTTTGCTTTGATAGAATCACAGGTAAATGTAATTTGATATATGTAAATGATAAGAAAGGGTAGAAACAGGTGTGTGACAGCATAAAATAAGAAATCGCTAACAGAATCAATAGCTGAGAATTTATTAAAAGAATTAATTAAATAATTTAAATAAGTTTATATTCTTTAAGCATAGAGTATTTATTAGTAATGTATTATAGTTGCAATTTAAATGCTAAATTTGTCGCCGTCATGTTTTTACGTTTGTTTTAAATATCGATTATGTCCAAGCTGACAAACTAACTGACTGACAGACTCTACTTGATTGCCATTCATTCATGAGTTGGATGGAAAATGTGGGCAGTCACCGGCCGGCTACATAACAAGTTCCGCCCTCGTTTAAGCCAAATTTAGTAAATAACTAGCGCCAACACAAACTACAGTCAATCGGTTGCTCACTTATTTTTATTTGTTACTGTAGGGTATTATCAACTTGTTAAGAGTTGGGATAACAATATTAAGATGCGATTAAATATGCAGAAGATACAAATACACACCACAAGTGAATACATTTAGTATACTAACTTAATGCAGGGTATTTTACAGTTGTATACTTTAGTAAACTTCAAATTAATAAGTCGGGTATATCACATAAAACTATGTCACTATTGCAATATATGTACATACGTATTTGTATCTGTTTTTGGTTGCGTTCGCGTAATTATTTGAAGCCCCCACGCTGTGAAATACGAACTGGGATTCCGAATTTATATTGGCTCTGATCAAACTGACCGGAAATTGTCGTTTAACTCACTTGTTGTTGTTGTTGTTGTTGCTGTTGTTGGCTGCCAAAAATTGATTTCAGACACGTCGCCAAATCGCGTTAAACCATAAAATATGGCGCGGAAGCAATATAATAGGTGTCTGGGAGAAAGAGTGTGCAAGAGGGAGTATAGATACATATGTGTGTGAGTGTGTGTTATGAACACGGTTGAAAAAATACACAAAATACACCTGGAAAACTTTGACATTAACATAATTTCGATTATACTATAGCTACTATAACTATGTGAAAACTTAACAGATTTAATTTTGATCATAATTAGTCTACTAAATTGATTCTGCATCTAAAGTTTGCTTATTTAGGGACTTTTAATTTATTTAATACATATCTGATTATAGCTAATAAACCCTTAAAATGTTAAAATGTATTCACTGTATGAGTATTTTCTGCTTTGACTGTTGCAACTCATGCATTATTTCATTGAGCGCGCGTCGCATTTAATTAATTCACAATACAGCGACAACAATTTAAGTGTCTCCAAAAACAGAAAAGAGCAACAGCCAGACAATAAATTGTATAGAAAACAAATCAATTACCAATACATATGTACATTAATGTCGCTCATTCTATCTCCCCCTCTCTCTCTCTCACTCACTCACTCACTCACTCACTCACTCACTCATTCTTTCTCTCTTTTTCGCACTTGCGCTGCTTTTAATTGCGGCCCACGACGACGACGCTGCGTTGCGGCGTTTAAAAGTTATTATTATTTCTGTTGTTTCATTCATTTTGGTAGACAAGTTGCTTGTTTGTACAGACTCTTACACACGCACACACTCACACACACACACTATCTCTATCATAGTAATTCATTTTATTGATCAAATAAACATTTGCTACACATTTCGATAAATTAAACACGACGCGGCAGGGCGTATCGACAGCAGCATCAGATGAAGCAGCAGCTGAAGCAGCAGCGGATCAATGCCGTTCTTTCTATTCATAAAAATTAATTGCACTTGTTGCTGTGTCTGCCCTCTGTCCCTCCATCCATCCATTTTCATCTTTAGGCCATGTGTTTAGCCGTCGTAGGCGCGTGCGTCACACACTCTAAAGATTAACAATTTTCACTTAGAAAAGCAATAGCCATAATATTTGTATAAATAACCATAATTCATTAGCAGCCGCTCAGTATAAATCGGTTGGTAGTCCCAAAAATCGATCCCCACATGAATTCACAACCGAAAACCAGACGAATTCTCAGTCGGAAATGAAGAATATCTAAAGTTTTCTTAAGATTTACATGTATTTTAGGGAAATGTGAAGAATTAGCTGGCATTGTCCGTGTTTTTATTCTGATATATATAAATTGGCAATTTGATTTATTGAATTAAGAGTAGAAGAAGTAGATTTGCCAAAATCTCTACAGCAAACATGTTATAGTTATCTAATAATTGTTAAATGTAGAGAATGTACCTATTTTTCCCATTTACTTACATGTATCTTTTAAAACATGCAAATTTACATTATGATCTGTCAAAAGCTCCATACCAAAAGTTTTGAATGTAATTATTGTTCAGTCTCTTATTAGTATATTCCCAAAATGTCAACCAAAATAGGAAAACAAGCCGAAGAATCGGGCGGGAGTGACAGTAGGGTGCCCTGAGCTAGTCTTCTTTGTTATATTTGACACGAAAAAGATTTCATACCCATGCAGAATCCCTGATGCACTTTTCAACCAATCTTTCCTATGATAGCCATATAATATTGTGATCCGATTTAAATCTTTTCATGCTTTACTCATTTCGGGAAATAATTATAATACCCTCTCTCTCTCTCAAAATTCGATTTTTCAAAAGGAATATTGGTTCAGTCTGTAACTCTATCAACTATTAATGGCATACATTGGTTTTTCACGCGGTTTGTTAATCATTTTACTAATAATTCACATTCTTTAGACGCAATGAAATTATTTTCCCCTTAAGGGAGTGCATTACTTCTTTAGAATACATACGTATTTTATGTGTGTATTCATGCAGGACTCTTGTGGCATCTCTACTGCAATTAAGCTCAAGTTGCTGCAATCGAATTTGGGCAGCCACATTTCCCATTACGCCACTGACTTGGCTTAGAGTTATGGCTTTCTGTTGTGTTGGTTGCATATTTTTATGAGACGCGATGCAGGCGGAAAACTGTAAACAGAAGACAACATGAATAGACACCCAAAGTTTGTGGTGCCACAGTTGCTGTTGCAAGCACACACATACTCACACACACACATACATCGAACATTGTTGTTATGCAATTGGCCTGGCCTGCAATCTCTGCTTAAATTCCGTTTGAATGTTTTGCCTGTTGCCAACTGCAAAAGTGGCAAGCGGCTTCATTAACATTTGCTGCTCGTTGTTGGTTGTCGGTTGACGGTTGTCGTTAACGACCAAATATAGCGTAGCCAATCCGACTGACGTTACTGCCATTCATAAAAAGCTTTGCATCTCTCGTCGCTGTCGTTTGCCTTGTGACTTATACAACTCTTGGCCGACTTGGCGTTGTTATTTGCTGCTGCTGCTGCTGCTGCCTTTTTTCTACTATATACCCTGTACACACTAGTACCAGCTTTATTTGGCATTGGTATAGGTATTTTTTCTTTACCCACATAAGCAACACCCGCAACAACGCAGTTTTTGTTGTTGGTTTCATTCATGCAAACATTGTCTGGCTCTAAGTCTGTAGCTGTTACTTTTATGAATGAAAAATTGCACAAAAAAAAATATACGTAACAACCAGCTCGGAGTCTGTCTGTTCGTCCGTAACGTTTTTCTTTCATGAATGAAAAATTGTGCAGAGAAAAACAGACCCAACAGCAATTTGAACACAAGACGAAAACAATCTTTGACGAACAGTAAATGCTCTTACAATTGTTTTCTTTAACGTTAATATAGAACGCCTTGTATAGAACGTGTTTTATATATATATATCGATTAGATTATTAATATTCAAAATAAAGATAGAGCTTTTAAATGTGTGCAGGAAACTTGATGTGAATTCAGGTGTTTTCAACCAGTAACTATGATAAAAATTCAATTTAATTATATTACAGTCGAATATCTTCATAGTTAATTTACATGGAAACAGAAGAATCACTTCATTATATAGAAATTTCATTATAATTTCAAATTTATTAAGAGAGTTTAAGTAAATAGAAGTTTACTATCAAATAGTATATTTTTTTAACACATATAAAATTGTATAAATTGATTTCTGTTTAAAATTATACAAAATAGACAATTTTCTATGACTTAATAGTTTTAATATTTAATTATTTATTTATTTACTTATTTACATCCTAGTGCTACAAGATTAACTTATTTTTAAAGCACTACTTACAATTACAGTTGTTTAAGCAATCAATTAGATAATCCCAATGGTGTCTCTTAATTCTATTTAATGCTAAATATTTAAAAAAATATTTAATATACTAAAGATCTACGTTGAGCAATTATTTTGAAGTTCAAATTCGTATTGTCTATAAAACTGCATTGGAATGTTAATTATTTATAACTTTTTCGACATTTGTTTGGCAACTAAAAGCTGTTACCAACTTAATTGAGTAGTCAAAGTACTCTCTCTCTCGATGTGTATAAAAATGCATGCAACTTTGGAGTTGGCTGCCTTTTGAGTTTGTTTTATTTAATGCAGGTATTTGGGCTGTAAATGTAATTATGCAGCAATCGCCCATTTCTAAGCATTGTTGCTGCGGTTGTTGTTGCTGAGGTTGTTGTCTTTGTTGTTGCGGTTGTTTTTGCCATAATTGTGTGCCTCTGCCGTTGCAGTGTGCCTCGGGCGTCGACGTCATTGAGTGTCAGTTTGTTAGGTAGCTAGGCTAGGTATGTATGTATGTATTGATATGGATGTGCAGGTAATTTGATTCCCCTATGCATTTTAATTAAAAGTCAACAACACACACACACACACATACAGAGGTTTCGCAAGTAGAAACACACACAAGCACACACACACACACACTCGAAGCGTTGCCAACAATTTGTAATCGAGACGCAGTTGCATGCAAATATGCGAATGTTATGGAAACGCGCAACGCCCACAACCAAATGCAAAATCAGGGGGACAATGAAGAAGCAAAAGAGAGAGAGAGAGAGAGCGAGAGGAGGAGGAGGTGAAAGAAGAAGCAGAAGCCTAGATGAAGCAACAAAAATAATTGGCCTTCCAGCACTTTTAATAATTGCAAAAAGTGCGCATTTCGCCATATCATCTATTGGCCACAAATAAATTACGTGTGAAACCTTTGCTCAAGGAACATTAAACAGGTGGCGTTGACAAGGTCTGCCCGCTCCTAGACATAGCCACTCGACTCTAACCAAAACATTGGCATCCATCTGGCCAAAAGAAAATATATAGTAAAGGGCGTGAGGCTTTCAAGTTAGAGCTTCATTCATGAATGGCCTAAAAGCAGCTGGAGGAAAGTTAGTTCAAATGGAACAACCCTCTTTCTTGTTCTCGCTCTCAATCTTTCTCCTTCTCTTTCACTATTGCTGTCTTACTCTTCGGTTTTCTTACGCTTTGGAACGTCGAGGTTGTATTGCTGAATTTAATGAATGAATTTAATTTTGTGCGCTTTTTCTCATGTTCTGCGGCATACACTACACTAATACATCTACAGCACAAACATCTATATCTACATATACATCTACATCGACATCCACATCGACATCCACATCCACATCGATATTAAAAGAAAGAAAGGAAGGAAGTGAGCAAAGAAGCAGACAATGCCAACGTTTTCATTAATGCGACGTAGTTTGCTGCCAAGAACACAAAATAACAACAACAGCTTTATAAAAGAGGCACAGTCTAAATACCCTTTCTTTTATACTTTGATAGAGTCTACATATAGTTGAACTTTTTCAATTAGAAACTGGTGATAACCTATCGATAAAACATACTAAATTAATAGTAATATTATTACAAGCTGACAGGTTTAATCTGATATTATATTTGTATAAATATATTTGTCTAGTTATATTTATAATAGATTAAATTTTTAACAACTTATACAATTCTCAAAAGGCAAACACATTTTTTACTAGTCACTTTTATAACAGATCAATTGCTTCTTTATGATCTAGTCATCTTCTTTTGTTTTATAATAATATTTTAATTAACTTAAGTGAATATATTTACTTCTTATATTTTATATAATATAATAGGGAATATAATATAGAAATTAAACTAAATTGTATCTAAATGAAAGCTCCTTCAATACATACAAATCCTTCAAAGAATTAGCATAACTCATGACATACTGGTTATACTTGTTGTAAGGGTACAAAAAAACAAAAAAGAGTGAATGAGTGAGTGATTGAACAGGCCAGCGAGTGAATGAGTAAATGAATGAATGAGTAAATGTTCAAACGTATAAATGAAAACAGAAAAAAAAACAACAACAGCGGAAGTAATTCTTCCTGCATCGTATACACTCACACACACACACACGCGCGCACACACACACAATGGCAGCTTGAAGAGCTTATTGCTTAATTTTCATTCATAAACACGTTGCGACCGCATTTTTAATGAAATCAAACAGCAAAGGAAGTTAGCCCGAAAAGAAGATAATAGATACTTATGCATAGAGGAACGGAAGTTGTGCGGAACGTGCTCAGCTGAAAAGCTGAGAAAATTAAGCAGCTATTTTCCTTTAACAATTGTACAAATGACACGAACTGACGGACGGACGGACGGACGAACGGATTGAGTTGACCGATTCTTGGATTTCATTTTAGTTTTCAAGCAGTATACGCCCTTGATGTGACCTCCTCCTGCCAACGTGTGTTAGCCTTGAGTTTGAGTGCTGACGTCATCGGAAGGTGTCAGGCATACAGTTTTGACCTTTTACCTTTTGGCCCCGTTATTGTGATGTCGTCGTATCGTTTGCTATATTTAATTAGCTTTGCATTTGCTTTTACGCAATTTGACCGCCTACAAATTTGGGGGAAAAACTTTCTTGGCCATTCGATTATGGGCTAAGAAAGTAAGACTCGATTTCATTGTTTTCGGTTGCCATGTGGATAATTTCTCGCATTTTTGCTATCACTTCCGTTTGCCATTTTAGCATGCAATCGTGCCTGACTCTCGTGATTGTGCTTGTTTGTCCGGTCTACAATTACATTCATTATCGTTCTATTTTACGCATCGTTCTATTGTAATGCCTCACAATTGCACACCAACAATAAACTTCCGATTTCATTTATAATGCCAGTTTAGTGTAAAACTCTTTTCTGATCTACCCATTATTTAGTTTGATTGAGATGATGATAGAGGGAAATTTTGTTGTAGGTACGAAAGTATGAATGAATTTGTGCTGTTTATAAAAGATTCAGGAAATGAAAGGGCATGTTTAAATATAAATTGATATAAGGCGCAATTATACTATCCATAGTAGTGATTATCTTTTTCTTGTTTTGTATCTAATAATTATTTATCTATTTATTTTTCTTCTAACAGTATTCCGCCATTCGAATCGGTCCCGTGGTCAAACGTGATGTTATGAAGGCTTCAACTATGCTGGAGCACGAAGCACAGTAAGTAATCAAAACTCACATGTAGATATATATGTTTATTTCGAGACTATTTTTGTCTTTAGTTTAACTCTATTTCAATTTAATTTTTTGCGAAGTAAACAATAGATTAAAATATTGCAAACTATTGAATGATATCTAAAAATATAAGTGTTTGTTTAAGACAATTGCATTGGGATCAAACTTAGTGGCAATATATGAAGTTTTCAATACTCTACATGCGTGTAACATATTCAGCAGAGTTCTTGGACTCCTTAAATGACCCAGAAAACTAGTTTACTTATATCTCTTTCCGCTACAAAGTTTAAATACATTTGCTCACTAGATGTCAGCTTGATACTTTGTATTTCTTTTTGATATACTCGTGTCATTTATGATCTCAACGTGATGTATGGTGTGCAAATATGTTTAAAGTTTATGGCGTAACCCTTAACGATTTGGACTTTATTTCAGGCTATCATTAGCAGCACTTTCATGAGCAATACTGCGTTGATATCTTTCCATTTAAAGGCGAATCACATATTATTATTATTGTATCAGTTGAAGCGACAACATTGTAACCGTTGGACTCCAAGCATTAAAGACAGTGAGGCTCGAGAACGTTTCAATTTTATTGCAGCTTAACTTTATTAACACGACTGCCCCGCACATCCCACAACCCTCAGATAGGACGGGGATCTGGAGAACAAAAGACTTATAAGAGATTGTAGCGGCTCTTTGAAGAGCGTGTGATAAAGCCGCCAAGATCTGAAGCTGGAACTGTGGCTGCTGCTGTGCTTGGGTTAAGTGATTCATTTAGCGGCAATCAGAAAATGCACTTTCCAGCCAGGCTCAGCGATCCTCATGATTTATTGTTATACGTTGTTGTGGGGAGGGGGGGGGAAGTAGCCCTTTAAATATTTGCCTTGACGGCGGCTTTATCTCATTAGAGGTTCTTTTTTCGCCTGACCGTCAAGTGATGGAAATGAAATGCCAAATTGCCATTGCCAACACCTCTTGCTCCCCGCTTTTGTGGCTGCTGCTGTTGCTGCTGGTTTGCCCTAATGACAAGTTTCCAATTGCAACGGCAACTGGCAACTATTTTCGTGCTCTGCTTGGCAGCAACAATGCGACACAGCAAACAGACTGCAGATACAGATACAGATACAGATGCAGATGTTGATGCAGATAGGAGATACATTTACAATTCGTTCGGCCCACACAATTCTACGAGTGCTGCGCTCAAATTACTGCGTCACATTCGAAACACCAACAACAACAACAAAAAGAAAAATGAAAAATAGAAATGTGCGGCTTTCAGATACATTTGTATCTGCATACGAGTGCGAGTACGAGTATCTACGCCCATGTAATAGACGTGGCGTTTCCGCTGCCGAACATTTCCGGCCCTTGCGCATGCGCAGCCATTTGAGTTATATATGTATGCTTTTAAAGCACTCTTTTTCCTCCCTCCCTTCCTCCCCCCGTTCCTAGAATTTTCGTATCTTGCAGATACTCGCCTCGACAGTCAGGCTATAAACTCAATATTACATTTTTACTATGTGTTGCCGTTTATTTATTGATGATTCTTACGCGCGCGGAATTTTAAACCATAAAATTTTGCTTTTTACGCCGCAGGTGATCATGAAATTTGTTTAAGAGCCTTGCCTTCTTTCCTAAAAAGGAAGAAGACCATTCCGTCCCAGCCTGTCCAGATTTATCTCTTCAGGCAGCACAATAAAATCTTTAACTGTCTTTTATGTGCATTTTTACACTCAGCAAATAAAAAAAAATATACCCACCCAATGAGATAAGTGCTATAGATATATAAATTATATATATTACTGTCTGAAATTTGTTAATGATCTCACAATAACGCATTTCCTTTATTTGCCAACGAGCAACGCATTCGGTTACTCATTTATTTACCTGTTAAGTTAGAATAAAGGCGCTTAATTGATAATTTTTAGAGCTTTAATAATCTTTATTTTGTAATTAAAGGAATCAAATTTCTTTATATAAATTCCATAAATTATATAAATGTTTATTAACCATCAGAATTTGGCTAATATACTCAAAGAAGCACGATCTTCTTATTCACTTGCTTATATTTTCACATGTAAGACATGAATATGCAATTCAAAGCATCTATAATTACAAAAGATCAATAAATATTAATTTTTGTAATTATAAAAACTTCATTTTCATTCCGAATGCATTGCCAAAACAAAACTCTTGAGTAGCACCCAATTTGTAGGCCCTTCCTGTCGCCAGTGTGACGCGTCGAAACGATCGCACGTACCGGGTTAATACCAACTGTTTCCTGTCACTGAAAGCGCACAGCAAGTGGATACCCCCAAGCTTAATAAATGAAAGAACAACAACAACAACTACAACAAAACAGAGAACGTTGTCTTTATCACAATTATTACAGACTTCCTGGTTACCTAGCTGGTAACTGGCAGCAACCATGTGGCAAGATCATTAGGCGATCAAGTCGGGAAAATCCAATACTATGCATTTGTTCATTACGATGATGGGGATGTTGATAATTATTATTATTATGTATCATGATAATTGGTAGATGGTAGATTTAATTTGTTTTCCTTTTAATTGCATACAATTGCCATGTCGTGATCACTAACCCAATCTATCTAATTGTCTCTTTACTTTACTTTATTTTCTCGACGCCGCCAGATATGCAACAATCTTGGCATTCGATGTGAAAGTGGAGCGCGAGGCGCAGGAAATGGCCGAATCGTTGGGTGTTAAAATATTCCAGGCGGACATTATCTATCATCTGTTTGACAAGTTCACCGCCTACCGTGAGGAGTTGAAGCAGAAGAAACGCGAAGAATTCCGCTCGATAGCCGTATTTCCATGCAAATTAAAGGTAAGTAAAGAACTAACAATTGATAAGATTTTTGGGAATGATAAAGATATCTTTATAATAGAATTCTCTCGGTTTTCCATGAGATTTACTGTAAGGGTATTAGATCTTCGGTAGTCTTCAATATAATCTACCTGTTTAGTCTCGATGTAACTTCGATCGAAACGTAATTATCCCAAAAGCTACAGGTGTAAAATGCAATCAACTGGATTTGTGGTTCTTGCTGCGAATGTTGATCTCCAGCTGTGGCACGTCCCTCTCCGTCTTTCTCTTTCTGGGCCTAATGATGCGTGCTGCCCAAGAAACGCCACTCGAACGAGCGATTAAAGCTTGTCCAAGACGCTTGCATCACGTCCACACTTCCTGCTCAAATAATGTTAAAGCAGCCCGTATTTGATTTATAGGTAATCATTAGGTTATAGTCGCAGTCGACCCTCTAGACTTCTGGAGTCTAGATTTGAACGTTGCTTATTCTAGCCAACCATCGTCGTCGTCGTCTCCCACTGTGCTGTTAATTGGACACATAGTACACAGCTGTTCATGCCACACGGCTGCAATGTCAGTTGTGGCCGGTTGGTTTGTTAGTTGGCTAGATGCTGCCTTAACAATGACGTTGTTTAGTTAAGTTATTAACTTGCCCCATCCGTTCCATACCATATCAACATGCACTGGGCTCTCGGTGTGCCACTTTTTCTCTAGTTACCAGAGCTTGTTTCAATGCCTGAAGCAGCCTCAATACCATTTGAAACCATCTTAACCCGTTGAAGTTACAGAAATAAACCTAATTTAATTTGAGGAAGATTAGTGTTTGAACTAGTTAGAAAATCTTTTAGATGAACTATTGTAGAAAGAAATACAATAAATACATATATTGTATTATAAGTTATATATAAGAGTTCCATCATTTTCATTAATATTTTTCCTGTGAGTGAGCTAGTTATTGAAAAGTCAATCTGTAAGGAGAAGGAATATATAAATGATTGTATAAACATCCCCATGATAACTTTAAATCTTTTGAACCAGTGATCCTTTATTTGAAATGTATCTGTTATTTAAATGTTGAACTTAAGGGACAAAATATATAATTTATAATGTTATTCGCTTGCTGCTCTAATATTTTCCTCGTTTTCTCCTTCCTTAATCAGTCGTTGAAATTGCTATCTTTAAACTTTAAGCAACTATTATTAGAATCATTTGTTGTCAACATCATTCTTTGATCAAATTTCTTTTCCTTCACATTCTATTCACAGATACTGCCGCAATTTATATTCAACAGTCGCGATCCGATCGTTATGGGCATTATGGTTGAGAACGGCATAGTTAAAGTGGGAACGCCAATCTGTGTGCCCAGCAAAGAGGTAAGTACGTTGTGGCAAGTTCCAAGCCGGGCAAATATTTAACTATTTCTGCGAGAGTGCCACAAAAGGTTCATTGAATGGCCAAGCATTGTAGATCCATCCATTTACAGGGACAGGGTCTCCTCTTTCGGTATCTTTCTAACTATTGCGACTTGTGCGAGCGCACAATGAAAATCCTTGTCTCTGGGCTCTTCAAAAGCGTGTCAAGTATCTAGATACAAAGTGTGTGCGTGTGTCTCTGTGTGTGTGTGTATAAGGGACCATCTTTATAAACTGCGTCGTTCTGGCGCTGGTTTTCTGTATTTGGTTTTGTAGCTGACTTCGGGCTTCTTTCTCGAGGCTTTCATTGTTGACACAGGTGCGTGTTGTGTCTGCTACACTCGGTTTATTTTTTATTATTGTTTATGAAGAGGAAGAAATGTATATATAAATTTAGATATATGAATCTGAATACCCAGCTTATATTCTGCTCATTTGCGAAATTCTTTAATGAAATGGAGTTGATTATGGTTGAGATATGTCGTTAATTCGATTCTCTTTCCGTGATATGTGTTGTTGCATTTCCTTTGTGCATTTGCTGATATCCTGCTGCAAAATGAAATGAATGTGATTGTTGAGGCTCAATTATTTGTCCTTCCGTTTCGGATTGTGCTCGCTTCAATTTATGCGAAGACATGTCCTGTTTCCCGTCTTCAGTAACGACACAACAATAACAGTTTCCTCTTTTGCCACAATAACAAAAACCAACAACGGGCAGAACAACGACAACGGCAACGACAACAATTTCAATGGCTACTGCAGCAACAAGAATCTTTTAGCAAAGGGTTCGCCTCCGTTTTGTGCTCTGCGCTTGACTTTTGCCAGGCCAAACATGGAGAAGAGTCGATCGTTTGGACGGTCGCTTGGTCCCCCGGCCAGTCTGACTGGCTGACTGTCTGTCTGTCCGTCCGTCCGTCTGTCCAACTGTCGAGCTGGCTTCATTGGCAATTATAACTTCCTCAATTATCCAGCAGAGCGCAGCTAAGCTGTGCGCTTCCCGTCATTCATCGTCATTCTTTTTAACATTTTCCTCCTTTATTTTTTGCAGCTCTTTCTAAAGTATATTAATACAGATTTTAAAGTTCTTCTTTTCATTTGTGAAAATACCCTACAACACAATGATCTGTCTATCTCAATTCGGACTCTTTTAAATATATATACCAACAAGAAATTATCGATCTACCTTTGCTCCAATATTAAACAAGATTTATTAGTTGACAGATATATCTCTTTAAGCAGTTCCTCTCTTGCTTATTTTCTTTGTGGAAATACTTTACAAGAGAATTGAAAGATTTCTCAAAGATATCTTCCTGCGCTTTTAGATTACAGCTCCACATTTGATCTAAATTAACTAATCTAGATTTCTGGATTTTGCTTAAGTGTTGTGCAGATGTCCTACACCGCATTTTCAAATCTCTTACAGCTCCACTTTTAGGTTATCTCTCTTTGATCTTCCTCTGGCAGCTCATCAACCCAGTCGCTATAGTGTATCCAAACTGTAGGCTGAAACATGTGAGCCCCCAATCAACTCTACTTTAGATGTGCACGTTATTTCTGCGAAGAATGCTCTCAGTGTAGAGCTTGTCGCCAATGTGGTTGTTTCTTTTCTTTCTTTTTTCCTTTGCCTCGCGATTTCCGTCGATTTCGACTTGGACTGGGAACAAGGGGTCCAACTTCCTTTGGAGCGACTGCCGCGTGTGCGTGTCGGTCGATCGGTCGTTCGGTTTGCCTTGCCAGATGGCCAGATGGTCAGGGATAGACACTGGGACAGGGCCAAAGTCAGAGCAGAGACCTTGCCCTGCCCTGCCCTGCCCTGCTCTGCCATTGATTGCCTTTATTAATTATATAATTAAATCTGTAATGACAGAGACTTAACCACTTGCCCGCCAGCTTTAAAAAAAAAACAAAACAAAAAGTTGGCCCTTTGTTTCAGCGCCGCGGTAATTGTTTCGTTGTATACCAAAACTTCCGTTCTCATGCGCAATTTGACCAACTGTGCCTCAAAAACCACTTCCTTTTCCCGTTTCTGATCATTGGGTTTGGTTCGGCGATCAATTGTCTTACACGTTGCGCGTGCTCCAACCCTTAACCTCGGGTCAATTGAGGTCTACATTTGGAGACAGCTTGTCAATAATGTTGTGGTCTCTGCAAGTGTCAAAGTGTGTAATGTAATTTGAGATGCGACAACAGTTGCCCTGGGGTTAATAAGGGTGCGTATGTTCCTTATTTAAGTATGTATATGTTTTATTACATATATATATAGAGTTAAAGTGTTGAATAAAGTTTATGATTATTGATTTACAACAAGAAAACCTTTAACTCAAGGCATAATGGTCATAAAGTTTGATAGTAGTAGCAGTAGTTTGATTAATAGACAAGTCAAATTTATACATATTAAGCCTGATTAATATGTAACTATTAAATTAAATAGGTTGTTCTATTTATTAGTTAAATCTCTGTTACATTAACGAAGGATAATGTCTATTCCAGAATACGACATTAAAAGAAACTAGCAAACAAGGATTCAATTAACTTTATTCTTTTGTTTATACAAATTGTTAACTTTTGATTATAATCGAATCATTATCATTTCTAATCTAAGCGCGTAAATCGATTGGTAGCTTAACTCAAATTTCAATAACTATCTGGTCAGATAAGAAGCTCATATAGATAACTATCTTTTTGTTTAGTTTTTACGTATTGCTCTGCTCTCTAATTTTAATCAAATTTGAGAGTAGTCTCTACTTCTACTATTTGTCGAGTCTTCTGTCAATATCACACAAGCAATTAAATTGATATACACGTATCTGCAAGGGTATCTAAACTGTAACACCCGAGATGTATCTTTAATGTTCTGTTGCTTATTTTCTACGCTGGTTGCATTTAAAAGCCAAGCTAAACTGCAAACGGAAGTTGGAGGCGTTGCTCAGCGCCAAATCCGACAATCACTTGATATATGTGTGTGGATACTATAAGTAATTTTTTTTTTTATATATTCACATGCATAGAGTGAGTTGCCTAGTCTTGTTGACTTCTTAGAGACGGTTATTAATGTGCACAGCGAGAAAACGAAACCAAAACCAAAGCTGAAAACGTACTCGAAGCCCGAAGAAAGCGAAGTTTTGTTAATTCAGACGTGAAGCAGTTTCGTATCTGTAGTTGTTGTTGTTGTTGCTGTGGCTGTAGATGTATCTTGTAGGTAGTTTTGCATTTTTGTTGTTGTTTTCTTTTTTTTTTTTGCTGCTACTCGTTGAGCAAGCTCCTGTGCGGTGGCTGCAACACTTGCCATTTGCCACTTATTTCTTTTTTTTGGTTGCAAGATCGAACAGAGGCGATCGATATCTTTTAATAATTTCATTCATGCCTCGAGTTGTGTTATTGCTGTTGGCGCTGATACCGAGTACGAGTAAGAGTTCGAATATATGCACAAGTGTTGTTCGACCGGAAATGAAAGCTTTTTCAACGTGCTGCCGGTTTTTTCTTTCATTTTGTTGTTGTTGTTGTTAATTAAATGCCGCCGGTCTGTGGTTTGATTACCTACGAATACTTGTTGTATAGTAGCACTTTGCCCTTTTTGCTCTTCGTTTCCCGGTTTCCCAAGTATTGTCCGCCTTTAAAGGGGATCTCGAGTACTTAACGAATTTGCTGTCGCATTTCCAGCAAAGATTTTGATACGGTTCCCTGAATTGCTAAGACTAGTACATAGGCGTATGACTTCCGTTTGAATTTGTCAGCAGAATTTAGTCAGCAAACTGATGTAACTGTTATTTATAATATTTTATTGATTAAACTAGTATTAAATTGAATATCAATCAATATTTGTTAGGTAAACACTAAAGAAAGGGTTTCTCAGAATTGAGTTATGTATAAATGAAGATTTATTGGTGAAAAGTATATCTCAGTTCGACTATGCTCTATCTTTTTGGCTTTTGTATCTGTAAACACATACTTTTAATATACTTAATATACCCCCACACATGGTATAAACAACATAATCAAGTTAAATATCAATCAAGATTAATTGTTTTTCTCATTTGGACTATGCAAAATCTGTCTTTTGTTTCTCGGCCTTATCAATTGGCAACTGCGTCATATTTACTGCTGGAATTGTTAAGAATCCAAGACGTGTGCGACAAAAGGAGCATTTTTTTTTTTTTTGTGAACTACGACAACAATGGATGTGTGACAAGAACAACAACAACAACGAAAACAAAAACGACAATAACAATCAAAAGGCGGTAAAAACAGCGCTAAGAATCGGAAGATGTAATTAAATGGAAAAGAAGTTGCAGCTGAGACGCATTTGCGGAAGCGGATTTCAGTCAATGGCAACGGCAGATGCGGGCTGCAATTTGATGCAGCAACAACGAGGGGCAGCAACAGCGACAACTGCCACAGAACGGAAGCAGGCAGCAGTTCCCGTTGGCAGCGGCAGAACGGATGTGAATGCTTCCGCACGTAGACTGAAGAAAGAATGAATGAATGAATGAGTGAGTGAATATGAATGAAATATAGGAAAATGAGGTAACCGCTCCAAATTTAAGTAAGCACTTGAAGGCGTGTGTGTGTTGGTTGTGTGTTGGTTGTGCGTGTGTGTGTGTTTGCTGACGTCGGCAAACTTCCTACGGAAAGGCGGGGAGTTGCAGCCAAGTCGGAAGTGAATGAACGACACAAAGTGCAGACAGTAAGCGGGTAAAGAAAGGAAGAAGTTCTTGAAAAACCCTCTCGTAAATGTTAAGACACGGGCAGGTGTGCGATCTTAGCCGGAAGTAAAAGGAAATTTTATGAGTGCAAAGTTATGAATGGTCCGTTGACTGGAACCATGAGTATGAGTACGTACGTATGTATATGTGCTTATCACAGAATATATGTATTTTTATTCATGGTGAAATTTGTGTGGGCGCAGCATAGCAAAACAACAACAGCAACAACAACACACTGTATATCTCAACAACAACAGAATAGATACATATAATAATAAAAGCGTATAATGTAAAATGGAGCAAACAGACCATAAAAACCAACAGCAACAGCAATAACTGTGGCAAAGAGCCCATGAATGAAATCTACGCTAATAGAAAACTATAAAAACAAGTTTTGAAATAGATTCACACATCGTATATGTATATATATACATATATATGTATACATATGTATGTACAATTCATGTACATCATAAAGTGCCCGAAAAAAAACACGATTTTGGTATTTTCACTTAAGCTAAACATTTTGCACGTAACTGTAAGTGGATCTGTATCTGGCTGCAACTGTATTTGAATCTGTAGCTGTAGCTGTATCTGTATCTGTATCTGTATCTGTATCTGTATCTGTGTCTCGCTCGCAGTCGTCGTTTCATTCATAAAAATGCTTATTTCCTGTTGTTTGGCTAGGCGACCGCCTAGAGCGCTTCATGTTTCGAGTGTAGTTTGCACAGTCATAAAAAAAGCACACACACACACACAGATACACACACACACACACATGCACATATGAAGAGACTGAAAGTCATTCAGGCTCGCGATAAGATAATAAAATCCGCTTAGATACGCGCTTTTTGTGCTCTGTCTTCCTCATATCTGTATTTGTATCTATATTGGCTATATATGTGTGTGTGTGTGTGTGTGTGTGTGTGTGTGTCTGCAGACATACATACACATTTTTATACACATGTCTGTATATATTTTACTATGAAAATGAATAGCAACAACAAAAGAAATTAGCGTAATTAGCAAATTACTCGCCATATATATAGTTTTTTTTTCTTCTGTTTTGTTTCATTTTGTGGCTTGGAATTGACGTCGTCGTCGTCGTCGTTGTCGTCTGACGATGGGTCGCTTGGTCAGTTGGTCGCCTTCGCCTTCGACGTCGTCGCATTTCAGTTTCTTGGCCGGATATGCTGAATTTGCACAAAAGGCGGAAAATGGCATAAATACGTATTTGTTGGAGCAAAGCACATTTCTCTGTATGTCTGTGTGTGTGTGTGTGTATTTCATTCTTTTTTTTGTCGCTTTTTTTCAGTGTTTTTGGTTACACGCGCTCCCAAAATAAATATACTTAATTGACGTTTGTTAATCGCAAAGAGAGATGAGGCGGGAACCCGCTCGGGTCGCAGGCGTACGTGTCTGGCATTCTGCAACCCGTAGAATTTGAGCAAAAAAAAAAAAAAAACAGAATAAATACAACACGATATAAACTCGTACTACAGAAACTGACGACGACGTCGTCGACGCTGACGCTGACGCCCACGAGTCTTTCTCAAAGTAGAACAATAAACCAAAAAGGGCTGACAGTTTGTCTGGTGAGGTTGGTCGTTTGCTCGGTTGGCCGTTTGCTCGGTTGGCCGTTTTGGTTGTCATGTGGCCAATTAGTCGAGTTCCACGCGTCATACAGTAATAAGTGTTGGAGTTAGATTGAAAATGATTGCGATTACGATTACGAGCTAAGCTTGTGGAGCTAGACATTAGACTGGCTGGTCGTAGGTCGTAAATGCCATGAAAATGAGAAGCTTCTATTGGAATGCGGCTTCATTTTTAAGGAAACTCAATAGATATTTGATATATTATTAGATATTTAATGAATGCATTTCAAAATGTAGCCTATTTTATAACCTTGGTTCTTTAGGACAATGACTTAAATCTATGAATATTGCTGCTTATGTCACTTTAATATCATTTAACGTATCTAGAGCCATTAAATTCTTTAATGAAACACTTTTAACTAAAATAACAACATGATTTTTATATTGGTGTAGTTGAAATTGAAATTAAATGTAGTTATAGTTAAAAAATGTAACAAATTTAATCAAATAATTGACTTATGCTCGAAAATTGAACTATGCAAATGTAGTAAGTGAAAATAAAAGTTTAAAAAGCTCTAGAAGTATTGTACTATAATATAAATTTTCTTATATAAATATATATTTCTTATATAAACTATCTCATCTTCTAAATAGTGAAGAAATCCTTCAACTAATCTTTGCATCGTTCATTATACTTCATTTCACAATAAGTTTTGGCAGACCTTGAACTACAATTGACTGTAGGTGGAATGCCATTGAACTAATGCCGAGCTGATCACCTTGAAATATTTTTGAATTTTTGGCCTAATCACTGCGTTGAGTGTTCAATCAATCAGTCAGTTTTGTCGTTCAGCCAGATGGTCAATCAAAATTGGGGATTGCAATTGTGCTTTTTGTTCTTATCAGACATTTGCAGTTGATTCTTATCAATCATCGAGCTCGTTTTATATAGCGAATCGACGAGCAGTAATTATAACTTTATGTGTTTTTTCATTCATTATTGTTTTGCACTTGGATTCACAGTCATATTGATGCCTGATAAATGTATCTATAAGTGTTTCCGACAGGCATACGCAAAAGGAGACCTTATAAATGTGGCATGTGTTTATCATAGACCACTTCGTAGTTGTTATCAATGAAAAGGTGTTGTTGTTGTTGTTATTGGCCACCGTTGGCACTTTGCAGCACCCACCTGAGTTGATACTTCAATTTGAATCCCACTGACTTCCTGTGAGTGAAAGAAAGACCTTTGTGCCGTTTCCCTCCTACGAACTTTTCCATGTTTATCGCATCGTTGTTGTTAGTGCTTATGTAGACTGACTTTGTGGGCGTTAGCCGCATTCACAGCGGATGCTAATGAGCATGACTAGACATATGGCTGATAGCTGGGAACGTGGTGGTTGACTCGACTGGTTGCCCGGCTTATTCAATAGGTGTTGTTGCCATTGTTAATGCCGTTCGTTGACAGCCCTCAAGTTGCAACTGCCAAATGCCGAGGCGTTGCAGATGAGCAACTGCAACTGCGACTGGACTTATTCTCAACAGTGGTGAATACTACAATTTGGAATCTAATGAATTTACAATTGTTGCTGAGATACAAATGTATATGTTGGTTAACTTGCTGCAGATTTAACTTGTCTTATTCACAACTTTAGTATATTCTGTTGTTTTAAATCTAATGCAATCAAGTGTATATTAACTCGACCTATTCACAACTGTAGTAAATTCTGTAATTATTAATCTAGTGAAATCACAATTGTTGCTGTATATTTTTCTTAGCTGCTGCAGCTTTAATTTGACTTATTCTGAACTGCGCTGAAATCTAATGAGATAGATATATATTCTATATATCCTTTGCAGAATTAATACATTTTAAATCTTACTTATTGAGAACTCCAGTGAATTGGACAATTCAACAATTGTATTTAAGGTACAAACTCTATCTTTTGCTAGGCTTAATTAGATTGAAAAGATTTAGAGTTTAAAATGGATTGGTTTGCTAGCAAGATCTCCTGCAGTTCTCGAACTAGTTTAAGGCTTTGTATGCGTACTGTGGATGGCAGTTTGGCTGCCAACTTGTCCAGCATATCTATCTTAAAGCCTGGCCCACGTGGGCTTTAGGCCAAACACTCGAATCAGCGCAAAGTGTCGAATAAATCGACGCCCAAAACCAAATACAGTCAGCACTCATACATGACGTAGGCAGCTTTCTCAATGTGACTGTTGTTGTTGTTGTTTCTTTTGTTGATTGTTTGTTGTTTATGCTAGGCTCTCGAATTCATTTGAAATGCATAGAAAACACAGTAAACAGTAAATGTCCAGAGCCAGCCATTGAATAATTGAAGAACCAAAGAACTTGTTGTCGATCTTCTCTGGCTATTGGCTTCTGTTTGACGCTTTGCAGCTGCGAAGATTTCTTTTGTTTTTTCTCCATTCTTGATGACGTTGCCAAAGTTTTTTTTGTGAGTGATGCGATTAAAGCTAAAACTAAGCGTGTTTCACAAATGTATCTTTCTGTTGTGTAGTTGTTCTTGTTGTTGTTGCTGCTGTTGTATTTCTCGACGGATGTCGCAAATTTTGGCACTCTGATTTGCCTTTGCATGGCAAACACACATAGATATCTGTACATATATTCTAACTATGTGTGTGTTTGTGTATTTTTGTGTCGAAATGCCGTAATTCTCTCAGCCGGCAGCTAATTTAGTGTTTCCTGCTGACAACTGCAGTTTAAGCTTCAAAGACAAAGCACAACATGATAAAGAATGAAACAAAGACTGCGATGATAAAGGCAGAGCGAGTGAAAGAGAGTCAGAGAGAGAGAGATTAGCAGAGGAGGGGAAGTTAGACGGACACTAAGTAATAATTAAAATACATATAAGAAAAGTTTCTATAATGAAATCACATAATTATTATTGTTTTTACACGATATCTATATCTGTTTAAATATGATCTCGAGTGCGTTTCATAAATTGTGCAAACATAAAAAAAGCTGGCAGCGTTGTTGTTGTTCTTGTTGTATGAAAATAGACAACATCCGGTGTGTAGAAAATATATAAATCATATTTTTAGATAAACGTTGATACAGACACACACACACATACACACACAGTACAACTAATAATCAAAGAACAAACTGATTATGATATTATCGTTAAACCTTCGACTAAGTGTAGGGCTAACAGTTTTGCGATCTATTAGAAATAATATTGTGTGGAAATGGCAATAAATTAACACATTTAATGAAAAATGCGACGAGCAGACCAAAAAACTGAAAAACTGAAAACGGAGCGTATGAGTAATCAACGACAGGAAATGGTGACAAATGCGCCCCTCATGTCTCTAAATGTATGTGTGTGTGTGTGCGTGTGTGTGTGTGTGTATCTATGTGTGCGCGTCTCCCTATGTATGTAAATGTGTTGTAGCTATTTGCACCGATAGCAACAAGCCAAAAAAAAAAAAAAAAGAGAAAAAAATTTCAATAATTTATTTGGTTTGAATGAAATACGAACGAACGCAACGGCGACGTGGCCGCCATTGGGGCGCCCACAGGAAACGTTGACGTTGACGCTGGCAGCGCAGTCGCAGTCGCAGTCGCTGTCGCTGTCTATGCCAGCGTTGGCTTGGCGACAGTTTCCTGTGTTTAATTTGTTGTTGTTGTCGAGTGCAAACGAGTTACGACAACAAACATATTACAATTTGGTTCAATGACTTTGCCCAGCGATAGAGAACTGTGTGTGTGTGTGTGTGTGTGTGTGGCGAGTCGCATAGTTTTCTGCTTTGGGGGCGTTATCTAACCCGCTGTAAACACCCATTTAGCCAAAACACCCACAAGCTCGTTTATCAGCAGTGGCAATGTTAAGGAAGTGCTCCACACACACACACACACACACACACACACACACAGAGTCAGTAAAGGCTTGCGACAGATGTGTGTGTTGATAACAGTCCGAGTCGCATTTTATTTTTCTATTTTAACTATTTCGGCAATTTGTTTTGTTTTTTCGAAACCATTTGCAGCTTAATGTGCAATTATTTGTGGCGTTATCTGTTGCACACACTTAAATATGATAATCCAAGAGTCTTTTCTATTTCCAACATAATAAGTACTCTATTTATTCACACTCTATTTATATTTTGATTCTTTTTTTTTCAGTTTGTGGACATTGGCATAGTCACCTCTATCGAATCGAATCACAAGCAAATTGAATTCGCCCGCAAAGGTCAAGAGATTTGCATTAAAATAGAACCGATTCCCGGAGAATCACCCAAAATGTTTGGCCGTCACTTTGAGGCCGATGATATGCTGATTAGCAAGGTAAGTTCAACAATATTTTCGATAACTATCTATTGTTATAACCTTACAGAGTGTGCTTTAACTTTGTGAAGAAATCTGTAACAATTTGAACTAATTTAAGTTGTAGTATGTCGATGTTTTATTAAAAAGCCCGATCTACTAGTATATTAATGAATGAAAAACTATTTATTTCAATCGAGCTTATCAAAGCCAATCTGTAGCAAGTTCCTCAACGTTTTTTCCCAATATATACTATAGCTGTCGTTGGAACGAAGATAGTATATATATAGAATAAATAGTTAGTAAAAGAAAATGAATAAAAGTAGACACCCATCAACCGAGGTTCGAACCTCGAAACTTCCGCAGTGGTTACGCGGTCAATTCACAATTCCACATGTTCTGACGTAGTTCTAATAAAATTTGACAAATTTTCACATATTCTGACGTAGCTTTATTAAAGTCGGATAAAGTCTTACATATTCTATGAAAGTTCTATACCAATCGAACGAAGTTTTACATATTTTATCGATGTTGTATTCGAATCGGACGAAGTTTTTCATATAATATTTCAATCGCAACAAGTTTCAGATTTTATAACGTAGTTTTATTAAAACTGGACAAAGTTGTACATGTTTTATTGAAGATTTATTCCATTCCGATAAAGTTTTACATATTCTGAAGTAGTTTTATTTAAATCGTACCAGTTTTTACATATTCTGACGAAGTGTCACATATTCTGACGTAGTTTTACTATAAATTGGACGTCAGAATATGTGAAAATTCGAGAGATTGCAATAAAACTTCGTCGGGTTACGTTTAATTTATGCTAACATTTAGATGCAACAGAAAAGATTCTTAAAAAATAAAAGAAGTTAATGCATGAAAGATGATTTTTTTTTGCCAACTTTAAATTTGAGCTAATCAAAACTTGAGTTAAATTAGTTTCCAATTAATTAACGTATTTGCTATTGGAACAATCTGAATGTGTATTTAATCTGCGACATCCTAAAGATATTTCTATGCTTTTCAGTTTCCTGTCTTGTTGGTTTTAATTCGAAACCACCTCCTGTTTTTTTACAATTGTGTTTACAGCCCGCACATTAATTGGCCAATTTAAATTGACAAGCTGTAGATAAGGTGTTGGGTTTTAAGTTTAGTACGCCAATCAAATCTGTTGTTATTGCTATTGATTTCCGTTCTATTCGCTGAGTGGCACCTGCAGCTGGTAAACATCACATTAATATAGGTATGCCCGTACCGTCACCGCACTAAACAGCACTTAAACTTTGGCAATGCGCCATTCCCCATTACGATTCTCATTCCATTTACCAACTGGCTTATCAAATTACATGGCCAAGTTGTGTTAAGTGTGGGCCAACTTATATATAAGTGGCGTTAAAAGGTCTTGGCAACTTCCGCTCCAGCAAATTATAGTTGCAGAGGCGGGAACGGAGGCAGCCGAGGGGGGGACAATGCCATCATTTGATTAACAATGATAATTACTTAAAAATGCTTACGTCAAGCGAAGGTCACTTGGGTGGCAAAGGCAAAGGCAAAGTCATAGGGGGAGGTATACTATTTACCTCAAATCGATAATAACTTAATTTTCGTGCTATTTTAGTGTCGTTTATCAATGCGCTGGCAACAGTGACGTCAGCAGCGTCTGATTGGAGTGGGAAGTGGAAAGTGGGAGGAGAATGGAACTATGGATTGTAGTTGGGTAATTGCTCATTGAGCTTCACTTTGCCGCGAGTTTGATTCAATTAATTTGCCGTAAAAATTGTCTGCCTGCCGAGTTGATTAATAAAATTTATTCCGCAACATGATGTAAAAGACGCACGCAAAAGCAAGTAAATAGTAGAAGAGAGCACGACTTTGAGATACTCTAACATATAATTGCATACTTAGGTATGCAAATATATAAATGCATTTCAATATATCTTCTTTCTTAAGGCCATCCCCTTGTAACATTGTTTCTTGCTTAACTTCTGTGTTTACTAGCCAATCATTGTGAAATTTTTAAAACATATCTGGGAATAGAGCTGATATCCCTTGATCTCTTTAAGATCTTTTAATATTTAATATTTATTTAAACAAATTTGATTTGATTTTGTTGTGCAGGAATCATAGATTGTAGATTTTTAAACTCTACGCTTTATAGTCTTTTAAATGCAAAGAATATGTTATATTGATCTCTATGCGTTTTTGTACATTCTGACAGAATGATTATTCGTTGAATGTAAAATTCTTCTTGTTCAGTTTTTCTGAATTTATAGAATTAGAGAAATGTAAATTTATATATTTTGAGTTGTGAATAAGTGCAGAAAAATGTAGTTGACTGTTACGTACATTTTACTAAAGCTATAATACCCTTTTTAACATATTTTGTATGAACATCAAGCCAAGGACGAAGTGAGTGAGTGTGTGTATGTGTGTCTGTGTATGCTTTCTATTCTCCAACTCATATCTATTTACAGCCACCGCGCTAAAAATAGCTCTCAATGCCTTTTCATGCTATCAAAGGGTATTATGTCATGGCTGACCTGATCGAGGCGTGGCGGTCTGACAACCACCCCAAGTCCACCCCAAGTCCATTTGAAAGAAGCCACAGTCCCACCTCCCATTGCCGGGGCCTCTGCTGCTGACGTCACGTTTCACCTTCCACGGCAATGCACTTGCTGCTCCGTCGTTCATTGACTTTTGCCGTTCTAGTCGTCATCGTCGTCGTCGTCGTCGTCGTTGTCGTTGCCGTCGTCATTGCACAGCAATAACCCAGTTTTTGGTCGCGTTGTTTTGGGTACTCACTTGACCCAGTTGCGTGCAACGGGCTCAGCTTTCGCATTGTGCCGCCAGCCGAGAGAGAAGCTTCAGTGGCTTTGACTTTTTATCAGAGATTCTGACGCATTTGTCGACCCGGTTCAGTGGCAGAGACAGCGACAGAGCCAACCCAATTACCGTCCTACATCCCTTTAACTATTGCTGCCCTTTTTGTCGTATCCATTCCAAAATTAGATAAGACTTTCGGACAGCTATAAATAGTAGTAGTTGCAGTTGTAGTGGAAGCTCTTATGCATTAGCCACATCGACTGCAATCAATGTTAAATTGTGGTTGTAAACTAGATTGTTAGAGGCGGCGGCATTATCTGTGTGCTTAGGATAGTTGATTTGAAATGCCGAGACGAACTAAATGGAACATTGACAGTTTGTACAGTTGTCGAGATACGTTTTCTTCTTGGGAAGTTATTTTTTAATAAACGCTCAAACAATTAGTATTTTGAAAAAGTGCTAGAAGATGATCGATTGCTTGTTTGTCACTCCTGGGGGTTGAATTATTCTAAAGCCTTGAAATACGTGTATTGACCACAATATGTACATACAACAGCTTTTCAACCATGTAGTTTTCCGTCTCTTAGCTTGAGGAGTTATGGATAAGAATGCTAAATCGACTAGAAGACAGATTGTAGCTTGTATAATTGATCTCTACTATAATTTTTCTAAAAGCTGTGACAATTAATTGTAAGATCAACTCCTAGTTATCCATTCAGACAAATGCATTCTCCAAAAACGCATAAATACTTAATGCTTCGTTTTTGGCATAGATCTCTCAAATACAATTTCAAGTAAATGGGTTGAAGAACAATAAATGTCATATAAAACAATTTTCTACCTATTTTCCCCTTTTCTTTATAAGTATCTGCTATAGTCTTACACACAGCTGCATAATAAAGTTGAGTCTCGTTTTGCTAACAATATCGCATGCCTTATGTTCAGCATTTTAATGTGCACAACGTATTGTCATTGAAGTGTGATGCCATTTATGCCCCATCTATGGACAGGTTATATACATATATATATATATATATATTGCAATTCTCTGGAAGAAGTATTGGCTATGAAAATTAATATGCAACTGGCAAATAAGTATAATAATTAAATGGAATTGGAAAGTAAGCGGATGTAAAGTTGAGACAGACACAGAAATATTAAGATACAATAATTTCAATAAAAATAATAATAAATTTAGTAATGGCCAAAAAAGTTATTATATTTATTAATGGTATTAATGTAATAGACAAATAATGGTTAAAAAGGCATCGCTTACGATTTGACAAAGTTATGAGAGTTTGAAATGTCTCAAAAAATTCCATGGAAAAAGTTTAATTAAAATAGTAAATTTTGAATCAAATGCAGACTTTGTACTTTGAAAGTTAAGGGTCTAAAAATATAAGTTATAATATATATTTATAGATTGTAATGCTGCACTTTCTCTTGGCTATTAAATTATGAATTATCTATCTTATCTTTTTAGATATCACGCCAGAGCATTGATGCTTGCAAGGACTATTTCCGTGATGATTTGATTAAGACCGATTGGGCGTTGATGGTTGAGCTGAAGAAGCTTTTTGAGATTCTCTAAACAATTTGCCAAATCATCACGTACGAAAGCAGCAGCAGCAACAACAATAACTGTAACTGCAACTGCAACTGCAACTGCAACTGCAACCGCTTAAGAAGAACCGCAATTAAGTACTTGTAGCTCAACTCTTAGCTACAGAATGCTTGAGACTTTTTAGCTTATGCGGTATTTTTGTAGCTTTTATGTAGTTTTATGGTATACAGTCGTCGTCGTCGTCGTTGTCTTGCTTACAGTGTGTTTAAAAGGTTTTAAATCAAATTTGTAAATGTTTTTTGCACAACAACTACAAAAACAACAAAACATTTTTTGCCTGCGCTTTTTTGTTACGCCTGAGATGAAAAAAATAAATATAAAAGTTGTACAAAAAAAAGAAAGAAGAAACTACAGCAAGTGTGTGTTTTCAATAACTATGTCAGCAATGACGTCACAAGCGCCTGAAATGGGCGTGTAACCTTCATGGAGGATATTGACCCAGTAGCATGCGCAGTGCAACAGCAGCTCCTTTTCATTCATAGCCCGTCATTGAATGCGCCAAGGATGTGGCAGTCGATGTGAATGTGAACATGGATGAGAATGTAGATGTGGATGCTGCCGCTGCTGCTGCTGCAGATTGTGAATGGGGAGCGGCAGAGCGGCTTGGCAGCGTTTCGGGCTGCGGCTGCAGAAAACTGGGTCAGCCACACGGGTTCGTTCAACCTGCTCAGTGACGACGTGGAAGGACAATTGTTTCGCACAACATGGCACAGTTATAAGTGGCTATAACATACATAAGTACTTATATATATATGTATGTATGTATGTATGTATGTATAACATACATATGCACATGCTGAAGCGGTTTGTTTGGCAGCAAGTGCGTCAATTAATGAATGCCAACGGTGTACTTGAAACGAATGCAGGATTCGATTATAGTTGAAGGACTTGTCCGGGTCCTGAAATCGGATTACGCAACAGCTTTTATAGTCGAGCGGATTATTATGGCAGGAAATTAACAAATGTCAAATATGCATGCATATGAGTAGTAAATCGTCTTAAGAGATTTATTTTACCCACTTCTGAATTTTCAGCTCCTTCATACTTAATTTTAATTGCAGTGCAAGTTTTGCATTGGGTTTGTGTAATTGGCAGTTTTTGCTGCCATAGAATATCTTTTAAGCCTTAAATTTATTATTGACTTAAAGTATGAAATTAACCATTAAATTATATTAAATGCGATTTTAATCTTACAACTGAAAGGATAGAAAAGAACTTAATTTTTTTAAGTTAAGTTATTCTATCTCGATCCTAATTTACTCGAGGATAATTTCCACCTATGCAATCGTAAGTATATATATATTTTTTTTATATATATTATAGTCTTATAGGGATGTCAAAAATCATCTATGTATCGAATAGGCGATGCCTCCATGTTTTCCTATGTCTTTGTTGATTTCGATGCTTACCGATGCCTCGATGTTATGGTAAAACATCGATCAGTTCAAGAAGTATTTTAAGGATAAGATATTTCATCGTAGTTCAGTTGAGTCGATTAATTTTTAATCAAAAGATAATAGGATTCGAACAAACGAAGAAACTAGATGATCTACAATCAGGAACTTGTTGTATAATCACACTGTGGAGATTTACATTTCTGGTATTAAAACATAATCGTCTTCCTCTTATTTGATGCTTTTGATGCTTTAAAAGCAATATTTGTTACGTCATATTTATA
The DNA here is from genome assembly GCA_958299025.2 of Drosophila histrio. Taxonomy (NCBI): domain Eukaryota; kingdom Metazoa; phylum Arthropoda; class Insecta; order Diptera; family Drosophilidae; genus Drosophila; species Drosophila histrio. The sequence goes on from OY729166.1 coordinate 22,399,790, forward strand.
AATTTAATGATACATAATTATTTATAAGTTGGTGTTAAAAAAACTTGAAACTTGGCTTATTTTTAACAAAATACAAGAGCGTTGAAAACATCGAGGTATCGTCCAACATCGAGGTTGATTTGAAAACCCCCGATAAACGTTGACATCGAGGATTCTTTTCAAATTTACATTCCTATATTATTTAAGTATATTATAATATTATATAGTATTAAAATATATGATAATATTATATATTATTTATACATATATCTTACATATAATATTATAATATATATTATTTATACATATTTCTTACATATAATATTATTTATACATATATCTTACATATAATATTATAATATATATTATTTGAAAAGTTCAGGGATGACGTTAATAGTCTACATAATCAACAATACTTCTTAAGATACTTTTTCATATATTTGGTTTATTTTCTCGAACTTAATAGTACATTAAATATGATTAGTATATACAGCTTATTAATTGTTTAGATAGTCTTATTTTTTTATTAATGAACATTAAGTTTGTAATATTTCTTAACGCATTTAAAAAAGACAAACAAATTTAATTTATTTTAGATTTAGAAAACATTCATATGTGTACAAACAAAGTGTTCCTTGTGCTATTTAAGTGATTGATGATGATTCATATTTTATCCTACTCTAATTTACAGATTGACGACGGGTGATAATTTATTTGTAAGAAACAAACTACACACATACATTCTTTAACACATATTTATTGCAAATTTAAAAAATTTTAATTATTCAGCAAAATGCGTAGAGCGCTTTAAAGTTAGTTAATATATATCAGATGTACTTTAAATATTTGCATATGTATATTCTAATCTGCAAACACATACATTCATTTGCCAAAGGAATGACAATACAATTTACTTCAGCTGGATAGACCGAAATGGAGGGCGGGGACACGGGAAGGTAGACAGGATAAACTCAAGGCGTATTCAATGACGCCACAAAACTGGGCTGCCCATTGAAAAAGATAGATAGAGAGAGAGAGAGAGAGTGACGCCGAAAGAGACGGGTAGGGACAAAGAGAGAGAGAGAACGAATTTCATTCACAAGGCGCACTGAATGGCATCCACAAAGGCCGCTCTTTGTTTTATTGTTGTGGCTGCGTCATGTGTGGATTGTGGAACTAGGGCAACAGGCGGCGCTGCGGCTGTGTACCGCAACCTTCTCGCTGTTGTTGCTGTTTCATGCGGTGAGTGGGGAAAAGGCAGGCAGGCAAGGGGGATGTGTGGGTGGCATTTTCATTGAGAAAAACGAGCTTTGGCCGCCATAAAGGATTCGTGGCCACTTGAGCGAGTCAGCTTAAATGCTTAGGGTGCTTTGCTATGTGTGTGTGTGTGAGAGTATATCTATATATGTGTGAGTGTGTTTGTGTGTGTTGGTGTAATGAATGAAAGGAGAAATAAAAGTCAAATTGAAAGATTGTAAAAAAATGGCCAACAAAATGAAAATCAAATCAAATCAACGTCAATCACAGTTCAGTTTCAGTTAGATCATTCAGTTTCCGCTGCCCAAAATGCACGTGCTTTTCCACAGTTTGTTAGTTTGTTTGTGGATCTGTTGTACGTGTATTTTGTTTGCCATGATTTCGTGTATTTCACCTCGACGTTGTTGTTGATTATCTAGGACACTTGTGACGTCAGGCGGCGCACAATTTATTGTACATTTTGTGCACAGGCCGCAGAAACGCCAAAAGCAAAGTCAAAGCCACTCAGCCACACAAATCGGATGGCCAATTTAAATACATATAACATACGATATATATACAATACTTACATGAGTTTTACACATACGCACACTCACTAACAGCTAGAGAGATCTTTTTATACCCTGTGGGGTGGGGGTATATTAAGTTTGTTAAAAGTATGTAACGGGCAGAAGGAATCATGGCCGACTCCATAAAGTATATATATTCTTGATCAGCATCGATTGTCGAGTAGATATAGCCATGTCCGGCTGTCCGACTGTCTGTCGGTCAGTCTGTCCGTCCGTATGAACGAAAGGATCTCATAGATCTTAAGAGCTAGAAGCTTGAACTTGGTGTCCCAGCACTGGTAATTTATGCAGGCAGATCAAGTTTCTCTTTTTTTGGATGTCACGCCCTCTTTGCCCACAAATCAAGAAAAAGCGTACAACAAAGGCAGTTTTGCAGCTAAAGACTTGAGATTTGGTACACATGATGAGTACCTTAGGGAAGATATGTCCAGAAAATTTGATCACGATGTCACGTCCCCTTCGCCGACTAATCGGAGAACCTCATATCAAGAGCAATTTTACATCTAGAGACTTCAGATTTAACACACATGATGAATATTTTGCTGTCAATGTGTCCAGAAAATGTCATCACGCTGCCACGCCCCCTTCGTCCACAAATTGAAAAAGAAGAGAATTTCAACTGGAGTGAATTTCAGCTGGTCCCTGTAGAGTTCCAGGGTATATTATGGTCGGGTTCCCGACTGTTCGGCTTGTTTTTGTATAATGAATTTAAAATTGTACGCATTGTAATTAATTGTCGTTTATTTTTGTTTCTTTAAATTTATTTATAGATTTTACATTCATATATTTAAGTATATATACAAGGATTTATACATTCTGGTCATATTGATCTATTCTAATCGATTAAGCGTTCTATTCTGTGTCATTTTCAATTCCATTAACTTGCTGACAACTTTGGTAAATGTCGAAAATATTTAAACTGACAGATCGTTAATTTTTAATATGAATATTTATTTTCAGAGAGTTGCTGTCTCTGTTTTATAATAAATAATAATTGTATTTTTTATCCCATTGTGATAAAACTTTTAATTATTCAACTAAATTATAAATAAATATACTAAAAATTCATTTTATTTGACAGTGTTCTATTTTCTAAAATATAATAAATATAACAACTAAACCATGTTTGGCAACTGTACTATTGTTCAGCATAAATGTTAATTTAAATATTTAATCATGAGCAAAACAATTGAAACAGATTTTTTGATAATTTTTCTGCTAATGTTGTTATTATAAATTAATCTATTAAATGATTTGAAGAAGTCTCTTTAAAACACCACTATAATAATTATTGCGAAAAGCAAATCAATTAACAATTTAGTTATAAAATATGATTTTAACAAGCTGTTATGTAAATATCAATCTGGTCTATTACAATAGTTGATTTGCCATTCGCTTATCAATATATATCTTTTATTCGAGTTGCGAGATAACGATGCAGAGATAGTAGTTAAAATTCCTCTTCTGTGTATGTCAGTATTCGAATAAGAATCTTTGTTGTTTTGTTGATTTGATGGGGCAAGCAAATTGGCTGCTTGAACGGGGCACGGCTGTCGACGCCAAGTTTGGTGTGGCACTTGACCGGATGTCGTTGAATATTTATATTCATATTCATATTCATATATATCTATAGTAGATCTACATGTTTCGCTGATTAATTTATGGCCAGTAAAAGGGGAAGAATAAAAAAAATACATATAGAAATATTTTGAGCGACGCGCCAATTCGATTAAATGAATAAACACGAAATTCGATATATATTGTAGTGTTTGGCGGTAACTCTGGATATCAGCTGGGATGGATGTGCACATATAAATATAGATATAGATATATATAAATATACATATACGAGATGTATGTATAGCTGCTGGTGACCTTGGGCGCAGTGCAGTCGCTGCTGCGGAAGCAACCCCCAAGCGAAGCTGAATTCAGAGCCAATGTCGAGGTTACGCCTATCGAAGGACGTTGCCAAGGCAACGACGCCAACGCAGCGGGCGGGCTCCGGTCTCAGGGCCAGCTCATTGGGCAGGAAGTGCAGCTTGCAACGGGCGGCCATTGAACGGCAAAATATTTTCAAAATGGCCGTCAAATGCGGATGACCTTGAACGCAGCACTTTCATTGGCTGCAGCGGCAGCGGCAGCGACAGCGGCAACAGCAGAGCGACGAACGGCGGGCATACCGCTTTGGGGTTAAGGTGAACCATCAGCATCAGCATGGTCGGGGTCCAAAAAGGGGAACCCGATCAAACTGATCAAATTGAGGAGTAGAAAAAACTGCATTAGTTTCCAGATTGCCTGCTGTCTAATTGCAAATGCAAAGTAACCGAAGTTTGGAGTAGCAAGTGAAGCTGCATTTGCCACATTCAAATTAGAACTTAACTCGAATCCCACGCAATGCGTCCAACCCAATCCGGAATGACTTCGTTCGCAACCGACGACGGTCTGTACACAGCTCGTCGTGCTCGTCGTCGTCGTCGTCATCGTCGTCGTCGTCGTCGTCGCATCCTGTCGCGTGTCGGCCGCTTTGCCGAGCATCGACTCGGTTGCCAGCCGATGGCGACTGCAGCCCAGGAACTTTGGGCCAATTTCTCGATGCAAATGGCGATGCAGCGTCGTGTCAGTCTCTGGACGAGTGTCAGACTGCATTCAACGTACAATCTCTGCGATTCAGCGATTCTGCGATTATTCAGCCATAATACACTCCACACTGTGTACATCTCTGTGTGTCTGTGCATATCCATTTCAACAATTTGCCCAGCATCGCAGTTTCCTCGAAGTCGCAATTTAATTACAAAAGTAAAACATTCAAAACGCAACAACTAACAAGATAAATTAACCGAAATTCCCTTTTAACATTGTCGCACATTGCGTATGTGTAATCTCATAACGCTAACAAACAATTCAAGTTAATGTTAATAAACATAAAGGAAAAAAAGTAGTGCTTAAGTGAAGTAGTGTTTATTAAGTCAAGTATCTAACAATTATTCCCTTCAACTTAACTAAACATTATATTAATTAATAATTAGTGAGTGTTTGCACATCATTAACTAACTAGTTAATAAATTTGTTTAATTAACTAAGAGTACAGTACACTAGAAGTAAATCGCACTCCTTTGACAATTTGTAAGCTAATTAAAAAAGCAATTAATCCACCAATATATTATACACCCATATATAAGAAACATTCAAACGAATTGTGAGTGACATTCATCTGAAACACTCGAAGTCGCAACGTCAAGCATCCCTTAATTGGTGAGTATTCGTATTATCCCTTCTGCTAACACATTTTTCCCAGAATGTCCCTTGGGAACTTCTTGATAATCCCTTCCAGATCATAAGTTCTGAGATTTCAACTTGACTTTTATAACAACTGCGTATTGTGTCGGTTTCAGTGATGACAAAGTTTTTAATATTTCGTGTAATATAAATATAATTTTATATGCCTTCAATTGTAGGGATCCTCGTGTATTATCATTATATTGGCCAAGTTTATGTATATTGTATATCATCATTTACATTTATCTGATATATTACATAATAATCCTAAATATTTTCTAACAATTCGCGTTTGTTTTTATCGTTAACTTTCGGTTTGGGCATAGTTAACTGAATTTGTTTTATAAAGTTACACTTTAGGCATAGTTCTTTACTTAACAGAACTATCAGAAATATTTCTTCCACTGTTCAATTGTTGATGCTCTATCTGATTTTCTTAATTTTCAGATATATATTTTCATAATTGGGGTAAACTTTACCTGCTTATTTTGCCCTAAGTAATAGTTTACCTATTAAGAGATTTGTACTTAAATTATTGAGGTTTTTTGATAAAACATTTCAATTGTTATGATGTAAGATACAAATTATTGTGTTCTCCTATATTAATATATATTTGTAGAGCAGAAATTGATTCTAGATTACAAATGGTTTTAAAACTAAAGAAACTTAGGCCATCTAGCTAAGTGAGGGTTGAGTAGTATAATAAAATATTTTATGTACATAATTACAATAGAGACTTATGGTTATATAGTTTTAGTTAGGCTGAATTTTACTACAAAATAATTATAGAAGTTTAAAATATTATTTTGATTGACTTCTATAAAATATTAAGAGATTAGTTTTCTTTCTAACTTTTTTACGCATTCCTTAGAAAACTCTTTTGTTTGTCGTAGATCTTTCTCTTTCGATTATTCATTATATTTATATTTCCTTTAATTAGTTTATATGATAGGAATAGTCTACCCCTTAAAGGATACATTGTTAAAGTGTTGAAGTATATTAATTGACAATAAACTTTCACTGTTAATAGATTTGTTATAGAATCATTATCTTTCTCATATAATCATATTAAGCGAGTCGTTTACCTACTGTTTTTTTCAACATTTTCCTCATTAGAATAGTTTAATCGAGTTTCTTTATAAAAAGACATTCACGATTTGTATTGTTTGGCGCAGATCTTTTTTAAAATAATGCTTAAAATATTTAAATGTACAATTATTATAATCTCGGGAATAGTTTTCCTGCTTAATAAGTTTCTGTTTCTGTTAGTAACCGATTTTTAAGTTGTTTTTCTACTGTTAGGATATTTTAATAGATCATTTCCTATTTAATATTTATAGTTCATTATTCCAGTTTTCCAGTTTTCCATTTTCCAGTTTATGTACAGAGTTTCCATAATAAGTATTGTTAAATTCGAATAGTTTCTTGAGGAGGAGGAGGAATAATTATAACTTCTACCCTTATTTTTCGAGATATAAACAGAATTAGCTTTAAGTTGAGGCCTTTGCCTAAAGGCTAATTTGAGAAATTTATAGATCACTTATTTCTATTATTGCTACAAAGTTTTCTTAATCTTAATAATATTACTTCACTATTAATCACTTTCAATCATAACTGAAAACTTTTCCTTCAACTTCTACTCTTATTTTTTGAGAAAGAAACAGCTTTAGTTTTAAGATAAGTCCCTTGCATTAATGCTCTAAATTTCAGAAATTTATAGATCACATGTTTCTATTTTTCGAACAGAGTTTCCATAAATAGTATTCTTAAATACAAATAGTTTCTTGATAATATTTCTCTATTGTTAATTGATATCAATCTTAATTAATATCTTTAGCTTTAAGTTATGTCCTTTGCATAAAGGCTCTTAATTTGAGAAATTTATAGATCACATATTTCTATTTAATGAACAGAGTTTCCATAAAATAGTATTATTAAATTAACATTCTTATTTTTAATCTTAATATTCCTCTATACCTCTACAATTAATCGATTTCAATCTTAACTCATCACTTTTCCTTCTACTTCTACCTTTACTCTCTGTGAAAGAAACAACTTTAGTTTTAAGTTGAGGCCTTGGCATAAAGGCTCTTAATTGAGAACTCGACTTATGCCAGATAATAATCTCTTGGCAATTGCGAAAAAATTCAAAACAGTAGTCGACAAATTCCAACAGCTGAACGAATCTTTGAATACCAAAAAAAAAGGCCAGAATTGAATTGGTTGAGATTTTGGGGCTCTGGAGATCGGTTGAGTCTGCGTAAGAATCCCATGGGGAGCCAGACGGAGTTGGAGTCAGAGTTAGGTAGGCAGGGAGTTATTTTTTGAAATTGGTATCATAATGACTCGAAATCAAGATCAGGCAGACACAGTTTTGCTTTTTGTGTGGATCTTTGGCTGGGGCGTTGCCATAAGCTCACATCAAATTCAATTCTTTGTGAGCATCCACAAAACTGGGCTTACCTCAAATGAAAAAAGCGAGAAAGGGAGAGGAAGAGCGGTAGAGAGAGAGAGAGAGAGCTGCGTGAATAACTGCGTTAATTTCCCAAGTTGACAGCGGATGTGGCTACTGTTGCATGGCATTCCAGGCTCAGACTCAGGCTCAGACTCCGACTCTGAATGCGATCATTCGCATCGCTGCGGCAGCGACTGCGGCTGTGACTGCGGCATATTCACATTTTGGCATGAGGCATGCAACAATCTTTGGAATTCCGCGGGTGTGTCAACTGTCTTTATTTTGGCCAGCTACCGCTGCCTGCTGAGCGCCATTTATGGTTAACCAAACAACACAGATGTGAATAAGCCTGAATTAATGCCTGGCCAACTGTTGGTAACACCCGCACAATTTCCCGGTAACTTCAGATCGAAAGGGTTTTGTATTCCACTTGAAACATAAATCTGATGACCAGATGAGGTAAAAGTCCAAGTTTATCATGTAGTAAGTATTAAGTATCTGCAGCTTATAATCACAATTAAACATACAATTTATAAAGCCTGTATCCATGATATAAATGTAAATCGCATAGAAACCTTGTAACAAAATCAAAAATTACTACTTTAGCCAATTTACACTCGATGCCAATAGAAACTCGAGTCAATTAAATATTAAGATACAAATCATTCATTTCAATATACTTTTATTGATTTACTCCAGAACTTTTACAAGAAATTCAGCGATATTCAGCTCTAATTGACAGATGTATTGATAGGTGTTGATCAAGAATACTAGAACTCTGTACCGTACACCGCACTGAGTTCTCTTCTGCGTCTTTCTATAAACAGCAGATTTGTTTAGCTGTTTTAGCTTTTTCACTCATATTGATTGATTAAATTGTCAGTGATTGAAGCTAATCATACATTCAATTTAGTATATTTAATATAAATCTACGGCGGGACTCGAGAACAGTGGAATAGTTGAAAAAATCAACGAAATGTAACAAATATTTGGAAAGTCATACTCTAATTTAGGCTCAATATTGACGAAAAGTATTAGCTACAAATACTTTGATATCCTGATTTTTAAAATGTGGTATAAAATCTACACAATCGATACAAGTTAAGGCAGTATTATTCATTTTGCAACAATTGTATCACAATATTCTTTCCAAATTTAATATTGTTCTTATGATTTTAATCTAAGATCCAAAAACTTTGATTTAGAAAAGTATCTAATTCTTGTTATACCCTGTGGGGATATATTACGTTTGTTTAAAGTATGTAACAGGTCTAAGGCAATCTGGCAGACTCCAGAAGTATATATCAAGAATCAGCATCAACAGCAGAGTCCATATGCCATGTTAGTCCGTATGATCGAAAGTATCTCAAAGATGGTAAGATGGGCAGAACCTTGAACTTGGTCTCCCAGCACTGGTTATACTTGCAGGCAGATCAAGTTTATCTTTTGCCACTCCCCCTTTGCTCACAAATCAAGAAACAGCTCATAACAAAAGGAGTTTTGTATCTAGAGACTTGAGATTTGGCACACATGATTAGTATCTTGGGGGTCGAAATCGGAAAACCTGATAACTAGAGCAATTTTATAGCTAGAGACTTCCGATTTGGCACACATCATGAATATTTTGGGATAGATGTTTCCCCAAAATTTCATCACAATGCCACGTCCCCTTCGCCCACAAAAACGAATTACAAGAGATCTACCTCAGAAGGGAATTTGAGTTGAGTCCTGTAGTGCCAGATCGTATATTACGGTCTTTTTCCCGACTCTTCGGCTTGTTATGCTTTAGAAAAGTATGTAATTCTTGTATATATATTAATTTGGTCAACAAATGCAAGTGCCTCACACATTTTTTGCGAAAGAATGATTTTTTCTATGAAATTAAGTGGAATTTTGTGACACAACTTTAAACATAGTTCCGTAATGTTATAGTTTGCTTGTAGATCAAATGCAAAATGCATAAATTACAGTTTATATTAACACGTATGAATATCAGGGAATACATTCAAGTATTAGGGAACAAGTCACTTAATTTTTTCTTTGAGCAGGCTATGTTAAAGCATGTTTCAACTTATTCCAATGACAATTTGTTGATATTGAATGTTTTCTCTCAATGGAATTAAGAAGCTACAGTTTTTGATATAACAATAAATTTCGAACTACTCTTCGATTTGTCTAGATTGTCAACATTTTTCACGCTTTTTGCCAAGCATTTGCATATTGTACTGTGTGGGGCAAAAGTAATCAACCTATTGAAAAATGCTATAACTTCTGGAAATGTTGTGTAGAAAAATGGAAACAATTATTTCGCGTTCTTGCGGCGTAAACCAATTCATGGCTTGTCGATTTGTATTCTGGCATTAGTTTACTTCACAAATGTCAAAACGGAAATGTCGTTTGGCCCAATGCAAAAGTTAAAGTGTTCTCCAATAGGGTGATTACTTTTGCCCCATTCTGTATATTCATAAGTAGTTAAACAAAATTGACGCTGAAGTTAATGTAATTTTAATATTACATATAAACTTATTTCCAAGCGTAACATAAATTCCATAATAATAAATAATGCATTAGTTACAATAAATAAATGCAATAGCTTTAAAGCAAATTTTAAAAACAACGCAAATTGCAGAAATTTGGAATTCGGCATGTAAAAAATATCTGTTCGTTGAAATAACAGTTTTTTATAGACAGATAACTAATAGACATATTTACAAAAAACACCTCTAAACTTAAGTATTATTAAGATTTAAATTTCACTTCACATAATTCTACACAATAATACAGAATAGGTATATTTTATTTTAAAAATAAATTACTGAATATATTATTTTATTTTGACAATATTTTACATTTAAAATTGTGGCTTGACATCGACTTAATGTCTGTCATTGTTGAAAACTGTTTATTTGAAATATTGAAAAATCCAGCAGTTTTTCATGCGTCTTTTGCTTTTTGGTACAAGCCACCAACGCCGTCGGTTTCGGCCACTTTCCAAGTCTCTTACAGACGGATATGAACACGAATGTATGTATGTACATACATACTTACATATTATACGATACATACACTCATATGCAAATCAGACAAAGCCCACATCGAAGGCGAGTCCAAAGCCAATACTTCAACATTTAACAATTTTTGGCTGACTTGGCAAAGATTTGAAAACCTACGACGAGTCCAAATTTGTCTGTAATTTAAATATGCATTTATTATATGTAGATCTTTCTTGGGCGGGCAAAGCAAACCGCATAAAGTTGGAAGTTTTATGGTTAATTTTTTAGGCATTTAAGAGCTTACTTACAATATATGCACAAATTTATTGGCTGTAACAAATCTCTGAATTTTGTATAGATAATATCTGAAATTCAATTTGATATACGGCTGATTTTCTAATCGAATAGAAGAATTATCAATATCGATATCAAAGTGTAGTAATAAAAATTCAGTAAACTAATAGAATTTTACTTATTTTATAGCAGTAGTCCAAATACCAATTATCATTGATCAAAAACACATATATTGATAGACATAAAATATATATATGTTATTTGTATCTGTATCTGTCGAAAATAGAATACAAAATCTTTGACAAAATGTCGCCAAGTAACAAGCGAAAATGTTTGACAGTAAAAGTTTTGCGTGTCCAACAATTTGCATTTTATCAGCTGACCCAATTCATCAAATTTGAAATTTTTAACCAATTTTGGCAGCCAGAAAGAAGTCGTATTGGAAATACCCAAAATCGTGGAAAAAAAGAGAACTTGTTGTCTAGCGTTTTGAGTGGGTAAGAACGAAACTTAAAATGTGCCGACGGATAGAGTGAGCGTAGTGGATTTACATACAAATACATGTGTATATTCGCATGTAGAGTGTCGTAACTAACAGATACCAGATACCAGATACCAGATTGTCAGCCTGCTGTCAGCCTGCCATCCGCTCCGCCCACATTCATCATCACAAGATGTGGGCAACATATTTACCAAAAAAAAAAAACTGTCGCAGTTTCATTATGCCCAAATTTTGAGTGTGTGTGTGTGTGTGTATTCATTAAAGAATTTCCATAAAATTAAGTTTTTATCGTTGACTTAGTGTTGTTTCTTTTTGGGGGCGACTGCAAGTCTGTCGAAAATTGACCATTATTCATGAATAACTGAAAACTGTTCAAAGCTAAGAGCAAAAAATATTGCAATTTACTCAAAAATAAGCGTAAACAAAAAAATAAAACACAATAAATATTAATACATTAAATAAAATAGACAAAATGAAAAAAGAGCAACAACAAATTTTAAATAATACAAAAGCAGAAAATAAATTTTGTCTTTGCCAGCCCACACGACAGCGGCAGCGGCAGCGACGTCGGCAGCGGGGCAGCGTCGCTGGCAGCGCAGGCCTCCATTCATTATAATCGGTTTCATTCATAAAAACGACTCTGGCAAGTGAGTGAGCGAGTCGTTTTCAATTCGCCGCACGTCTCTCTCTCTTTGACTCAGACCATTCGCTCGACTCTCTCGCGAATTCGCTTTCGCTGCGCTGTGATTTATTCGCTCGCTCAAACGAGTTGAGTTTTGTGGCATTGGAGAGGAAGTTTCGAGTGTCGACCGTTGATGTTGTGATTGTGAGTGTGAGTGTGTGTATATACACAAGCAGATACATACATACATACATACATACATACATACATACATACATACTATATATATACTTATGTATGTTTAATAAGCCATTTTGATAGTATGCCATAACTAAAACTACTCGCATTTCTACACACTTTGTATGCAACGATTTCGCTACACTTCCTTATGGCCCTGGAAAGTTGAGGCTAATCTGCTGCAAGGCACCCAATTGTCTATGTCACTCACAAGTATGTATGTATGTTATTTTCTTTTTATTCAGTTGTTATCTGCAGTCGATCCGATTTGCCTCTCTCTGCTACTATCTCCCCCGTTTTTGAGGCTTGGCTTATTAGACAACAAACAACACTTCACGCTCGCTTTAACTTTTTGTCGTTGTTATTGTTGTTGTTGCTGTTTTCAACGCACGTCGACGAAGTCGTTGTTGCCATCGTCGTCGTCGTCGTCGATGTTGTTGTTGCTGCTGCTGCCGCGCACTTTTTTTTTATGTCGAAGCCAAGAAAAGTGCTACTGGTTTTGAGATTTTAGTTTGAAGTCGTTGCGCACAGTTGCCAACGCGCCGCAGAGTCGTGTATTTTTCTTTTTCATACTGACTGCGCAGAGCACTCGGCAACTCTGCCGAACATCAACATCAACAACAACAACAACGACAGCAACAACATTAACAGCAGCCCAACCAGAGACCAGCCAGACAACGTTGAACCAGTCGTTGATGTGTTTGCCTTTCAATATCTTCTACACTGAAAACGTTGCTGTTGCTGAAATTGTAAAGTCAGTTGGCTAAGAACCAATTCTCTTACCAACTAAAGAAGTTAAGCAACAACAGCCAAATTTAGTGGCAAGCTAAAACTATTTCTGAATATCTATTAAATATTTCTGAATATAAAACTAAATATCTGAAAAGATACATTCAACAGATAGTTGGATATTTAAGTAAATAAAATCAATCAAAATTTAAACATAATAAATAATAAATATGCATTTAAATATATGTACATATATCGCTTACAAATTTAAAAAAAATAATATTTTCACTCTCTGATCAGTGCATCAATTTATAAAAGAATTGTTTTAGCGTTTGGATTTAAGATAATAAAATAAAAATTAAAAAAAGAAGAAACTACACATTACGTAGATGATTGAAAGTAGTTATTAAAGTTATTAAAAACTCACAGCTAAAAGATTATTAATATTTTTATTGAGTATAATGAATAGCTGAAGTTGTGTGGTATTTTTTTCTAGCTATTTTTAAGCAGCCAATTTCATTATATTTATTTATTCATAATACAAAATAAATTACATCGCTAATCAATATAGTATATATATATTTATTTATTTATTTATGCAATTAACTTTTGAATTTTCTAGGCTATTTAGTACAGTTTTTAATAAATTGAACAGTAAGTAATAGTAAAGATAATATTTAAAGTTATTCAATACAATTTATTCACTAGTTAGATAATTTCTAGTTAAGTAAAATATGTTCAATTTTACATATTATTAATTTATGTATATAGCTTTTAGCTAAGTAAACTTATAGATAGTATGTTTAATTGCACATATTATTAATAAATAAAGAGAAAATACTTTGAAATTAAATTATGTATTCTTTAGTTAATTCAAATCAAATATGTACATTATTAAATAATTTACAAATTATTTATATCATTTTTAGTTAAGTAAAATTATAGCAAATATGTTAAGTGTAAGATATTATTAATTTACAAAAAGAAGATCAAAAATAATTTCCATTAAATAATGGAATATTTCTGTTATATATATTGTCGATATGACAGATATATATGAAGACTCAAAAATACTAGTCAAAAGGTTAAGAGCTTTTCTTGGTATACAGCTGTTTCCCAATTGAGCTAGCTTAGCCATCATTACTAACTAACATATAGATCACTTGCTTTAATTTAACACAAAGTTAGTCTTTAGTTTAACTAATGATAACATTTAACATGCTATTCGATTTGTCTGACTGTGAATGATTTGTGTGCAGAGTCTCGCCTGTTGTTAACTTTTCTACTCACACCACACTGGTACGACAACAACAACAACAACAACAACAACTTATGCTTACCTCATGCAACATTCAGATACAGATACTTACTCGCACAGACACACACACAATCGCACACACAGACTGACAAGCGCGCTCACACTCACTCACACACACACACACACACACTTGGCAGCTGCAGCTATCCATGCATAGGCAGCGACAACAGCAACAACAGCGACAACAGCAATAACAACATCGCCGTGGCTTTGTAGCTACTTTCGCCTCGTTGTGTGCGTATTTTTCATTCATATTGGCAGCCAACGCGAAACAGACAGCGAAGAGCAACAACAACAACAACAGCAGCAACAGCAACAACAACAACGACGACGCTCATTGAGGCTGATATTTTATGGCCCAGCGCTACGAATTTTTTGGTGAAAATATGCAACTGAGCAAAGATTCATTGAAAAAAAAAAGATCAAGCAGTAAAATTCACACTGAGGGTAGCAATTGAATTTAGATATTTTGAATTGTAATTGTTGTTGGTATTGGAAATTACATGCATATACTCACTCACTAGCTCACTCAGTCACTCACTCACTCACTCAGTTACTCACTCAATGTGTTGGATTCTCAGCGTAGGCAGCGCTGTTTAAACGACTGCGGGGGCAATCTGCAGGGGGTGGCTGTGTTTGCTTTTAAATTTAAATGAATGAAAAAAACTGACATGAATTTTGTCGCAAGTGCCCCCCCAGCACAGTCAACCAGCCTCCCCCCCTGCCCCCCTTCGCCATGCTACCTCCCTTGTCAGACCGTGCTGTTCCGTTCCGTCATCAACAACAACGGCTACATCAACAACATGGCCGCGGCGAGCGAACGCGCCTACAAGTTGGCATATTTTCAATTTCCGTTTTTTACACACAACATCGCAGCGAAGCCCCCAACACTCACACACACACACACACACGCACACACACACTCAGTCGCAACGCACGCACACAGCAACAAAGCTTTACAGCCCCAAAGCTTATGTTGGCGTCGCTTGCTGCTGACGGGCATCGTGTGTCGGGGCATTTGGACAGCGGGGAGCAACGGGCAACGGTGGCGGCGGTGGCGGCAACGTCCGGTTGGTTTTTAGTACGAAAATTCGTCGTCGCCGTCGTCGTCGTCGTCGTAGCATAGGCTTCGTGCGCTTTTTGAGGCCTGTGTATAGTCGCTGCATGTGTGTGACAAGGGCGATGCGAGCTGAAGGGGGAGGCCAAGAAAGGCCGACCATGTGTTGTCGCCTCACAATGCTGTGTATAGTTCATAGTCACTCAGGCAGCGAGTGAATTCGCCACAGATTGAGTGTAAGAGCGACTACGCTCTTGCCGCCTCTCCAAAATGATCAAACTATATATGTATGTGCGTGCACACACACACACTCACATACTTGCGTGCATGTATACAAACACAGGCGTACAAATATAGAAGTGTACACAAGCAGACCCAGTCGGACATAGTGAAACGTGTTTTCCAAAGAATGCAATTTGCTGACTAGAACTATATATAAATATATTCTTAACATGCCAAAGTTTAGTTAATTGAGCACAGCAGCGTTTAGTATAACTGACATGTATAAATTACAATTGTAGACTAAACGAAAGTTCAATTACTCCACACGTACTGCCCGTTTCAGTGGAGCGAGCAGTGCCTTTGGCATGCCCTCGAGTACGACTGGGTCAGCGTCGCACTCACACAGCGACGCGCACAGCGTGCTCTTTTCGCCGCACACACAATTTCAGAATGAATTGAATTCGCCGGCGAAAAAAACCAAACGGTTGCCAGTACGTCGCGTCGAACTCGGCATTCATTTCGCTTCAAAACTTTGAGCGTGTACACAGTGCAACGTGAACGGAGCTGAGCAGAGCGGCTGCCGCGAAGAGTACAATTTTTTTTAGCCTGGCATATTAAAACATTTCACAGTTGAAACAAACTTTTAACAACAATTTCATCCGCACAAAACGAACGACGAGAAAATCAGTAACAAGAGCAATAATTAAAAAGTTCAAAATCAATAATAAAATAAATAATAATAATATTGTGTGTACAAATATATATATTTGTATAGTGAGTTTGTTTAAATAAATGAATTGCAATTGCAATTGAAAATCTATTTTGGAATTACAAATTGCTTCCAATGGAAATCATGTGCCTAAAAATGTAAATTGCGCAAAGAAAATCGACGTCTATTTAAAAGTCCAACAACAAAAGCAACAACAGCAACACCAACAACAACAACAACGCCAACAACAACGCCAACAACAACAACACCAACAGCAGCAACAACAACAACAAAACAACGAGCACGGCAAAAATATCTAGCGAAAAAAAAAACACACACAGAAAAAAATTCAATTCAAATACAAAACGTGTTAAGCAAAAAAATAATACAACAGCAACAGCAACAACAACAACAACGACACACGAAATTTGTCTATATAAAATTGCATAAAAATATTTTTTTACTGTAGTGTGTTGTCGTAGCGCACAGATACAGATACAAAGCGACACTCACATCTACAGCCGTCGACGTGGCCCTCGCCTCAGTGTGTGTGTGTCCGTGTGCGTCCGTGTGCTCGTTGATGTCCATGTGTGTGTGTGTGTGTGAGCCGCAGTCGCTGTCACCGTCAACGTAAACGACGCCGTCGTTTGCCGTCGCTGTCACCGTCACCGTCACCGTCACCGTCGCCGTCGTCGCATTTGCCGCTGCCGCAAACGTTCATTATTATTATTATTATTATTATTATTATATTTTTGGCACGCAAACCTGTAACAGTCGCCTGCTCTGCCAGCGTCGCTGTCAACGTCGCGTTTTGTGTTAATTAAATTTACTTTTGTGAATGAAATGCGAAAAAAACCAGCAAAGCGAATAAAAAATATTTTTTAATATGTACATAAATGCTAAATAAATAACACAAAAAGCAGCAGCAGCAGCAACAAAATAAAGAAAAGCAAAAAAGCAAAATCTACGGCCGTCTCTATTTGTATATATACATATATACATTATATACGTATACATACATATATACAAATACAAACAAACATACAAACATATGCGTATGTATATGTATTGTGTGTCGCGATCGCGAGTAGAATTAAAAGCCACCAAATCAAAGCCAAATCCGAGCGACAAGTGCTAGCCCCAAAAAAAAACGGAAAACGGAAAACGGAAACTTTGGATTATACGATTATACGACGAGTAGTACAACATTAATTGGAAATATCATTAATAATTAACGATATTTGCGATATTGCGCCCAAAACGGATTATAACAAAATATTATTGGATTGGATATTCATTACATTTGGATTGCTTTTGAAAATCAATGTAAGTCTCTGCCGCTACAACTTACAACTTACAGCTAAAGGAACAGCTAGAAGATAGAATAGGAAAAACTATGTTTACAACAATACTCGTGAATTCCATAAGCGGGTGGTGGCAACCTTCATGGCAAGTCTCTATCTGTTAGGAAATGTGCACAATATTCCACATACTACTACATAGTACGAATGCGAGTGTATTCGACTAGAGACATTCATTCTTGGCGATTTGTTGTCGCAGGGTCGTGACAAATGCAAATCTTACTTAATTAGTATACTACATATTCGTGTACATAGTACTACATGCATGTTCATAATTATATATGCATATCATACTAGAATTGCATATAATTATGTGCATTTACTACAAGGAAAGCACGGTTTTTGTCGGTAGTTGTCTACATCGAAAGTTTCAACTGTTTTTTTTTTGCTAGTTTTCCCCGACTTTAAATTTGGAAATACTCAATAAATTATAAACTTAAGTCTCTATGAATCTAAAGTTGTTTCTTTTACTACTTTCGGCTGGCAATAATGTATAAATAAATGTATTTTAATAAATATATTTAATATGTACATAAAGTGAGTTTAACTTTAACATTTGATGTTTTTCCCCAACATTCACTTTGGAAATACTCAATTAATCTAATACTTAAGTCTCCATCATTCTAAAGTTGTTTCTTTTGAAATACTTTCGCCTGGGAATACTTTATTAATAAATACTCAATTCTAGTACTTGTTTTTGAAATACATAAAGTGACATGAATGTTAACATTTGATAACAATCAATTGTGCATAGAAAGAAACCAAATGTTTTTTTAAGATTCCCTCAGCATTTAATTGAAAATAGCTTGACAATTATTAGGCTTAAGTTCTTAGATTCTTTTTTTTAATACTTTCTCCAGGAAAAAATGCATAAATAAATATTAAAATATATTTATTAATATATTTTTATATGGCAAGTTCAATATATTTGCTAGTTTTCCCCGACTTTAAATTTGGATATACTCAATAAATCTTCAACTTAAGTCTCTATTAATCTAAAGCTTTTTTCATTTAATACTTTTGCCTGGGAATAGTGTATAAAGAAATATATTTTAATATTTATTTACATATTTATATATACTATTTGAAATACGTTAAGTGAATTCAACTTTAACATTTGATAGTTTTCTGCATGGAAAGTTTCAAATGTATTTTCTAGTTTTCCACTGCATTAAATTGGAAATAGCTTGACAATTCTTAAGCGTAATCTAAAGTTGTTTCTTTTAAGTAACTATTTTTAATACTTTCGCCTGGGAATAGTGTATAAATAAATATTTAATTCTAGTACTTAATTACATAAGTAAATGAGGAAATCTAGAACTCAAAATGTTTAACTGACTTTGCAGCTGTTGTTTGTTTGTCTCGCCCCGATCGACCAGACAGATAATACGAAATAAACCAAAACTATTATATATATTATGTATATGTATATATATTTTCGCATTAAATGGGATTGGATTTAACCGCCCATCGATTCGTTTTGATTCGATTGAAATCGATTCGATCGATTCGTTTAGTTTCATTGTTGCCCGTTTGCTGATAAGAGTAAAATGATTGTCGGATTGTTCCATTCAGTAAATTTGCCAGTGGCTGTGGCTGTTGTCTAATCAGTTTTCACTCATTGTTGTCATTTTCCAGGCAACACCTGAGCACTCAAATGTGTTGACAACATTCACAAAGTCTTTCCAAGTAAGTTTCTCTCTACTAGTATAATCTCAAAAGGCAACTATTTTTATAACTATATATAATATTTAATATCACGTGCGGTGTTCGGGTTCTTGTGGTTCTTGGCTCTTGGCTCTTGGCTCTACGGCTAACTGCATGCTCCACAAAACATAGGGCTAGGCAAAACGAGGTTCTATTTATGGCCCGATTTCGTCATCGATACTTCTATTTATTTATTTATTTTTTTTGGTTGCATCCGCTCGATAAGCGTTACACTTTCGAATGGCTTTTACTTTCTATTTGTCACTGACACACGCTTATAATATAGTATCAGACCCAAAACTGAAGGAGCTGGCTTGCCGTTGGAGTGCCGGGTAGGGGGGCAAGAACGTAGCAAAAGGTGCCACCATACGACACCACTCTGTCGGGCAGGCAGGGAGGGGGCCAACGGAAATGTAGAAGTCGAGAGTCCGAAAATAAATGAAGAGGCGTAAAAACTTTTCAACCGATAAGTTCGATGTGGGCATGTTAACATTTTGTTGTTTTTTTCTTCACTTTTTTTTGTTTTTCTTCTTTTTTTTTCATTTTTTTTTTTCATTTTTTGATCGATGGCCTCTGCGTTCCACATACGATTACGATTACTTGTCGAGCGTTCTTTTTTTTTTGTTTTTTTTGGCTCGTGACTGCATTTTTTGGAAATGAATTTGATTTCGATCTGATATTTTGTTGTTGTTTTCTTTCTGATAACCAACGCTGCCCCCTCTCCCTCTGAATTCTTAACCAAAAAAAGAGAACGTTTAAAATTGTGTATTTTGTTAAAAATGAAAACAAATTGTTTTGCATTAGTTTTATCATTTTGGCATTAAATTTATTTGACATACACAAAAATATATATTTATTTATGTCATAGCCAAAAATATAGAAAAAAAACAGAATTCATTCATGAACAACGCTATATAAATAATATATTTAATTTTTGATTAGCCAAATAAATATGAAGAGCAACAACAACAAGTTGGTATTCTAAGTATTAGACAAACATTCTCTGAAATCTACAATCTCGTTGATGACGCAGAATACAGAAACATGGCCAATGAGCTACATGACTTGCCCCATAGCTGCGGCAACTGGGGCAATTGGGGCAACCGTGGCAACTGAGGAGGAACATACGCAAATTCAGAAAGCAAAGCAAAGCCAAAATTAAGTTACATACACGTATTACTTAAATGCGCACAAAATACACATCTAGATAAATAATATTAAGTACATAGAAATTATTATGAAACAAAGACAGCACAGGTAATTTGAACTAATTAGAAAACTAATCAAATCTATTCTCAGTTAGAAAGTAGTGGTAGAAACTGTTTAGAACTCATACGTATCTTCATTTCATTCCCTCGACATAAATGTATAATTTGTAAGTGAAAGATCATGTAGAATTGTTGTCAGATGCCTTGAGATTTTATTATTTGATTGTCCAGCTTTAATTGCCTTCTAGTTAAGCTGTAACTAGAGTAAAGAACTAAAGCTTCAAATCCTATAAAAATATGTTAAACGATTGTCTATGGGTCAGAAATCATTTTACTCTGGATAGCATACAAATCTATAGAATAAAGATAAAGATAAGTTTCCTTTTTATATGTCATGCTTTTGTTAGAGATTTGTCTTGAAGAGATTTGTATTCATAGTATTGTCAACTTTGATATTTCTTTAATAGAATTAAGATCTATAAACTATATACATAGATAAGTATGTATAGACATTCATACTTGTATTTATATGCACACATCAATATGTAAGTAGACGAATAATTTGCTTTGACGAAAAAGTTGAATTTCTGCGGCTTTTTGCGCTGCCAGCAAAGCGAAACGCCGAGTGAAAAGCCAAGAAAAGAGTAAAAATACAGAAAAATAATAATAACAAAAACACAGGCAAATGGAAAGCACACAGAGACAGAGAGAGAAAGAGACAGAGAGAGAGAAACAAAATAATAAATACATGCATACATATATTAAAAAGAAAAAGAAAAAGAAAAAATCCGAAAAAGTCTGAAAACATTTTATGCCGCAAGCAAACATGTGATTTTAATTATTTTTGTCGTCGCAAAATTGTTATTTTTGAAAATTATAATTTTTAAAAATAAACCCAACAACAACAACAACTACTACTGTAGGGCATTGCAATGGATGATGTTGAAATGAATGGCACACTCGCTATAAGACTAGCATTTTGTTGATTTCATCGTTTGTTGTTTAGCTTACTTTTTTGAGTTAACTTGAAATTAAGTTCTCTGTTCTCTGATTGTAAATAAAGTTAGTGCCAAGTCAGCTTATAGTGCAACTTATCAATTTGTTAACTATGCTGATAAGTTCTTTCTAGAATTATCTCAATCGATTCGACGCTGTTCGATCATATACATAGTTTGTAGCATAAATAAATTTTCCGTTTAGTTTGCAATATTGTAGTTAATTTCTTGTATATCTCTATTTCTTATAATAATAGTTTAAAGAGTTTCTTGAGGAAAGTATGTCTAACTATTGTTAGAAAAGGTCTCCATAAGTTAGATTCATATTAAGACAGATGACGGAGTATTATTGGCAAAGATGCAAATACAATGTTTAGTACAGATTTCTCGAATATTCTTATTCATTCATTAAAATTATTATTTTTAAGTATTTCAAACTATAGTTAATCTTAAATTTTACCAAAAACCAGTCTGCAATATATAAATCTGTTGTATAAACTAATCCCAACTCTTTCTGAAATAGCATTGACTTTATCTTTAGTATAGATAAACAAATTATTGGCATATTCTTTGACATTATTTCCAGAAAATCTATTAAAGTATTCTGACTGTAACTTAGATCACTTTATAATCACAAAAGAGTGTTATCCATTTGTTTAGATACACGTTTAACTAAGTATCCTAAGCACATTCCAAACCACCCATTGAAATGCCAATAAACAAATTTAATAAACCGATTTCTATATCTGATTTAAATCATTGTACAATATAAACAAACTCTACGTTATAGATAGACAGCTTATTGACTATCCTAAGCACATTCTGGATCACTCATTGAAATCCCTATTAAAATGTAATTCATTTCTATTCCCCAAGCTATTTCCCCTTTAAACTCCCCCGTTTCTGTCGACAGTTGTCTTCAAGTTGTTCCCTTCCGTTTGTTAGTTTTGGCATGCCTCGTAATACTCGTAAGCGGCAACCAATTTGAGTTCTTACCAAGTTCGCAGTTCCCCAAATTGCTGGCCACCCAAATGGTTGTCGGTCGAGAAGCGCATACAAAATGCTCATTAATCGAGCGCCATTGAATATATAATATATATATATATACATAATATAGTCGTATATAAACAAATCCGTTTGGCCATAGAGAATGTCGTCAATGAAATTATGGCAAAATACTGGGAATAAAAAATAAATATATGACGCCCAAAAGCTGTCAAAACTGAAACTGATGGGGGGGATGCCACAAACAGGAGGCAGGCGACAGAAGGCTGGCAGGAGTGTCTAGGCTAGGCGCGATCTTTGCCACCTGTAGGTGACTAGCATATACATGTGTGTGTGTGTGTGTGTGTGTTCGTTTGTTATGAAAGTCTGCCTCCAGATCCTTGACCATCTTCATATAGTTGCCATGGCGGCTGTTCGACTTGAGACGAGCCCACGCTGTTATTGTCCTGGTGTATATGAAATTCATAGCACGGCAGACACTTTAAGCGCCACTCACCGACACTTTTTGTATCTGTCAGATACGCACACAGATACTGATGCAGATACGGATATGCGGCGAAGTGTTGGGCGGGTTTTTTGCTTCGTTTTGGTTTTGTATTGGCCAAAAAGTGTGGCTAAAAATAGCAAAGCGCAGACAGTCAAGTGTTTGTGACTCTCCTTGTGTGTGTGTGAGTGTGGGGGTGTGTGTGTGTGTGCTGCCCTCAAGTCACGCGCCTGTTTCTATGCTTTGATAAACTTTTGTCTGCTCAGCTGTTTGTGTCTGTGCTCAAAGCAGTTGTAAGTGTGTGTGTGTGTGTGACTGTGTGTGTCTATGTATGTGTGTGTGTCTCTCTATGTATGTGTCTGTGTACTTCAGGGCAAGTTAAGGCGGGTCAGGTTGATGTCGAGCGCTGTGAATTCATTTTTTGGGTGGTTTGCCCAAAAGAAGGCTGTCGTTGTTTGCTCTCATTGTCGTTGTTGTTGCTGCTGTTGTTGTTGTCGTCGTTGTCACATTTGTTGTTGCTCTTCTTCTTCTTGCTGTCGTTGTTGTTGTTGTTGCTATTTTGGTAGCATTGGCGTTCTATAAAAGTGGGGAAAATTAATGTATGTATACATAGGTATGAAGACGCAGACAACAGACGTGCTGGCGTTCTTTCAGCACGTGTGTGTGTGTGTGTGTGTGTGCGCGTGTGTTGTGTATGTCTCTCTGTGTGTGTGTGTGTGACTCATTGACGTCATCATCAGCATGTCATGAATTTCGCTTATTTCATTTTGGCGTATTCTGTATTTTATGTGTGTGTGTTTTGTGTGCTGCTGGGCAAGCCAATGAACATTGTTGTCTATGCCGTTGTCTTTGGGACGCAGATACGTTTATAGGCAGAGCTGCCACCAGCTGTCGCCTGTGCAGTCGACGTCGACGTCGACGTCAGCAGCGACGCCCAAACGCTGCGTGGGCGTTGCGCGTGTAAGGATGTGACCGGAATTTTTGAACAGCACACGAAAATTAGATATAGAAAATTATGTGTATGCTCCTTTCCCCCTCCCTCTCTCTCTCTCTCCCTCTCACTTCCTCTCTTTCTCACACTCTTTCTTCCTCTCCTACTTTACCTCTTGCCTCACTCTATTTCTCTGTTTCTCCCCTCTACTATTTGTATTTGTATATGTCTCTATTAGTGCTCTGTTTTTTTTTTTTGGAGACGCTCTTGGCCAATTGTGGGCGTTGCTGGCTAGAAGAAGCAGAGCCAGCAGGGCAGAGAGGGTTTTAAAATAAATATGAAATTAACGTGCACGGAATATAATACGCATCGATTTCCAACAACAACAACAACAAAGTCGCTAAAAGAAAAAGAGAAAACTTATCTTCAATCAGCAAATTTTACTTGCAGAATTATGCATGTATAATGAGTAGAATTGTGAATAGTTTAAAGAAATTGGGAGTATTTTAAGCTATTTTAATTATATGAGTTTCTTTATTAAATATTTCTTTATTTATTTAAGTAATGTCAACAAAAACAGGCGACACAATGAACGATTTAAAAAATGAAATAAGAGAGTAGCACTAAAAAGCTGAAAAGTTTAATTGATATAAGTTTAAGTAATAATAATTAATACTATGTTGTATAATATATACTATACCAGTTATAGACCAGACTTAACTTAACTTAACTTAACTTTAAATAAATTAATAATGGTTATTACATTTTCAGACCTAAGTTTTTAAATTGCATACTATATAAATTCATTGTTAACTTCTGATTATTGTGTCGACTGTTCTTAGTTGACGTTAATTAAAATAAATAAAATACATGCAGTCTCTAATAGTCTTATATTAATATTATATTATTTAACATCATTTTTAGTAGTTAAGAGCCTAGCTTTTACTTAAATGAGCTGTTTTCCAATTTAAATAAATAGATATTTGAATACATCTATCATAACAGAGCATAATTTGCTGTTTATCTCTGTCAATAAATTGCAATTAAAACAATTAAAAGTCTATAGAGATCATAGATAATATCTATGATCACATCAGCTATTTTATTACAATTTTAAAAACACTATTTGCAGTTTTTCTATGTGTTAAACTCTGAGCATAGTCAGCTACAAAATGAATATATTTATATATATTAGAGATATTATATGTATTATAAAATTATATACATAAGAAAAGACACCTCTTGATTACTATGAAATCATAGGCTTTTCGGGCTCTTGATTTCTATAAAATTATAGAAATTTATAGAAATCAAGATAAATCTATATATATATATTACTCTGTTTCAATTTTATATGTAATTCTTTAGCAATCTAGAGACTATTTCTCTTAGGAAAAGCCTGACTCATACTTAGACAAACATGGTTATTTCGAATCTGGTTCCTTTTCTTCCATCAGAAATTCCCCCTTTTTGGTCTGGCAACATTTTGAATGAAAATTTGTAAAAACATCTGTTGTGAGGGTAACTACTTATAAGGTCTGTCGTTGTTGGCGTTGTTGTTGTTGTTGGAAAAAGGTGTGCAGCAACAACAATGAAACAGCACTTACGCACTCTAACAACAACAACAACAGCGGCAGCAGCAGCAGCAGCAGCAGCAACAACAACATGGCAAATGTTGCAGCTTCCTTTTTGGCTGCCACTTAACTGTAACTCACTTTAGTCATTATAACAACAGAGAGAGAGAGTGTGTGTAGATTCTACCTGAGATCTATCTACCTACGTTTAGTGCACCAGCTGACGCACAGACACATACATAGATACAGCTAACAGCTAGAGCTAGAGCTAGAGCTAAAGATACAAATACATCTGGCTAGAAAATTGTAAGAGCCAACGACGACAATCAGTGCAAGAAAATCTTGAGGTCGATCATCTGTAGTTTATGGGCTTCTTTCTCATTCAGGCAACAACAACAACAGCAGCAACAACAACAAAGCGTTTCCAGTTTTGTTGTTGCCCAACTCAGCCTCATTTGATGGTGATTTGATCTTTTGCTGTGCGTTCTCTCGGCTTCTCTCGTCAGCCAAGTTAGCTTCAATGATTACTATAAAAGTAAAAAAGAAGAAGAATGAAAAAAAAACGAGAATATAAAAGCAGCAAACATCATTATGATCAGCATAGGCTGGACGACAAACCCTACAGATGCGCGCATGCGTGAGTATCTCTAAGTGTGTTTGTATCTGTATCTTCTGGTAGTATGTGTGTGTGTGTGTGTGTGTTTGCCACATGTGCTGCTCATTTGCTTTGAAAACTATTAGCTGCCCTTTTGCTGCAAATCCACAACATATGGCCTTTTGAGACTACTTACTTGTGTCTGGTTTTCAGTATTCAGTTTTTAGTTTTCAGTTTTCAGTTTCCACTCTCTGGCTTGAGCTGTCTGTCACTGTCTTTCGGTCGTTCTGTCGTTCGGTCGGGCATTTAAATAGTTTAATGATCTGTGCTCCGGCTGTGGCAATGATTCTGAACTGGGATGCCTCTTCACTGCAGGCAAACATGCCGATTGATTTCCCTGTTTCCCTTCTCTCGCTGCTTTTTCCCTTCCATTATTTTCATTTCTTTTCTTTATTTTTGCCACTTCTTTGCCGTTACTGCACAGTTCTTTTTGCTTTCAGAAGAGTCATTAGTGTTTCCTGTGTAGGTTTTTCATTTGTCGCTGTCGCTGTATCATTGTATCTTTGTATCTGTATCTGTATCTGCATCTGTTGCACGCGCGCTTTAGGCATATCCGCACATATTTTTAGCAGCCGTCGCGCCAAAATGCATTAAAGGCAACATATTTTCCACAGCATAAATCTCTGTTGCCCCCTCCCATCTCCCATCTCCCTTCTCCCTTTGCACACTTCTCTACATTGTATGGCTATGTATAAAAATTGTATAAAAATTATTTAAAATTAATTCATATATTTATTTATATAAATATGCCAACTCTGACTTAAATGCATAATAAGTATATAAATTATTTATATACTAGCATTGCTGACTGCCTCGAAAGCGTACTATATTATTGATTGATCAGCAAATTTTACATATATACATATATATATATGTGTGTGTATATGTGTTGTGTATATGTGTGTATATATGAAATCCAAGTGCAAACACGTTTCCTTTAGATTCAGCTTTATTTAATTACTTATTTAGCTGTCTCTCAATATAAAACTAGGCATACTTTGCTTATAGAGCACATAATAATAATAATAATAATAATAATAATATTATCAACGTTTGTTTCCTCATTTTTTATTTGCGTTCTTTTCTTTTTATTGCTTGCCATAATTCCACAATTTATGCAGCTTCCACTTGTATTTAGCTAAATGTTCAATTAATTATTGCACATAAATATTAATGTTATTAACGCTGCTTTTTTATATTTTATATTTTATTTTTATTTTATGTTCTGTGTTTTTTATGATAATTGGGTCATGCTGACATTTCTTTTTGTGGCAATTAATTAAATATATAAATGTTATGGTGTATAAATGGCAACGGGGCGCGCCCTCTACCTTGCCACACCCCCTGGCTCTGTCCCCCCCCCCTCTGCCACTCCACTGCCCCCTCAAAGTCGCCGGCTTATTAGCCAGAACAACAACGAGTAGACATTCAAGACTGAGCGTAGAAACCTGTTTGCATTTGATTTGCCTGCGTTTATTTTTATAAGTTTAAAAGCGCAACAATCTGTTGTTGTTGTTGCTGCTGTTGTTGCTGTTTTTGTTGTTGCTGCTGTTGTTGTCGCCTTAAATAATTTTATTTGAATTGAAACACTTGTTTGTGCTAACAAACAACAAACAAGAAACAGGCAAACAAAATACAAATACAATGGCAAATTCGTCGAATCCGTTTGAATCGTTTCAATGAAGACAACAAAATGTTGACACCAACGTCACTAAGACGCTGACGTCGATGCTGACAGCGACTGCGACTGCGACGGTGACTGCGACTGCGACTGCGACTTGTGACTTGTTTCGTGGCGCCCGCAACGCCAAGTTCACTTATTAATGAAAACGTTTCAAATTCAAATGCTACATTTCGTTTTGCGCGCTGTTGAATGAACAGCAACAACAACAGCAACAACAACAACAACAACTGGGACAACAACAACATTGACAACAGAATATGTTAAATATAAATTGTGCTATGTACATACTTAAAAAAATTGGCAGCACTTTTTCACTACACTACGCTCCAAGGTCAAAGTTTGCCAGATTCGTTGTTGGCTGTTGGCGGCAAAAAAAATAAAAATAAAAATAAAAATACCAAAATCAAAATGAAGCAACAACAACAACAGCAGCAACAACACTGAAATTCTAAAGCAATTAAAAATAAGAAAAATCTTTTTAAATTACGTGATGCTATTGTTGTTGTTGTTGTTATTGTTGCTTGACTGTGCCAATTAATTTAAGAATGAAATCGAAAATCTTGGCATTGCGTGTTTTTTTTATGTTTTTTATTTATTTTTATTTGTTTTTGCGACTTTGCACATTAACTGGGTTTTAGGGCGTGGCTGGAATTTCCATATTAATACTTATAAATTGCTATTGAAAATATGTTGAAAATTTACTAAAATATCTAAAATTAAATACATAATTTATATTGTTTATTCATGTATTCCGGAATTTAATTTATACAAATAAAATAGTTAATATCTCAATGTGTGCAATTAACATATATTATTTTATACTTAATAAGTGAATTGATTAATTATTGTAAATGTAGTTGAGACTTGACTTCCTGCTTGTTTTCTTTTAATTTTGATTTAGTTGCTTAATAAATTACTTAATAATTTGATAATCCTCTGACAATAACATGCTCGTAAAAATTATATTTGAATTTGTGAGAAATTATAGAAAGAAAATCAAACGAAATACGAAAAATGCCCAAATCACGTTTACAGCAAACACAACACAACACACACACACACACACACGTCTTTCTGTTCTTAGCCGCTTTTCTTCTTATTGCCAATCAGCAACGATCTGCCACAACTGCCCCATCTGCCCCCCCCCCCCCATTCCCTGCCCCTACACCATATGCTGAAACCCATTCCTCATCTGTTGGCTGTTTATTTCGATTTTGTTTTTCTCAATTGTGGTCATTCTCGAAAATTGTTTTTGAGTACCGGACATGACGTCAATAAGTGGGCGTTTGTGTTAATTTTTATACCAAAATACAAATACGTATCTATATATATATATATATATACTTATACACACATACATACATATATATATATATATAGATATACTTATGTAAAGGTGAATCTATAAAGATTCATTTAAAACATTTGTTGTGCTCGTTTCTTTGCTTGTTCTTTGCTATTTTGTAAGCTACAAAATTATGAATAATAACAGTAATGATAATAACAATGATATAAACGCTTTTTATCGGCATTTTCACTATAAAGACTTGAGTATAGATATAGATAATCTTCGACTATTTGTGAACACATATTTTCGCTTTTTTTCTATATGGAAGCTTATTCATTTCCTGTATTTCCTTATTTGTGACTCGTGCCGGGGGTTTAATTATGTGTAAACATATACAATCATATCTCAATTTATTTACATTAATGCAAGTAGTAGTTTTCCAGCAGAAAAGAAGAGTGAAAAGAGTGAAGAAATTATAAAGAAACAACATTGTTTTGATATATAAAAACTACACTTTTCTTATAATAATAGAAGTTTGTTCTTATATAATACACTCTCAAAGTTAACGTTGTGTGAGTTACGAATACTCTAAATTATTATACAGGTTATTAGTTCAACATTTCTAAACCATTGTAGCTGGAATTCTGCAGAATTACCATAAAACAAGACACTCTTAGACCTTAATATAAACATAACCCAGTCAAACTTAAAAAACTTACTATAAGAGTCATAATCTCGACTTATATCATGTGTCCAGGGCAGCAAATTCAAGTGAATTTCAAATGTTTAGTGCCGATTCGAGACAGTTGAAAGCATAATTAAAACAACTATAAAATAAATATTAAAAGAAGAGTGCTTTAACAAGAGATACCACTTAACATAATAGATCTTTTAAATATACATGTTTAAATGCGATAAAAATCTAAAATATATTCTATATTTAAAGACAAACGTAAACTGATTTACAATTATAGTTTAATTATATTGTTTAGACACATATATACCCGCTTTTTGCTTTTTTTCAAATGCGTGGTATATGAAAAGCTTTTGCACTATGTTTACACAAAAGTCACGCCAAAGATTTTGACCTTCTTCTTGGGCGTTGAGCTGACCAAAGTGATTGTTGCTGCTGTTGTTTTTTATGGCAGCTCACAAAATTAATTACAATCAATAAAATTTACTCGCATATGTAGAAAAGTTTTAAATTAAACTATATAAGCAGAGTAATAATAATAATGATAATAATTATAATAACAACAATAACAAAGACGTGCCATGTTGCAAGGGCACTTTTCCAGAGAGGGGCAGGCAGAAGACGGGGGTAACTTGCCCCTCGCTTGGAATGTAGATATGTACGTGCCATTTGGAGGCAAAGTTGCAAAAAAATACAAATAGAATACAATAAACAAAGCAAAGCAAAATAAACTTTTAAACTATATATTAAATTTCCTTTCTTTCTCTTTTTGTTCTTGTCGTTCTTGCAGAAAGCAATCGCCGCTGTGCTGGGAAAAAGAAAAGCAAAGGAAATTGTAAAGAACGTGCTAGGATGAAGGCAAATCGAGCCGATTTCGGGCACAGCAATTATCGAGGGCACAGCAACTATTGAGGCGGTGGCCAACAGAAGTGGCAGCAAGGGCAGCAAGGGCCTAAGCAGTGCAAGGCTGTTGCT
This sequence comes from Drosophila histrio, assembly GCA_958299025.2. Classification (NCBI taxonomy): domain Eukaryota; kingdom Metazoa; phylum Arthropoda; class Insecta; order Diptera; family Drosophilidae; genus Drosophila; species Drosophila histrio. Next base: position 22,430,570 of record OY729166.1, read on the forward strand.
TGGAATTGGTTACAACACTACATGGATCGCAGAAATGGCGGCGATCCCTTGGCGCCACCCCGGCCCCCAAAGCTCCTACCGCGCGTGCATCGACCAAGGGCGCCGGAGCCAACAGCGTTAAGCGACAGCGACAACAACTGCAGCAGCAGCAACAACTGCAGCAGCAGCAGCAACAGCAGCAGTAACAGCAGCAGCAACAGCAACAACAATTGCAATCAGCAACATCCTAGTATTACAAGAGCAGCAACAAACAACAACAACCACAACAACAACAACAACAACCACAACAACATCAATAACAACAACATTATATCGATAATACCTGCCACGGCCGACATCGACGACTATCAGATACATCATCTGACATATCTGCCGCAGCGACCAAACAGCTTGAGTCGCAACAGCAGCAACGCATCCTCATCGACAGCGACGGCGAATAGCAGCACCGGTTCCACCTCGAGCTTTACGCGACGTCGTCCGCCCGTGCCGCTGCTGAACATCAACATCAACAGTCACAGTCACAGCAGCAACATAAATAGTAACATCAGCAGCAACATCAGCAGCAACATCAGCAGCAACAACTTCCTTAGTCATTTCCAAAGCGCTGAGCCCGTAACATTGTTGTCAACGGGTCAGCCGCCCGCCTCCCCCGTCACGCTGGCGCAACCGCGACCCGAATCCGAAAGGCTCACCAATGAGTATGTGGACACGCCGCTGCAGCATGCAACACGCTCGCAGCATCCAGCTGGCCAGCAGGACAATGGCGCGACGACGACGCATCATTTGTTGTTGCTGCCACAGCGACATCATCACCAAACACATTCGGCAGCAGCAGCAGTTGGTGGAGGAGGAGTCGGCGTTGTTGCACACCATCACAGCAATCGATTGGCGGCGGCGGCGACGGCAGCTGCAGGCTCAGCAATGTCAACGTCAACGTCGTCAGCGGCGGGCTTCGATGGCACCGATGGCTTATTACATTCGCATTTGCACACAATTCCCGCGCAACAGCAACACCAACACCAACACCAACAGCAACACCATCAACATCAACCGCATCAGTTAAATGGTCACACCAAAGCACCCGCCTCCAAGTTTGCAACATCGCCTGGGCCGCCGCCGGCGCCGCCACGCAACGGTCTTGGCTTTGCAGCGGCAGCGCAAGCGGCAGCCAGCATGCAACCGATAACGCAACCGATAACAAAACAGCCCGCAACCGGCAAGGAGCACATGCACGCACTGGAGGAGTTGCTGCAACAACAGCAGCAATCTCTGCCGGGCAGCGGTGGACAATTGGGCGCACCAATTGTGATGGGCGGCGATCCGTCGCTGCTCAATCAGATTGTCTGTCCGCATTGCGGCCTCTGTCGCTGCGAGCAGTGCCAGAGTCCGCGACCCTTGCCCCAGACATGGGTGTGCAACAAGACGTGTCTCTGCAGCGCCGAATCGATCATTGATTATGCCTCGTGTCTGTGCTGCGCCAAGGCGTTGTTCTATCACTGCGCCCGGGACAATGACATGGACTGTGACGATGGCACTGGCACGCCCTGCGTCGACAATCCCTGCTCCTGCGGTCCGTACAAGCGCACCCAACGTTGGGGCTGGCTGGGCGCATTGTCCATAGTGTTGCCCTGTCTGTGGTGCTACTGGCCGATGAGGGGATGCATTAAGCTGTGCGAGAAGTGTTATGCACGCTTTGCAGGACGCGGTTGTCGCTGCCAGCACTCCGGGAATAATGGCATTGGTTCCACCAGCAGCATGATGCCGATTGTGCCACTTGGCGGCATTGGGGGCAACCTCAATGGCAACGGCGGCGGTGGCGGCGGTGGCGGCATCGGTGGTGGTGGACTGAATGGAGCACAGAATGGCGGTGTTCAGGCCAATGGCAAGGGCTTCGATCATGGCTGCAGTGCAGCCAGTCGCATCCTCCGCAAGGGCGATCTGACGCCGGAGAAACGGCTGCTCGACTCCAGTCCGGATTACTAAGGGAAGCGGGACGCGCGCGTTTTGTGCGCGTTTTTTTGCTTAGCGCTAAAGAAACGCGTCACACACGAAAGTCGCTCGCTTTATTATTTATATATATATATATATATATACGCCTATATATACAAATATTAAATGTATGACTTAAAGATATATGCCTAAATATACAAATATTTAATGTATGATTTAAAGATATACAAATGTTTAATGTATGATTTAAAAAAGAAAAGAAAATGAAACAAAAAGAAAAAGAAGTAAAGAAAAAATAAATAACCAAAGACTGCAAACAGATAATTATTAATTATTAGAAATGTTATTTAAAAAATAATTTTCGCTTAATTTAAACAAACTAATTAATGAATGAGAAACTGAAACGAGCGACAACAACAACAACAGCAACAGCAACAACATCAACAACAACAAAGAAAACGCATTAAAACTATCTTTTTTCGAACGATTTATGAATTATTAATTATTGTTTTCATTATTTTTATGTGTATTTCGAGATCTTGAAGACAATTCACGTTTTACGTTATATCGAGGAAGCTTTTTATGTTTTTGTACAATCTTTTTTTATCTGTAATACTTTCTGTATAATTTCATCTGTTCAATGCAAATAAATATAATTCCATTTCGATTGATTTTCTTTTCGATTAATCACAATCCATAAAGTAAACTTTATTTTCATTTTGTTGATAGCAATAACTGAACTATTTGGCAGAACCTGAGTAACCTGAAATTTTAGATAAATATTTGTGCGGTTAAAATCGAAAGAAAAAAAATAAAATATCTTATACTACTTATTATACAAGTCACAAAATGTCTAGGCAAAATGTTTAAGATACCAACCAGTCCATTTTTGATGTTGTAGAAAACGTAAAAGAATTAAAATTTATGCACAATATATTATACTAAAAAAAAGTACAGTACGAATTTAATGGGTAATATATGAGATACAGAATATTACGAGTAGTCCAGCTATAGATCTGTCTAAATGTGCTACCATATGGGAATCTAAAGTCAGTTGGCCATAAAAAGTTTACTTTACTACAGGAAAATAAGCGAAAAAAACTGAAAAACTAAAAAACTGAAAAACTGATAACATACTTTATTATATACATAAATACTAAAAAAACAAATTAAACAAAACGAAGCGAAAGATGAAAATTAATTTCTTATAAATGTATTTTATATGACAAATTGTTATAGATGTTTTTTTTTTTATTGTAAAAATCAATTTCCTTATCCCCCCCATGGATTGTAAATAAAAGCAGAAAATTACTAAAATAAACAAAATGCAAGAAAAATTCCAAATATACTACAAAAGAAAACTATAACAAAAGTGGAAAAATCTTAACTAAATGCAGTAAAATAGAAAAACACTACAATTTTATATAAGTGCAGAACTAGAGAATACATATATTACTATGAGCAAAAACCAATCCCGATTAGCAAAAGGCGAAAACACAAATTTCTAAAAAACAAAATAAATAAAAATAGTGTTAAAAAAAAGGAAAAAACAAACAAACAAACAAACATTTTACCATATGTTATAAATGTATATGTATGTAAGCTAATAGCTTAGTAATAATAAAAGAAAAAAACAACAAAAATGTACGTATGCTTAAATCCTAACTATTAAACACACACACACATAATAAACCAACTAAAAGAAAAACTCCTTAAACATAGTAAAGAAAAACAACAACAACAAAAAAACACAATAAAAAATGAAATATTAAGTAAAACGATTAGTATTTAAGGCACTATAAATACAAGTACATACAAGCTATACATAAAGAATATTTATTTTATTTGTACATTTTAATATAATTAAATAAAACTGAATAGTCGATGATGATGATGATGATGTGGAAAACCATGCAGAATGAAGAAGTGGAAAATGATGCAGAACTTTATGTAATGTTTTTAGAATGTATGTTCCGTTAAAAACTACAAAATAAAAAAAATCATATAATACTAAATACATATTAACAAGACTTCTTATTATTTGTGTATGAGTGTGTGTATGTATGTATGTTTATATATGGCACATTGAAATGAACGATGACGTGGACGACGATGCAGCCGTCGCCTAAGTCACTGCTGTCTGTCTGCCTCTCAGTTCTTTCTCTCAGTGTGCGTGTGTGTTTGTACGTATGCTTAAATCCTAACTATTAAACACACACACACATAATAAACCAACTAAAAGAAAAACTCCTTAAACATAGTAAAGAAAAACAACAACAACAAAAAAACACAATAAAAAATGAAATATTAAGTAAAACGATTAGTATTTAAGGCACTATAAATACAAGTACATACAAGCTATACATAAAGAATATTTATTTTATTTGTACATTTTAATATAATTAAATAAAACTGAATAGTCGATGATGATGATGATGATGTGGAAAACCATGCAGAATGAAGAAGTGGAAAATGATGCAGAACTTTATGTAATGTTTTTAGAATGTATGTTCCGTTAAAAACTACAAAATAAAAAAAATCATATAATACTAAATACATATTAACAAGACTTCTTATTATTTGTGTATGAGTGTGTGTATGTATGTATGTTTATATATGGCACATTGAAATGAACGATGACGTGGACGACGATGCAGCCGTCGCCTAAGTCACTGCTGTCTGTCTGCCTCTCAGTTCTTTCTCTCAGTGTGCGTGTGTGTTTGTGTGTGTGTGTGTGTTGCTGTGCCAAATGGCTATGGCAAAATAAAACTAAAGCAGCTGTTTCCGGTATTTGATTGATAGTGAACTGGCAGTTTGTTTATCTCGCGCACACGGACCGACCGGAGACCCGCCTGCTGCTCCAGCCCCAACCCCTGGCCATTACTCTATCCCTCTCTCTGTCTCTCTCAGTCGCTCACTCACTTGCTTATGCTGCATACGCATCACATGGCATGCTTGAGCCTATCCAGTGGCAGCAACAACAACAACGACGACTACTGCAGCTGCTGCGCTGTCACTGCGCAGCCGCCGCTACTGCTGCTGCTGCTGCTACTGCTACTGCATTTCGCGGATGCTATTTGGGGCCGCCGGTCGTCGGCGCACTTATTTTTAAATTACTGAAAATGTTGCAAGCATACAGCACACACACACACACACATACAGAGAACCAAAACAAATACACACACATTCAATTTAAATAATATTTCACTCAAACTGGAAGGGAGGCAGCTCACAACAGTGTTGCCAATTTAGCCGTTTTTCCGTATAGATCTATCCATTTTTAAACCAAACGGAAGACTTGTCTGTTTTATAAATATTAAAACTTATCGAATCCAGCAAATAGATGTAATTTTTATCCTGTTTCAACAAATATTTATGATGCTATGCAATTAAAAATTGTTTTCGAATGATAATACGTATTAAAAATCAACACATTTATGAGAAAATCATTTGTCCTATATTATGTGCCTTTATTTTTATTTTATTGACTCCTTTTTTAATGGCAAGCAGTTGGCATCACTGGCGCACAACAACAACAACAGCAAACGAAAGCCATGACACTTTCTTGCGCTCTCGTCGCTTCGCCGTCTCTCTCGCTCTCTCTTTCTCTGCTATCGCGGCGAACAGCTGTTCGCTTTGCAAGCTGAGCTTAAAGCCTAAGCATGACACGTGCAAATTGTATGACAGCGCTGCAAAGAGTTTGCAAATGTTGTCGCTGTCGTTGTTGTTGTTGTAGTTGCTGCAGTTGTTGTTAATTAATGCAAAGTGCAGTAACCGTTTTGCATAATTGACTGCCAAGCGACTACGACCCTCGTTGTGGGCACATTATTCAATCATAATTCGCGCGGTCAGTCAAACCAAGCGCAAACCAACGTAAATTTTCAAATGCTCAACTGAAGCGACTCCATGTGTGTGTGTGAGTGCGTGTGTGTGTGTGTGATAGTATGCGTGCATGTTTGTCGTCGACGCTGATAGCCTCACACAGTTCGCCGGGTCACTTTTTTCCTATGCAAAAAATAAGTAAGCAGAAAAAAATAAATGTAATCAGCGGCGACTTTTGCGGCACACTACACACCCAACAAACAAACTGAGATGGCCGAACGGGTCTGATAAGAGCACGAGACCTGCCAATTCGCTCGAAACTGGTATTTGCCTCATCGTTGTTGATGTTGTTGTTGATGTCGTTGTTGATGTCGTTGTCGCTGTCGCTGTCGTTGCCGCTGATTGACACAGTTTGGGTCGCTTTCTTATATTGATGAATGGAAACCGAACTGAAACGTTGGCACGGCACTTTTTTATTGAAGTGTGCTATATTTAACGAAGTGAGTACATAGCATGCAAGTCTGTAATGGGTCGCTTGCTCTCTCAATAACTAAATACACACACTCACACACACTGCACTGACAGCTCTAATGAATGAAGTTGATAAGACGGACAAAGCGACAAAAGCTGAACTATTGCAACAATCGCAGACGGTTGCCAACTGCCACAAATGGTAAATGGATTAAATGGAAGGAAAAGATGATCAGTACGAATTAAGGCGGCAAACGATCAACTATTTTTAGAGAAGGTTCAAGCCAGAGAGCAAGTTTTCAGTTTAGTTAGCAAACCAGGTTTTAGAAACCCGTTAACCCAAGGTTTTGGTTCGAGCCTTGGTTCAATTTTACTATATTTTTCAGTCTTCTTTAAAATAATGATATTATGATTATTCTTCTACTTTCCGAACCGATAGATGTTTAAGAAATAGATTCGATTTAACACTGGGTTTAATTTGTGGTTTGAAAACTTTAAAAACCCGAACCGAACCGTTTCTGTGGTTCAAATAGACGCTAATACTTTCCCATAATTTCCAAGGAAAATGTGACTGAAAACACGTTTGGCATATTAAAAACGAATCAGTAAATAAATCTTTATTATCTTATGCATAACATTATTCAGTCTCGTATTTATCTTGACACACACCATTTAAGTTTAGATATGCGCCTTGTAGATAGGCTAGGGGTCATTTCCTGTCTTTAGTGTTTTCAACGCGGCATACCCCATTTCCTCTACACAAACACACAGACAAGTTTGATTGGCAGTCTAACTGCATTTTGATGTGTGCGCCCGCATTAAAATTACCGCTGTTTTGTGCTAGCGCTAACGTTGACAGCTCTGCCAACGACGACGACGACGACGCCAACAGCGACTGCAAGCAGCGATGCTCCTCTGTCAACGCTGCCCGAAGGTGAACCGTATTCGTTAATCGGCTGCTGAAATGAACATGAGCAGCAGGAAGCGTTATCAGTGTGTATAGTCCAAGTATACACATACATACATACGTGTGTAAATGCATATATGTACATACGTGTGTGTGTACGTAAGATCTGCATTGAAAGCTCAAATGCATAATTATACTACATATAACAGACAGACATGCTGGAAGCTCCTGAATGACAGATCAATGAAATCATTATGAATTCGTGTAAGACAGAGACAGAACGAACTCCGTGTGATCGTCATTCGATCTTATCCGTCGCAAGTTCAACGAAAATACAAAAAAAAGCAAAAACGCCAACTCACTCCACTCGATGCACGATTCGATCGAAAGAGGCAAACAGGTCCCAGATGGAGTCTCCGATTGATCCTGCCTCTGCAGCGGAAGTCGCTTGTGGTTTGGGTTTTTGTATGCATTGCTTGTCGTTCCTCGTTGCTCGCTGAAGTTCTTTTGCAGCTCGCTTTGATGTTCTTTCCGTGTAAAGTGCAACAGGTGTAAACGAAATTCAACAAATACGCATATCCGCCCTGCAACGGAAGCACCTGTACATGCACAGAAAATACATACATACATACATAAGTAGTATGTGAGTGGGGAAAGAATCTCACGTGATTGTTTGATTGTCTCGTTGTTGTTGTTGGTTCGTCATTTCGGCAGTTAAATTTGTATTTATTTTTTGTTGTCCATGTCCCGAGTCCGATTCGGACTCCGATTCCGAGTCCGATTCCGAGACCCGCGTCCGAGTGCGACAAATTCATTTGACACTTTGTGCGGTTGCCTTATCGCTGGCGTTGTTCAATTTCCACTCTGGAAACTTGTTTCGGCTTTCGGGCTGCGTGTCGAATCCAAAGCCAAAGCCGGAATGGGTATTGAGGGTTGGGGGTTGGGGGTTGGGGCCTGAAGAGGTCGGATCTTGTCGGTTTGTTTGCCTTGTTGTCTATGTCTATGTTACAACGAGTATGTTGCGGTTGCTGTGTTGCTTCAACTCGAAGCACATAATTACCGCGGCGCGTATTTAATCCGACAAATGGTTTCAACCTTACTTGAACTTTGGCTATGGGCCACACTCTCGACAGCAACTACAACAACAACCACAACAACAATCACAACAACAACAACAACAGCATGTGCAACATGAACAACTTTCCTACTTGTTGTTTTAAGCACTTTTGCGTTTGGCGTTTCTAATATTTCATGACAGCCGCTTGATGCCAACGGCTTTTGTGGTTACATTGTAATAAACCTTGACAAGATTCGTAGTAGAGGGCTCAGGGCCTCAGGGCAACCGATGAGCATTGTTGATGATGTCAAGTGTTCTGACAATGACATCTGGCAATGCCAGAACTACATACATACCTACATACAAACCTTAGCTGTTGACAACAATTGTAATTACAGCTTTGGCACACACAAAATGCATAGACAAAAGCTTAATTATTAGACATTTATTAAGTTATAAGTAGTTCTGTGCATAGATTTGACATTATAATTGTATGATTTCAACATATTAGAAACTACTATAATCATCAAAAATATGTTTTCTTTAATTTTCACACTTTTAACAATTATAACTTTGTCAAAAACTGAAGAGATTTAGTTGTCTTCTTGATGTTGGTAAAATTCCTTGATTAATGTGGCAGTAACATGTTAAAATATAGCTAACACTTACTTTAAAACACTTCTGGGAAATTACTACACAATTAAATATACATAATTATATTATTTATTGTATAGAATTTCCATTAACATAACAAAACCGAACGAATTTCCTTGTGAAATGCATTTTTGATCACTATGCTGTAAGATGTTCGATTTGACATTCAATTGGTATGCTTTGATCTTCTTAATTTTGATTCTTGATTCTTGATTCTTCTTAAAATGTGGGAAATTAATATGAGTGCTTTTCTGACAATTTATAGAATTTTAATTATTTCTACATCTTCAAAACAATACGTATTCGTCTAAATCTAATCTAATCTATAAATCTAAACGTATTATTTGCGAAAATTATGTAAAAAATAAATGTAACAGATATATGACATCTCTAACACTATAAAGCATATATATTTTAGTTAATATTTATAAAAATATTAATAATTATCTATAATGCTTGCATATTTCATTAAATAATAATATAGAGAAAAAACAGTTTTGCTGCATAAATATGCATATAATAAAAATGTTAATAAATATCAATAATGTTTACTTATTTCATTTGATAATAATATAGAGAAAACACAATTGAATAGCATAAATATGTGTGTAACAAAAATGTTAATAATTATCTGTAATGTTTACTTGGTTTATTAAATAATAATATAGAGCAAAAAAGGTTTTGTATCATAAAAATGTGTAATTATCTACAATGTCTGCATATTTTATTAAATAATAATATTGAGAAAAACAGCGTTGAATCATTTTCTAATTCAATATATAAATATAAAGGTATTTAATTTAGTTTAGCTTTAAGAAAAGGTAATCATTTTATCTGTGTTTAGGAATCCGCTTCATTTATAATGAAATTCTCTTTATTTTTTAAAAATAAATAATATGCTACTTTTATTTTATATCTACTCAATTAATGTAATTAAGAATGAAGTTGAATTTTACAAATAACTAATAATAATAATATGATAATGCTTCAATCTCATTATTCTTTTCAATTTCAGTCTTGTATGTATCTAGATACGTATTTGCACTCAGTTCTAGCCGAAAACTGCCCCCTACTTTATCTTTTCCGGCCATCTATCTGCATACACAAATATACGACACACACATACACACACTCACACACAATCAGAGAGATATATGTATATACAAACACAACACATTTACACACAGCACGATCATCAGAATCAGAATCAGAATCATCGACATGGTAGGATGCTGCACCCTCTCTCCACATGTTGCTTCATTCATCCCAAACGCGCAACGTGCAACGTGCAACGCGCAATGCAATGCGCAGCAGCTGCTCTGCTCGGCTCGGCTCTGCTCTGCTCTGCCGGACTATGATAAATAAAGTAAAGTGCATTTCCGTCAAAACAAGTTTGTTCTATTAATATTTTCAATACTTCGAATTCAGACAGTCGCAGCAACTTTCACTGCAGTCCCAGTCTCGCGCAGATAACTAGAATTTTTTTTGGTTTTCGTTTATTTATTTGTTTTTTTTTTTATTTTGTGAGCATGCAACATAATTTTAATTTGGCTGCTGCAACGGCGACGTCTGCTGATCTCCCCCTAGAAATCTACAGTTGGGGGCTAGCAGCATTTACAGTTATTTTTATTGGAGTCAAGCAGCGCGACAATTCATCCATCATTTTTTGTTATGATTTTGAATATGTGTGTATCTCCCTTTCTCTCTCTTTCGGTCTCCCTCTTCTTTTCTTCTTTTTATTTGACTATCTTTCTTTTTCTTTCGATCTGTTTCATTCCCTCTCGTTCTTTCTCTGTCTTTCTACGCTTGGCATGTGCGTTGGCTCCCAGTCTCAGTCCCGGTCCCGGTCCCAGTCCGAGTCACAGTCCCAGTCCCAGTCCCGACAGCATCGTTCAACAGCATCCGGTAATTATGCGACACGCTGATTAAAATGCCTGGGACTTAGGTGGGTCTGGACTGGCACTGGTAGACCGACCTCCAAGTGAAATCTTCGCCTGCATTAACGAGTTTTCCGTGACGCGTTCAGTTTATTTGTATACCCTATACGCGGGTATTGCAATTCTTACGTGAGCTGTGTAGTATGAACCTTTTTGGTTGGATTAAAAAGAGTATGTGCATAACTTCGTCTGTCGATTTTTATAGGCGATGGGTTGTTTTGTTCGAGAAAGGTTAAATTGTAGGCTTAATTTATATATATTTAACATATATTATATTAATATATATATTTAACACCGAAAAATTCACTTTTTTAAGCCTTAAAAGTCTCTACAATCAAAACAATCCAACTGATTTTAAAACCTTATATAAAAGAGTTTTAGAAAAGCTCATTACTTTTAATTGGAAACTATTTTTGCTCAACAAGGTAACAGCGTTTACGATTTATGCTTAAATAGGCTGAATCATCTCATTAAAACAATGAAAATAAATTCAAAAATTTATATCTTGAAAACTAATCAGAGAAACATCTTTTAAATTTCAATTTCGCGTGCAGGAGACCAACATCTATAGGAAAAAAATATTGTAACTGAAGCAAAATGACTGTAAACTAGTGTAATCAACGTCGAGTTCAAACGAGAAGTGCTAGATTTTTTGGATGGAAAACTAACAGCTAAAAAATGTTTCAAAAACGGAAAAGTAAGATAACTGCTAAGCTTAGTTCGCTTATTTAGTCAGCAAATTGTACTGATTATAGAGACTGCTATTGCTTGTTGACATTCTGTCATATTGACAATGATAAACAAGAACCTAAATTTCAAATTTGAAGTCTGTAGCTCTTACGGTTGCTGAGATCCACGCATTTATACAGACGGACGGACGGACAGACAGACGGACGGATAGACAGACGAACGGACAGAAGGACTGACAGGTGTCAATCGACTCGGCTATTGATAGTGATCTAGAATATATACTTTATACTTTATATACTTTATACTGTAGGTCAGAGATGCCTCAATTTCCTCGTTACATACATTTTCACAAATTCATTATACCCTTTTTCCCCATTTTTAATGGGAACAATGTACAAAAATAAATCTCGAGTCAGCTAATACTTTCGATTGAAAGACTACATAGCTTATATTCTAACTAGCCTTTAAGCAAAGTGTCGCTCAGAGTATTTGAAGGTCGCCAATAGTGAAATTAGGTTTTCTTTCTTATTTTCTTTCTTGTTTCTTCTCCTTCTTTCTCAAGCCCGCTGCTCTTATTCTTTTACCTTCACATTGCTTTGCTACACTTGATTTCCACACACACAAACACATGCACACACGCATAGGCACGCACACACACACAACACACACACACACACATGCACACTGTTGTAAAGACACTGAGAGAGAGACTGCGTCTTCTCCTGATACTGGCCATTAGGGATCAGGTTCTCTTTAAGGCGCGGGGGATGCGCAGGTGGGCAGCGGGTTTTAGTTTTCTGCTGTCGTTACCATCGCCTTGCCGGTTGCATGGTTTTATCTGCAGCGTTGTTGCAGTCGTCGTCGTCGTTGTTATTGTTGTTGTTATAATATTCTTCTCTTCAGGCTGCCTCGTTTACTGTTTTTTCTTGCATTTACACTACACACGGCATTCGTCCTCCAACAACAATCAGCATTCAACGCTGCCACGCCCCGTTCATATGACCACAACAGCTACCGCCCCTCTTTACTCAGCCTAACTGCAAACTAAAGGATTCTTCTGAGCTCGGATTACACGATGAAGTCAATTCATGAATTTATCATTAATAAATTCACCAAAGCAACTAATTGATATTGCAATCGTTGCAACAATCTGTGAGTATATATAATCTATTAATTATTTACTATAATCAGGTAAGTTCGACAAATCTCAATGTCTGAGATTTAATTATTTGAAGTATAGAAACTCTCAACAAATATTTGATATATTTGATTGGTTTACTTTTGGGTTGTGAGCTGTCCGTTTGTCCGTGTCTCATTTCCTTAGTACTATTATATTTATCAATACTGACAATTGCTGTCTCCGTCACTTAAGGAGATCGCTTCTTAAAGTCCTTATAGTAATTTCGAGGAAGTCGTATGAGCTCCAGCTTTGTTAGCTTTATTTGTATTTATACAGGGTATTTAGTAGTCTAGTTCTTTTTACTAAAAACCTCTTACATACTTGATTTTATCGTATTTCTTCTAGCTCAACGTCGTTGTGTGTGGCTTGTTGTTGTTGTTGCTGGCTTGTCTCGTTTATTGATCGTGTTGCTGTGCACACACATCCCCACACATACACAGGAACTCACATCCCCACACACACACACACACATGCACACACACGCACACACACAGTTGCAGTTACATACGCAATTCAATGAAGAAATGCTCCAAGTCCAAGTCAATGACCCGGAAATTGTGTCTAAAAAAGCAGCAACAATAACAACAACAACAACAGCAGCAGCAGAAGGCAGAGGCAACAGTCACGCAGCCAGGCAACAACAACAACATTAACAACAGCAGCAGCAGCAGCAACAATAACAACAACAGCATCACATTGACGACTTCAGTAGTATTAAAACTTTTACCTATTCAGCAAGCAGCGCATGCGGCTGCGTCGACTCGACTGCTTGCTTGTGTGCATTGCAGTGCATGCAGTGCAGTGTATGCAGTGTGCAGTGTGCAGTCCAATGAACCAGCCACGCATTTGCAGCCCGCAGCTTTTTCCAGAGCTGCGATTGCAACAGCAACAACAACAACAGCACGCGTCGATAACTCGCGACAACTGCAGACTGAGCAACAGTAACAACAGCGACAACAACAACTGCGACAACGACAGCAACAAAGTCAACATCGACAATCAAAATCAACGCAATTAATGCTCATCCGGCTTCCAAAGCGGACCCTTGGAATGTTTATACGATTTTCATAGTTTGCCAGGTCACATGTCTAACATGTACATAAATAAAAATATATTTATCATTTACAGACATACCATGCATACATACATACATATATACTATCTGTTATAAATTCTATGATATATTGGCATGCTCAATTTCCTCAGAGTATATCGAAAAAATTAAGCACAAAAGTTCAGTGCCATCGGGCCATGTCGTCCAATTGGTCTACAGTTTGCAATCCCCCTTGCATATGCTCGTACTATAATGAGAATTTATGTGCTGACAAGATGCTCATAAGTTTCTAACGTGAAAAGATCCCATGAAACGGGGCTAAAGTGCCGGAGAACATGCAAACTGCAATTACACTATGCAACAAAATTACATCATAATATGTGTATATGTATCGCCAATTTATACGAAATATCGTTGTTTAAGTAAATATAATTTTATTAAGGCTTTTACTGATCTTATATAAAATACTTAACAATTAAATTAAATTATATAAAGCATTACATTTGAAGCTCATAAGATAAATGCAGTTGAGTTTGGAAAAGGGTGTCCTTAAGCGCACTGCTTGTCGCATTATTGAATTATATTTGCATCTGCCTGAAAGCAGTGTGTGATCTACTTAAATGATGACTATAGCAAGCAGTTTGGCAAATTGAAAGGGTTTAAATTAAACGCAAGGTTCACGACCATTTGTAAACCCCCCCCCCCTCAAAATACATTCGAAATATTATTAGATCGGGGATCTGCTGTTTTCGCCCAAAGCAATATACTTTGCTGCAATCGTTCCATATTTTAAAGGAACTTTTAGGTTGTGCTGCTTTTATTTTCGCATTTAATGCAATTAACCTCAAACTAAATGGCAATCACTTTAATTTGTTTTAATTAAGCTTTATATGCCTACATGTCGCACTGAGGGGCCAGAGCAGACAGAGACGCCTACGTCGCAGTCGCCATAGCTGCCGCAACGGCTCTTTAATTAATTACAAAGTGTAACTGAGCGAGAGAGGGAGAGGGAGAGTAAGGGCTATCTACCCTTTCGTCTTTGTCGTTTTACCCTTAATGCCCACTCAGAGATTGATAAGATTCTGTTGCTGCTCAAGAGCTGACAGGATGCGAGTGTAAATCGAACAAAAACAAAGGAAAAGTGCAGCTGACGTCGCAGTCGCTGTCGCTGTCAGAGCGCATGCGCGCACACTGCTTAACGAATAGACTGCTTAACGAATACACTGCTTAACGAACGCTTAACGGATATTTCGGTCGATTCGTGGGCTGGCACTTGTAACATAAACGCCTGACATTTGTTTCCTTCAGATCTGGTTTGGGTTTAGCCTTAGCAACCACTCCAAACACACTCGCTTGAGTCTCGTACGTGCCCAGATGCGTGGGAATGATGGGACAAAGACAGCAGCAACAACAAATGTGAGACCCCAGTGAGGCTGCTTATAACTCAAAGAACCCGGGACACTTAAGCGAAATTTGAGACTTGTTAATGTGCCAAATTATATGCGGCGACAGCGTTCTTGGGCTACAGGAATACTCATACTCCTACGACTAGAGCCATATACTACGATATATAAAAGAAAAACATGCTATCACGTATATCGAGAGAGATTTCGTTTGTGTAAATTGAAAACTCGCAGCATATTGACAAGTCTCCTCTGCCTTATAAAAACTACGCTTCGATCTGGCCAAAGTAACGATGTGAATTTATGAATGTGTACGATTACGAGTCGTTTTTCCGTTCAGTTTATTTAATGGCAACAAGGGAGGGGAAGAGTGGCAAGGGGGGAACACGAATGAACACGCGATGCAATCTGTGAAGGATCACGTCTGGAATGTGGCTTAAATTATGACTTAAATGGCGTTGGCAGTTTATGTGGCTGCCGTGTGCTTCATCATCATCGTCATCATGATGATGATAATAATGTTGCTGAGTAGCGGAAACGCACTCGAAGAGATCTTGACTTCAAGCTGCTTTTAAGCCGTCGTCTCTGGCTTTCTTTCTCAATGCTGTTTCGCCCATTCTTAAGAGGTCCAACTCCAATTTGGACTCGAACTCGGTCGTTGCTTTTTATGACTGACTCTACACTCATTGTTGCTGTTGTTGTTGTTGTTGTTGTTGTTGCTGCTGCTGTTTGTTGCCTGACTTTTCCTTTATTTGGTTAGTTGCTCTTGCTTGACGATACATTTTGCGGCACTGTCGCACATTCTTAGTTACATCCTTCACAAGGTCATGCGAGTGCGCGACGTGCACACACACACACACACACTCACACATGCAGACTTACAGTATCTGAGATATGTATGTACACTAGTATTTGAGCCAAGTAATCTTTTTGTAAATAATTGTAGTTGGTATGTGGTTTCTGTTTGACAGAAATGCTCCGATCTGCCTCATTCCTCCTCTCACTCTTTTTATATGTAGGTATATACATATATATATATCTTGTTCGCTCTGTCGCCGTCGTCATTTGTACTGTTGCTTTATGTTTGCACAAATTGTTAGCGACTGTCACATACAGATACAGTTTGTTTTGGTTGTTGGTTCATTTTTTTTAAGCTTTGCTTTGCAGCATTTTCAAAAAATATCATATAGTATGTAGTATATATCTGTCTCTTAGGCAGTTCCGAAATGGAGTTGACTGGACTTGCCAAACAGCTCGACTATTGCTCTTACAACTCTAGCAATTAGTTCCCTCGCCTCAAGGAACAAAGTTGCAGTCAAGTTATGTCAACGAACACATCATCTTTCTCATACTCTAACTACAACACGTGTGGAACTTTGTTGACTGTGTGTCTTGGGTGCTAATAAAATATCAAACATGCCTGTGGACAAACTACGGATTCAGTCTCAAACTAAGACTCACAGTCTGATCACAAATCGTATCATTCGTTTGGGAATGCAACACAAAAAACTTACATAAATATACATACATTTAAAAAAGAAATTAACGATACATTTCAGAAAACAGGCGGACTTTAAGATACTCTGGTATAAACAATGTAGATAACTAAAATGAAATATGCAGAGAGGTATAGAAATAAAGAGGTACATCAATTTATAATTTTCTAAAAGCAAATATCAAGAATGTATTTTTATTATAAAGCCATTTCTTGAAATACAGTAGAGCAAGATATATATTATTTTTAGGTTTTCTAAAGAAAACTCTTGTATTATTTCATAAACAAAATTTGTGATTTATAAAATTGTTTTGCCTTTAAATAAAAAATGCATTTCTTTAGCAAGGTATGATAAACTTTTTCGACAAAGCTCTGTGCTCTCTACTGCTCATTAAAATTACAGGGTATATAAAAGAGCAGCTGCCAAAAGTGCGACAATCGACGTTAAATTTAGAGGGAAGTTTTGTTTATTTTTGGGCGATAGCGAAAGATTAAACAAGCAACAATAACTCGCTGACGATGAACGACACAGAAATACCCTGCAGCGACAAATACTTATATGAGAGTAATTAATAATTATAATAATAATTAAAAAATAATAAAAATAATTATAATAATAATATTAATAACAATAATAAAAGGAAGTAATTACTTAGTGCAAATATGTATGCTTACATAACTCAAAAATCAAGTATAGGTTAAGTCGAATACTGTCGACTGTATAGATTAAGTCGTATTCTCTCGACTGTAGGCTTATATAACTAAAAAATCGAGTGTAGGTCATAGATTAAGTCGCATGTTCTCGACTGTAAGCTTACTTAACTCAAAAACCAAGTGGAGAGCATATATTAAGTCGTATACTCTCAACTGTTAACTTACATAACTCAAAAACCAATTGTAGAGCAGATATTAAGTCGTATACTCTTGACTGTAGGCTTACATAACTAATAAACCAAGTGTAGATCATATAATAAGTCGTATATTTTCGACTATATGCTTACATAACTCCAAGACCAAGTATAGAGTATAGATAAAGTCGTATACTCTCAACTGTGCACTTACATAACTGAAAAACCAAGTGTAGGGTATAGATTAAGTCGCATACTCTTGACTGCATAGTATTCGTGTGTTTATTTGCTTTAAGCCTGGATCCTTATTATTTGTTTTCATTCGAAAATGATACGTTGCAGCATTCAGTGAGCGCGTGCGCAGACGCGCCGCCAAACTGAAAGCTCTGATGTATTTCGCACAGTGTGCAGCCGAGAGCAGAGCGTAGCACGGTAGCCCACTTTCTGTGTATGTATGTGTGTGTGTGTGTGTGAGTGAACGATGACGCTAGTAAAAATAATGATAAATAATAAAAAATACAAATAAAAGCTGTACACAAAAAATAAAACGAAGACAGCAGCAAAATAAACGAAAAGACAACAAAACTTCGTCATCGGCTTTAGTGCGTGCGGCGCAGGCAGCTGCAGCAGAAAAGCAAACGAAAAACTGGTCGACAATGGGAGAGGCAGACGCTGATGCTGACGGCGACGTTGCCGTCGACGTCGACGCAGGCAATGAGAGCAAGCAGCGCCAACCTGATCCACAAGCTGCTCTCCTCACGGCAGTCTTTCGCTTGCGAGCTGAAGCTCGTCCGTCAGGCAAGTCGAAGTTGGCGTCGCAGTCTGGGCTTGGGTTTGCGACTGCGACTGCGACTGCAGCACTCACTGCCGGCACATTTGGATAAGAACTGCTTGTTCTCTGACCGTTCTGGTTTTTGTCATTGTAGTTGATGCTGTTGTTGTTGTTGCTCTTGTTGCAGGGGCTGGTGGAGTGTGGCAACAGCTTCCTTTGAGTGTTGCACTTATTATTATGCGCTTCTTTTGCCTTTGCTTTGCTTCTGTTTGTCTCGCTTTGCCTCTGCTTCTGACGCTGCTTCGTCGTTTCTGAGTTTTTCTTTTATCGGCTTTCGGTTTTCTAGAAAAATCACAAAACACTTTTGCTACGTCCTTTAAGGTCATTAAAAGTTCATGTGCAGCAGCTTACTGATCTTCTTATACCCTGCACTCCTAAAAGTTGGTAAATAGAGTAATTACAGAGGCAAAGACAGTCAAGAAACTATAGATAGATGTACATCTGTTTTAATATAAGAGACGAAATACATACAAATTTAAGCTACTTCTTGACTTACCTTGATGTATATTTTCATGAGGGATTTCTGTTAACTTAAATAGAAACTGAATTTAGAAAATAAACAGATAGGATAGGTAATATTCCCTGTGACCCTAAAGGGGCCCGCTCAAATTCATTCCCCATGTAATTCTCTGGTAATTCGTTTTCTTAAATTTGTGGGCGAAAGGGGCGTAGCATCGGACACATTGATACTAACATATTCATCATGTGTGCCAAATCTGAAGTCTATATCTATCAAATTGCTCTTCTTATGAGCTATTTCTTTATGTGTGGACGAAGGTGACGAGGCATTCCAAATTAAAGATAAACTTGATCTGCCTGCAAATATTACCAGTGATGGGAGACTAGGTTTAAGCTTCTAGCTCTTACCATCTCTGAGATCATTTCGTGTATGCGGACGGACAGACGGACAGACGGACAGACAGACAGACAGACGGACAGACAGATGGACAGACGGACATACAGACAGACGGACAGACAGACAAACAGACAGACGGACAGACAGTCAGAAGGACGGACAGACAGGCAGACGAACATACAGAAAGACGGACAGACAGACAGACGGACGGACAAACAGAAGAATAGACGGACGGACAGACAGACAGACGGACAGACAGACGAATAGACGGACGGACCGACAGATATCGACTCGGCTATTGATGCTTATCAAGAATACCTGCAGCCCCGCAAACTTCACTACGTCAGTTTTTGTGGTCTGCTTTCGTCACCAGCGTGGACTGTCGTCCATAGTGATATTTACTATATGGGGCGGCCACGCTTCCTTTAACAAACTTTATATGTAAGAGATTGTGTTACATTAGAGCTGTATTAAAGATAATAAGATTTATTTAAAAAGTTTTCCATTGCCATATCAGTTGTTGAATCAGTGCTTAAATTTCAGGTAGTATCTTTCCCTCCCCGAAAGCAACGCAGAATCACCAATCATGATCTTAAAGTTTATAAAAAATCAGCTTAAAATATATATAACTAATTTTAGAAATTATCCTGGTACGTCGATTTTAATTATTAATATCAAAATTCTCTGCAAGATACAAACATTATTGCCAATATCATATGATATCTTTATTTGCATTTTTAAATAATCAATACTATTATATATTGAACTCAAAAACGAAGCCAAGAAAATTCTTAGAAATGATTGCTGCTCTTTAACAATGATATATAATACTTCTTGACCCATTCAAAACAAACTTAACATAAGCAAGTTCTTATTTTTCCCCCAACAATTGACTTCAGCAATTTATGGATTAGGTTCGCATAATAAAATAATAATTACATTATTAATTCTGATGAATGTAATGTTGTTGAAAACTGACTCACTTATTTGCTTGCATCATTCAAGTTCAGATCGAAAGGTCGCCAAATATCTTAAAAATGTCATAACGGGTATTTAAAAGTGACAATGCCGACACTTTAGCAGACACCTCAGTCCCCCTGCCGACTTCCCTTCCTATCTGTGAATCAAGCGTGACACAAAAGGGTTGTGCTTTAATTAATTAATCAAATCGGTCAAGGAATTCTCTTCACAATGTGAAGTTGAGTCACAGAAACATGTTTATATTTATATATATGTATCTTTGTATCTTTGTGGCATTCTTCGGTCTGAGCTTGGGGTCAATTTGGAAGTCAGGCATCAGCCATATAATTTTCTCCGAATTTTCAATGAATATCAACTTAATTAACTTTTGCTAACTGTAAATGTGAGGGCTGGGGAAAGGTATACGCCGGCCCCACTCTCCATCCCTTCGAGCGGAAATGATCGCGTATACGTATGAGTGTATTCACAGCACTTATACTATTCATACTGCCACTTATGGAATCGAAACACATACATACTTAGTTGCACACAGGAACTCCCTTAATATGCGACGAAAGCCGATTAGTCGTTTTAGTTGTGTGTGATTAAGATACACACACATGTATGTATGTAAATAATGTAAGTGTGTGTGTCGTCTACTCACATACATAGATTCATCATGCACAATCAATGCAAATGGAAATGTAAATGTTCAAATTGTAAAATCGACTTGTTGTTGTTGTTGCGCAGATGCTCACGGAATATCAAATTACTTGGTTTTGGTTTCGAATCGAGTCGAATGTGTGGGATAATGTGTTTGTGTCGCTTGGATTTATGTTTATCCAAATAAACCGCGGCATTTTTTAAAGTAATAGTTGCGATTGCTGTTGTTGCTGGCATTATTATTGTTGTTTTTGCATTTGCAGCTGCTTTTGGTGCTGTGCTTAATGTGGGGTGCTAATAAATAAATCGCATTTACAGACATACAAGTACATCACGTATACGCAAGGTAGAGTTTAGTTTAGCTCGTAACTAAGCATACCAGCAGCTACACAGATACAATTCAAGCGTTTGCCTGTGAGGTCGACCGACCACAAGCACACAGATACACACACACACACACACACACACAGAAATACAAGCTCTAGTCATAGGCCCTAGTCATTCATCCAGCTCGTCTGTCCATCCGCAAGCTTATTCAAAAGCACTTGGCATCGCCGCTTTGCCGTTTGCCTTTTTCTGTATGCGTAACGCAATCTATTCATAAAATGAAATTAAATAAAATATAAAAAAAAATCAAAAAAAACAACAACACAACACGAAAAAACAAAAGAGAAATAAATATTTTCATTTGTAAGACCGGAAGAGCACTTCCTCTCTGTGGCTCTGCCATCAATCCGCAAGATAGACAACGACAACAACAACAACAACGTCGACAACAACAACGACAGCCCCATGCTGTCCTGCATGTTGTTGTTGTTGCTGCTGCTGCCAGTGGTTGCTACACACACACACACACATACACACAAGCACATACAGTGCATCAACAAAGTATTGGTGCACCCCAAGTATTAAAGTTTGTTTCATTATAATTATAAAATCAGTTAACTTTTACATATGAAAGGGAATTTCTTATAATATTTTTATTTAATTCAAAGAATTTATTAAAAACTTCGTTTAATTGATATTTTATACTTACAAAACAAGGAGCTATTTCTATATTTATATACAAAAAGTATTGGTACAAACTGTTAAACATCAAAAAGATAAAAGGATACCATTTTAAATTATTTTATAATATATTTATTTAATTCATAAAATAATTAAATTCAATCTTCACTTTGTTGAAAAATTATGTTAACAAAAGAAGTTACGATTTTGTGTCAAAAAGATTTGGCACACAAATAATACTTAAACCGGCTAACTATAAAAAAATAATAAGAACCCAATTTTAAAGAGAAAACAATTGAAAATATACATGTATTTAAGCCAACAAACAATTTATTTCAGTCTTGATTTTGTTGTAATATTATTTGAGCAAAGAGTGAGCGATTTTGATATCCAAAAAGTATTTAAAATAAATGTTAAACCGCCTAACAATAAAAAATAATAAATACACCATTTTGAAATAGAAATATTTTATAATATAATAATATATTATACTATATTTAAGCAAAAAATAAGACTTTTTTGGCCTGCATTTAGTTGTAATAAAAGGTTAACTAATGAAAGTGCGATTATTATTTTATTTTTATTCTATTTTATTTATTTACTTACTGACATCCTAGTGCTACAAGCTTAACTTATATTTAAAGCACTAGTCACAATATTATTATGTCCAAAAAGTATTAAAACACTAATAGTAGTTAAATAGGTTAACTTAAAAAAACATTATAAGCATAGAATAATATATCATATATCATAATATTATTATAATGTAACCAATCAAATAAGTGTAGATTTTTAAGTCAAAACAATTCAAAGTATTCTTTCTTTCGTTTAAATTTATGGCTATGCCCATATTCTCTTTGACTCACTGTACATGCTCGTATGCATGCTAAATGGCTGCCCTATGGTCGCCTGGCCCGTGCTCGGGCAATAGACCAACAACACTCAAAGTGCAACAGTGGCTGCCAGCTGTGCTCAACACACATACTCGTACACATGCATATTCACATGTAAATATACTATGTATCTATGTATCTATGTGTATGCGCCTGATTCTACTTACTAAACATGTTTAGTTTTGTTATCGGTAGAGGAAACGCCTCCATCCGCACCGCTCATTGAAAATGCAATGCGATGTGTGTGATTTTTATTGAAGCACAAAGATATCAAAAAAAGATTTATGCGAATTGAATACATATGAAGGTATGCAATGTACAATTACTTAGTATATACTGACATACAATTATACATAGTAAAAATTTTAAATGATTTGTTATTTATTTGTTAACAAAAGTTAATTAAAAGGGTTTATATTCAAACATTAAATTTTAAATGGAGCAAATCTTAAATGCCTTTGTCATAAGAGCAAATCAATAAAGTCGAAAGAATCTAATACACATTCTAAAAATAACCAGCAACACTTTTAACTATAGTTTAAATCGTGGTTAAGGAAGCAAAGCTGTAACACAGTTAGAAGATTTCTTCGATTAGGTTAATATATATTAAGAATATGCAAAGAAAGTCAAGCCAATAGCTTTATAAATCATATAGTCAACTCAACTTTATTGTATATTAAGGCAATATATAACTTAACTTACTTACACTGGCAAACTAAATTATTGGCAGAGTGAGCAGTTTCCATCTAACCACTGAATATTGATTCTTTATTAATGATTTGGAATTTTTCTAATATTTTTCCCAAAATAGATTAACAAATTTTGAAACAATTGCAATTTATAATAATTTAATATGTTTTATACGTAATTTATGAAATAAAAACCAAGAAAAGTACTAAATTCAACTGAATAGAAACTTGATAATATTTAATTATATTTGTTTATTGTGACTGGTGCATTAAAATCCTTCCAGCGCTAGGATGACAGATCATAAAATTAAATTTAATATATAAAGAAGAAAGCATTAAGGATAAATAAAGACTACATAAATAAAAGGAAGAATACATAAAGCAGATCAGGCCAATAGTACTTGAAATCAAATAGTCAACTTAACTACTATAATATAATGTTAAAGCAATATATATTTAAAAATATATATAGCAAGCGATTTTAAATTTTATAATATTTAATAACATTTATTATATTGTGACCGATGTATTCATTTATAAGGGAATCCTTGTCACTATAGGAAGTTAAATAAAACCAGTCGGTAAGGCTCTAGTCGAAATCGACTATGAGAGACCCTTTACTTATTCTTCAAAAAGGAAACAAAGAGTAACACTAATAGTACCCCATAGCGCGTGTTAAGGTTAATATGCTCTTCTTCTTCCTTTGATCCGACACTGAGTAATATTGAGTTTTGAATAACTTCCGAGTTTATTATTCGATCGCAATGAACTTTTCAGGATACATTAGGACCCCGATGCTCGTCCTGTGTGCCAAAATTCAATGCTCCAGTTTAAAATTGACCAAAATATGGGATTTTTTTTAATAACTTCTGAGATTATTATCCTATCGCAATGAAATTTCCAGGATACGTTAGGACCCTAATACCCGTTGTAAGTGCCAAAACTCAGGACTCTAACTTTAATACTTTTCGTTTTATGGAGATTTCATGAGACGTGTAAAAATTTTATGATAAACTTGATCTGCTTAGCCCATAGACGAACCACCATACCAAGTTTGGTGACTCTAGCTTGTATAGTCCCTGAGATCTAGGCGCTCATACAGACAGACGGACAGACAGACGGACAGGCGGACGAACGGACAGACAAACATGGCTATATCGACTTAGCTGTTGATGCTGATCAAGAATATTTATATTTAATGGGGTCTGCCGGACTTCCTTCGACCTGTTACGCACATTTTGACAAACTTAATAGACCCTTTTTACTTTTTTAAAGTAAAGGGTCTAAAAAAAGAAGAATACATAAAGGTCAGACAAATATTACTGGAAATCATATCATAAGTGACCAATTAAAATGACCTTGTCAATAAACAGTTAAGGAAATATTCCCCACACAGCTTCCCTTTCACTTTCTAGTCCATTCACTTTAATCAAGTTCTCGTCAGTTTTTCCTTCTATTCGAATTAGCTTTGCCCTATCATGGGAAACTATTTTGAGGCTATAATTGCTAGCAAACTTTTCACAATATTTAAACACATCTCTGGCAAAACATTAACGAAATGCGAAATTTTCCGCAAATAAAAGAGTGGGCGGAGGGGGGAAGGGTGGGGGGAAAAAATGTAGAAAGAACGCCCATCAGCAAATATTTCGAATAACATTTAGCGAAAAACTGGCGCCAGCAATTGGCCCGAACCGCTCGACGGCTACCTGAAATGCTCATTAAATTGAAGCGTGAACAATTGGGAAAAACATTGAAATACTCGCACTCAAATGGAAAATGACAGACAGTGAGAGCGCCGACGAATCGACAAAGTGGAAGCGAGTACAATTTTAGATACAACAAAACACAAATGAGAATGTAGTAGTATGTATCGTATACTTAGATGATGTCGGGAGGGGGGTAGGAGATCAGTATTCGGATCTGAGGCGAACCGTGGATATACGTATATTAACGTCATGGGTATTTATAGTTTGAACTCAAACAGGTGTAAACCGTAAACCGTAAAACCGTAAACCGTAAAACGGGCAAAACATTGTTTAAATCATTTAATTGTAAACTTTTGGCAACGTCAGCAGCATTCGAACAGCACGAGCCGATATGGAAATCAAAATGAAAATCGACAACGTACTTTGTCTGATAATACAATCAGAGTGGAACAAACAATATAGTACAACTAGAGGCATTAAGTATTAAGCTCTGTAGGCGTACAATTCCAGGAACTGCCCCTCATTGAAGTTCATAAAATGTTTTGGCACGCGGCCCCTTTCCTGGTCCATTGTTAGACCCATTGTTGGTGTTGATATCCCAGAGATATTCAAAGATTCACTCGCATTCAAGCTGCGCATGCGCTGCTTAATTTGAATTATTTGGCCGTAAATAACGCATAATAGGATCGGCCAGAGACAGAGAATGGGGACGACAGAGAGAGAGACAGCGAGACGGTGAGACAGCGAGAAGGGAGACATTTAGGGATAGGGACTGGTTCGTTCTGATCTTGCGCTTGTCTGTAAAAATGAGATTTTTATTTCGTCGTCGTCGATTTGAATTGAGGCAGCAAACCCAAAGAGACAGAGACAGAGACGGGCATAAATATTTATAATCATAAAAACTTGGCTGAAAGGAGCAGCGCAACTGAAAAGGAAAACAATTTCTCAATGTCTTTTATACTAGTATGAACAAGAGACCAAGTACAACTTCAAGCCCTGCTCAGCTTCAGCTTCAACTTCAACCTCTACCCCTTTCATTTTTGGTAAACCAAAAAAAACGAAAAAAGACAAGAACCACAAGAACTGAAGACAAACTGAAAGACAAAAGACGATCTGCGATCCGAGGCGATTCAACGATCGAGAAACTTGTTTAGCACGCGTTACAGCGGCTGCCTGTGTTGCTTTTCAAATTATTTGCCTTTGGTCACTCTCCTCACTCTACTCTGCAGTACAGGGTCTACCGCTGCCCCTGTTCCTGTTTCTGTCCGTGCCTGTGCCCCGCATGTACTCGTATTTGTTTATGCCACATGTAAAAAGTCAGCAAGCAGCGAACTTTTTTCGTCTTTACTCCGTAATCCGTTTAGCTAAACGTTGATCACACAACCGATGCTCGCTACCCGCTACCCGCTAACCGATACCCGCTTACCGATACCCGCTACCCGCTACCCGTTACCCTCTTCGACTGTTCACTGCGTGGGCTCATTCTGGAATTTCTACACTCATTCTTGATTGTTTCGTTTAGTTATGTTTAACGCTCTGGGCCATATGTGTTGCATTCCAGCTGAATTGGTTTTGCTTGAGAGCCAAAACGAAACAAAACGGGAAAAAATCAAAAACCAAAATACACTGAGATAGTCTGCGAAGTTGACCAAGCTGGGGACAAGCTGGGCCAGGCCCGAGCTGAAGGTAATAAATTTGAATTTCAATAAATTATTTTGTTGCTACAAGACAGGCGGTTAGGAATCTTCTTTGCTCTTAAATAATGTGCGCATAAATGATGAAACAGTTGATACCCTCAATGGATGGGATGATGAATTGAGAGATTTACAGTTTGTCAAAATACATAAATCACATATTTTGCCCTTTCTTACATATATAATTTGTTTACATATTTAACTATAATTATTTATAATTCTTATAAAAAGTTTAACTAGCTTAAAAAGTAGACAAACAGATAAGAGAATTAAATTTTGCTCAAAACAATTGCTTTACTAACTGAAAATAGCAAGTTTTGTAAAGCTTACATATTTATGCCAAACTAAGAATGGAACATATTTAAGTTACAGCAGCTACAGGGTATCTCCCAGTCATGCTCAAGCAGTGCACTCTTACTTGTTCTTCTCGTTTTTTTTTATTTTGTATTTATTATATTTTTTTTCTTCATTTTTTTCATTCTGTTGTTGTTTTTTTTCTGAATCGCTGGAATTTCATTCAAAATTTTTTTCCTGACCAATTTCTTTTTTGGCATTGTCGTCTCTTTTTATGGCCAACAAACAGCCCATTGTTGAGCACGGCTGTCATCTGTAGTTTGTAGTTTTGTAGTTGGCCAGTCAACGATTCTGATACGCACAGATGATGAAGAGATCAGGCCTTAACATTGAAGGGAAGATGTTCTTTTCAACAGATAAAAGTCGAATCGATCAAAGCATCAATTGATGGTTTAAGTTAAGTGCAATAGGAAATATAACTTGGCAAGATCATTCTAATTCCGAAGACATTAAGTTTACCTAGTTGTCAACTCAAAGTTACCCAAAGTTTCCAGCTTGACACAGCTTGACATCTGTTTGGGGCATAAGTATCAAATACATAAATACGAGTATAAAGTGGCAGACACCTGAGGAGAGTCCACTAACAATGATGATGATGATGATGATCAGTTGGCATAATCCGACTTAACATTAATTCATGGAGATTCCGTCAAAAGAAATTTAGAGCCCTCGGTCTACCTTTCCAGCTCACAGCTGTCTCTGTCACACATGGCAACCAGTTATGGGCAACAAAGTTTACTAGCCAAGTCAGAAAAAAAAGAAAAAAAAATTAAATCAACTGACAAAGCTAACAAACAACCTTCGTCATTAGCCTTAGCCAAACTATGGCATGTCAACGAAAATTAGCATTTTTTAGACCGACTCAACTATGGCTTTAGCTTTTTGGGTTTTGGGTTTGGGTTTTAGCTTTACGAGACGAGACAGAGACAGCGACAGCGATAGCGACAAAGAACTTTAGTTAGGGAGCTGACATACTGTTGTTCAGTTGCTCGCAAACTGTGCGTAGGTAAGAATGGAGATTGGAGAACTGTCTGTTGAGGCTGTTGAGGAATCGTACGTGTATTCACATATACTCACATATACTCATATCCACAAACAGCCTACGCATATTTTGCAATTTCGTTTGTGACGCCCACGCATTTGAATTAGCTTAGAAATAAACAACAACAACGACGACGACGACGACGACAACAACCTACAAACTCATACTCAATCTCACATTTTAGTGGTATGAGTATTCACATTATTTGCGAGTGGTTTGTAGCTCAAAAAGTTACTTGTCAGCTTGGGAGCTGTATTGAGTTTCGAGCCAGTCTGTCTACAAGCTATATAACTTACTAAATATATATATATATTTGTTTTCCCGCTTGTCATATCTATCTGCAAATCTGCTAAACTAGATCTCTGATTTGCCAAAGATACTCGTTATTCACGCCCATTCAGACTATTTACGGTTTTATTTGCATAGCGAAAATAAAGCCTATCCTTTAGAAATAACTGCAGAATATATAACTGGTAAATTATATTAAAATAATATATTCCGACGGGAATCATAAAAGGATTACACAAGTCTTTGTATCATTATTTAGTAGGTTTAAAATATATAGTATAGATTCACAAACGGCCCATGAATTAATTTAGTTATTGGCAAACTGTAGGCAGTCGTCACAACAATAATCATTAAAATTATAAACAAAACGATTTACTAATAATTTAAAAAATAAAGTAACAAATTGATTGGCAAAAATTAAGGGGTGCATATCAATTGAAAGATTCGTCTAACAACAGATTTAAAAAATCCCATCAGCCTAAAAATAAATAAGTTTAAGGTAATTGGTTAGATATGTTGATAAAAAAGGATTAAAGTAACATCTAATAGTGCTGCAAAGACTATTAAAATCAGCACACAAGATAAAAAGATCGTTAATATTCATAAATAAACTTTTAAATTAAACAACAAATGTATTTTAGACTGGCAAATGTAAATATAAATAGTACAATTAAGCCTACAATCAATTTACACAAGGGTTATTTAAATTTTCAATATTGTTAGCGACCGGATAATTGGGATTGTTAGCAAATCCTTTATGAATCCACAATTTTCGTAAGGTTCGAGTATCGCTAAAATTTAATAATTACTGGTAATTGAAATGTAACTCATTTCTTTAAGCAAAGAAAAATATGTTTGTAAACTGGTAAGCAATAGGGATTGTTTGTTTTCTTTTGATTTTATAATTTGAATAAGAAGTTTCTGAAATATATATGTAATGATTCTACAATTTTCATAAGCTATTTGTATGCCCTGTGGGCGTATATTAAGCTTGTTAAAAGTATGTAACAGGTCTAAGGACTCCATAAAATGTATCTATTCTTGATCAGCATCAATAGCCGAATAGATATAGCCGTGTCCCTCTGTCCGTCTGTCAGTCCGTATGAACCAAAGGATCTCAGAGATGGTAAGAGCTAGAAGCTTCAACTGCCAGCACTAGTAATATTTGCAGGCAGATAAAGTTTATCTTCATAACAAAAGCAGTTTTGCAGCTAAAAACTTGATATTTGGAACATATAATGAGAACTTTGTTTTCGATATGTCCTGAAAATTTCAGTACGATGCCAAGACCCCTTCGCCCACAAATTGAAAAAAAACGAAGTACTAGAGAATTGCATCGGAAGTGAATTTGAGCGCGTCCCAGTAGAGCCACAGGGTATATTTCGGTCGGGGTTCCCCCTGTTCGGCTTGCTTAAATTGAATATGTTTAATGTTAGATAATCCTTTAAGATTCCACAATTTTCATATGATATTTCGGCAATTTAATATGTTTTTTTTTCTTGGTAGGCTATCCTTGACTTTTCCACAATTTTCTTAGGATATTTCTGCAATTAATAGGTGCTTACATAAAGTTAGATGCTGGAAGTGAAACTCATTTCTTAAGCAGAGCTTGGAAAATTTATGGTTACGAGTAGGCAAATACAAATGCAATTTATGGCATCTGCCACACCCCCATATACCGTGGCCGATACGCCATGGCAGCCACAAAGCAGTTAATGTGGTTCACAGTCGTCTAGTGTGAGCATGATACGGGTAAAAGCGCTGCCAAAATTCAGTTTAATCACCTCAAGACACGGCCCATATGGCCACATAACAAGCGGAGCCACCAACACGTCGACTTTAACGCAGCCCACGCCAGATACATACATAGATATGCATGTGTGTGTGTCTGCATGTGTGTGTGTGTGTGTGTATCCACAATTGGAGAGCAAGTGGTGAGTTGAATGGCGATTGGTGAGTGCTGGTGAGAGCAGCAGAGAGCGGTGGGCGATTGATCAGGCGATGCGTTGTCGGCTGCAGATTTAATTACCCAGCAGAGCAGCAGACGCAGCCAAGCAGCAGAGGCGGCAGAGGCGACAGAGCAGCGCCAGTATATTTTCACCCGCCTGGCAACAGCAGCTGCAGTGAAATTAAAAGCTAGTCTCTTTGGCTATTGCCATGTCATTTTTTTAGCTATGAATTTAGCTATGCGTTTGGCTTGACTTTTGGTTTGGGCGTCGCGACGCCAACGGAGACGACGCGTCGCTGTCAACGGCAACAACACCAACGCGTCGCCGTCGCCGTTGCCGTTGTCGACGCCAACGTTAAATAAAAATTTCATTCACAAAAATTCACAAGACGAAGTAACGAAGCCAAAAAGGCAATGGACACAAGTCACGCATGCGCGGCACGAACTGCGACAAAAGTGGAGGAAGGGGAAAACTGACTCCCAAAGTATGTGCGAGTACACACACACACACACACACACACATACACAGGCTTAATGGATAGACTTGCAGCGTCGTTAAGCCGGATGTATTAAATTCCAATTATGATTACAAGATATTTGCGGCGTAGTTTTTATTACTGCTCGTATTATGCAAAATATGCATTAGTCTGCAAATAATGCCGGGGCTGCAAACCGAACCATCATAAAGCCTACTCCTTAAAGAATCTACTCCTTGAAACCGAACCATCATAAAGCTAAGCCTTAAAGTGTTATACTGTTGTTATACATACTTAAAAAAGTAAGTTATGTTTGGAAAATAAATAATTTCAACAATTTCACAAGTTTTTATATGTAAATGTCTAATAATATATTTCAACTTGATTTTGAAACAATGTAAAAAATAATTATTAAATTCTTAAGTTATGTTGGATTCTTTATAAGTTTTAAATACTTATATTAAAGGCTTCAAAAATCATAAAAATGCTTTAAACAATTGAGAAAATAAAAGATTTTTTGTTGTATAAAATTAAAGCAAAGTTCGAACCGCAACCTTGGGTTTAGGAGTACCTGAAATTTGGCTCCATGGCTTGAACCATTGAACTGAGCATTTTCCAAAACAATGGAGGTCTGCAGCCTTGAGTAAAATACACAGCTGACGAAAAACCTTTTAGCCCACGGCCTCAATCAGCTGCCGGCGTAAATGATGACGTATAACATTAAACTCTGGCAGGGATACCAGATTGAACTCCTCGCCAGCATCCAAGCGATGATCGTACAACTCCTCGCCGTAGATATTATGCCAGTCTGTAGATAGTAAAATAGTTCTTATTGGCAGCACTCATCCAATTGGACTGTTCTTAAAACTCACCACGACTAAAGTTGTGTGCATGGAATCGCACCCATAGCGTGTATCTGTAGAAATCCGTGCGTAGACTATAGCCCATGATTTTGATGTTACGCAGCTTGGGTTTATCGCTATTGGGATGCTTTGTGGGCAGATTGCCAGGACGGGGATATTGACTCAAGGCCACGTAGTCCTCGGCTGCAGGAGAACTGTAGTTAAAACTAGTCGATAAGGCTATAATCAAGAGAGCCCGAATGTGAAAAATCATGTACATAATTCTCTGAGTTCGAGGTGTTCAAGCAGACGAACAGACAATCAAACGGACGGAAGGACATGGCTATACCGAATCGGCTGCTAATGCTGATCAAGAGTATGTACTTAATGTGGTCTGTCAGACTTCCTTCTGCCTGTTACGCAGTAGAGGAAAACCCACTCACCCACTGAGACTCCCTGCAGCTGCGGATACAAGCTTTTGCCTTCCCCGCAAGTCAACTGTTCCTCGGAGCTGCTTCCATTACAGACTGGCAGCGGGGGCAAGTGTGCGAGATCCACGAGTGTGGGAAATACGTCCAGGAGCTCCGTAATGCTTTGCAGATGACGTGGTTGCGTCAGCGGAAACTCCGGACTGCGTATGATGAGAGGCACCCGCAATGCCACCTCAAAGTTACTGTACTTAGCCCACTCGGCGTGCTCGCCCAGCGACCAGCCATGATCCCCCAGCACCACGACCACAGTGCGCTCCAGATCCAAGCGGGCTAACAGCTTGCCAAACAGATCATCCACATAGCCGACGGATGCGTAATAAGCCTGACGAATCTGCGCCGCATTCAACTCGGAAATTGGTCCGTAGGGAAACGAGATGTTTCGGTTCTTGAAGTCGTCGCGGGAACGCACATCGGTATACGGATTCCAGGCAACATCGGGCATACCAGGCGGCTTGACTGCATCCTCCGTGTAATTGTAAAACTGAACTAGGGGAAAATGTGCGAGGAACTGTCGGGGAAATCGGAAATTAATGTGCGGCTTGTGGAAACCCAAGGCCAGAAAGTACGGCTGTCGACTTCGCTTGCGGGAATCTATAAATCTCATCGCCTCCGCAACGGATTCAATGTCCGGCAGCGTTTTGTACGGTTGCGTTTGCAGTTCCACTGGACAAATGAGGTAGTTCTTGCGGAGCACACCGCCTCCATGATCTGGACAGACGGGTGAGTTCATGAACTGTTCCGTCCGTGGTCTAAACGTGGGCGCAGACCAACTTATCGGATAGTCATCGCTGTTGTTGGAGGAGAGGCCGGGATGGAAGACCTTGCCACAGCTGTAGGTGTAATAGCCATGTTCCCGGAAGTACTGCGGCAAGGTCGTAAAGTTACCCACAAAAGTCCGCCAGTAGCTGTAGAAATCGTACAGATGCAAGGTGTCCGGACGCCGTCCGGTTAAGAGGGAATTGCGGCTGGGCGCGCACAGCGCTTGCTGTTGGAAAGAGCACACTGAATGCGGTCCAACGGATGGCAGAGGATTAGCTCACCTGACTGTAGGCGCGAGTGAACACAGTGCTTCCCCGGGCAAAGGCATCCAGGTGTGGCGTACGCGCCAAAGCATCGCCGTAAACACCCAGAGCCGGTCTCAGATCATCGAAGATCACCATCACCACATTGTAGCGGGCGAAACTTGGAGCTGTCGTGAGGAACAGCAGCAGGGCGGATAACTTGGACATGTCTACGCGAGAGACTTTTGCGACTGCGGTCTGGAAGTCGCCCATACGGCGGATGTGAATGCCGGCAACTTTGTAGTACATTCAATAAATCATAAAGGGCATATAAGCAGGCAGAAAGTACTGGTAACAATTGAGTTTAGAGTAAAAGTCACAGAAATTCGCACAGACAATTGCAGATGAAAAGACACACATCTTTCTGTCATTTGATATATATAATTGAACAAATTTATTTTTGACGATCCTGGCTTATTTAATACAAATTATTTACAGGGCATGCCAAAGTCGTGTTTGCTGCAGTCAATGCTTCACTTGTTTACATTTCACAAAGAGCAAAATATTTGCGCAAAATAAGCGGCGTAATTTAAAACCGCCCCCATTATATTTCAATTAAATTTAACGGAAGCGGGCCTCGAACACAGCAACAACAACAACATTGCTAGTGGAGAGATAAACCGATGGAATGTAATGTCTGGGCCAAGGTGAATTTACAACAATATGACGTATTTCGCTTTGTTCATGCCTCTTAAGTAATTTCACCATAATTGCTCAAGAGGCAGCTGTGGTGAATACGTCAGCTTATGCTAAATTCACCTCGGTTCAAGTGAGGCGAATGACGAGTCGCAGCAACGTCGAATTCGCCGCAACAGATTCATATTTACATGCGGCATATATGTGTGTGTATACATAGTTTAATTGTTAACAAAGCTAACGGTTAGCAATTTGTGTGTTTGTTTCTGACGATATATAAAAAAAAACAGTCCAATTTGTTCCAGTTCTCGTGATTAATTCTATAAGACCAATGATAACAAGCGATGTCGATATGCAACTCAGAACGTTGCGCCGCAGTTGCTGCAGCGCTTTTCTCGCATTGCCAGGCAGCAGAGAATGCCCACGGGGAAGAAGAAGATGGCGCAGCACAATCCAAGCGGCGAGAATGTATCTTCCAGATAACCAATTCTGCACGATGGACAGCCGCCAATCACAATTATCTCAGCGGGCAGTGTTTGCTGCACCAAAATCGTACTAACTGGTGTTGTCTCGAAGGCTCCGTAAGTTGACATGTTGGGGGGCGCTGTCGGGGCACCATGATGAACTCCAGCTATAAGTCTGGCGTCTAAAAAAACACAGTCATACTTTAAATAAACTTCGTTTACATTTCAAGTTGCAACTACTCACCGTTGTAGGGCGGTGCACTTCCACTCATAACTTCGTCGTAACTGGGCGGCTCGTTGTCTTTTTGTGTTTTTGCAGCCATTCTGGCTATGAAAAAAAGCTTTTCACGTTCCAATGACTCACTGTGATCAATAGTCAACGTTCAGCTTTAATTAGTTTCTATAATCGTGTTGTTTATTGTGTCAACACTCGAGCCTATTCTTTGTTTTCTTTTGCCGCCTATCGATGAATCAGCTGTTGCGATTTTATCGATAAATCCAGTGCATAACGATAGTTGTATTCACGTACTTTCAAACGTAACTACTGGCGCCTTCATGTTTCTTAGAACAAGACTGCTTAAACCTGTATTTAATTATTTTAGTGGCAGTATCAATAACTTATTAAGTTTCTTTGAATTAAATAAATTATATGCCATTGTAAAATCATTTCAGCCAAACAAGAAGCTGTTGTTTTTTATTAACTAAAAATTGTAGAGCTTCAAACTCCGAAAATTAATAAACACCAATGATCTCAATTATATCGATAGTTTGGTTCAACAGTTTGTTGATTATCGCATGCAATACTAATCAGATAGTATTTATATTTTTACCAATAATAAATGCAATATCTTAATATCAAGTAATATTTAATATTTTATTTATGTATAGCTGAATTATAATTTGTGTTCAAGCCATTTCTATGCTTGCCAACATATTCGATTAGTATTTATCGATTGACAAATATGTATTTATGTAAAAACGCAATGAAACGCTGCAATCGCATCACATACATATAGCCGCACTGCTCTACCGCCATTGGACTCTTGTATCTGTTGACGCAAAATCGGTATAAAAGGTTTGTTCTTAATAATAAAAAAATTTACGTTGTGAAAAATAGTATAGTAAGTGCAATAAAGTTTGCTAAGAGGCTGCCGCGTTTTTGCATGCAACAGGCAGCAAGTGAGTGTTGAGTTGTGTCTATTTTACATCGTTTGTTGTGCAGATTCGCTTTGCTAAATCGATTGGCATTTTTTCTCTATGTCTATTTCCGCTGCTCCGCACGCTGTCTCACTCCCGCACGCTTGAATGAACGAATCCATAGAGAGGAACAGAAAAATCGCCGCCAAGTAGTCCGTAGTACTACACACAAAAAAAAGCAACAACAATTATAAAGCAAAGCAACAGAGGTAAACAAACAGAGTACCATTGATTGCAGCTACTACGTCAGGTATTTGTAGCTGCTGATGCGCGACATGGCCGATTTAGACGCAGTACATCTCGGCCTGGACGAGAACGAGGCAGACATTGCCGAGGAACTGCAGGACTTCGATTCCTTTGACACGCGCAGTGAGGCGTCCAAATCGCGAGGTGGATCCGATGCATCCGATTCAGAGCCCAGCATTAGTTCGGTCAGCACGGCGCCGTCATCCACCGAAGGAGACAACAGGAGTAGCAAACGCTTGACCAAGTCCAAATCCAGCACAAAAGCAGCCAAAGAAACTGCTACAAAGCCAACGACTGCAAGTACAACTGCAGCATCCGCAAGCAAAAGCAAATTGGCAAAGAAATCAAAGCGATCGGCGTCGCCCAGCGAGGTTAATGGCAAGAAGAAGAAGTCCAATGGCAGCGAGTCCAAATCGAAGAAAGTTCTCGATGCGGATGAGAAGTCAAACTCCAAGTCGCAAGACGGCGCAGAAGATCGCGAACCGAGTAATAAAAAGTCGCGCACCAAGAAAAACATCAGCAGCAGCTCCACAGCTGCCAATGTGAGTGGTGGAACAGGTTCCGCTGCCAAGAGCGATATTAGCGATGCGGAAGATGATAAACCATCCCATCTGCCCGCTCTGGAGTCCGACAGCGAGTCCTCCGACTCCGATTCGGGCACACAGCACAAACGCAATGGCAGCGCCCGCGGCAAAGCGACAAAGGCGAACAGCTCGAAGAGTTCCACGCCGGAGAAAGACGGAGGTGGCAATAATTCCCAAAAGTCCTACGACTACATGACGAAGCTGAACTATTTATTCCGCGACACGCGCTTCTTCCTCATCAAGTCGAACAACAGCGACAACGTGCAGTTATCCAAGAACAAGAGCGTCTGGGCCACGTTACCGCAGAACGATGCCAATTTGAATCAGGCCTTCAAGGAGGCGCGCAATGTGCTGCTCATATTCTCTGTCAACGAAAGCGGTAAGTCAACTGGAGGGAATACAATTTTATGACCTAATTTGGTCACGAAATGTGCAATTAAAGGAGGTGTTAAAAGTTGGTCAAGTTATTGTTGTGATAAGGGGTAAATTTATATATATATAAACTAACTTAACCTTCTCTCAATAGTATAACCTTATATAGGGTATTATAATATAGTAAAGCATTAGAAGAGTAGTATCAGATCCTATAAAATTTATATGGTTGATTAAGTTATTGTTTTGATAAGGGGTAAATTTGTATATTTTATTTTGAAAATAATAAACAAACTTTACCTTTATTGGGGTTTTAAGGGTATAACCCTTGCACAGGGTATTATATTAAAAACAATAAGCTAATCTTTCTGGTTCTTTCAATATTATTCCCTTGCAGAGGGTATTATGATTTTATAATGGATTAAAGGAGACGTGGAAGATCTCTATAAATCAGTGGTCGGCACCAACACAGCCATATGTTTCATTGCATTAGTGTGCGAATTAACAGAATGTTAACAGACGTCAAGCATGTGCCGTTTCTTGGCTTAGTGAAATGTTTTTTCTATGTCGACTACATATATATCTTTATATTGGTCATAATATGTATAAAAAAGAATTCTTTGTCAAAAACATCATAAAACATTTATTTTTCTCTGTATACAATGTAAAATTCGTCAAAATTGTGCAGCGTAGCATCACTCTGACTGATCATCAGCTGATTCATTTTGCTTCGCCTCAACAGTGACATTTCAGCTTAAAAGCGCCATAACAGCGCCATAACTGCGACTTAACAGAAACAGCGACGGCACACGAAATTTTATACTGTACGTGTGCAGGCAGCGCTTCGTGTGCCGACCACTGCTATAAATATATACAGTTAGTCATGTAGTTCTTTTGATAAAGACAATAATTATATATTTAATTTTGTCAAATGAAAAATGACCTGGTTTTCTATACATCGACATGTCCCTCTGTTCATTACTTTATACAAACTAGTCTCTTAGTTATTTAGTTGTCTTGATCAGGGAATAAACACTGCCGAAATATAGAAGTTATAGCAATTTCCAATAGGGTGATTACTATATACGAAGTATTAACTATCTTATGTATCCTATAGCATGTCCAACTTTTTGGTTGAATTCGATTTACTATATTATATGGTAGTAATCTTTAAGTGTTAATAAACATTTTAATTTTTAACTCAGTGTGTATTTTGTGTATTCACAACTTATTTAAGTTTAAATTACTACTACATTTTATGATTCATTTATGATGAACATTTTATTTTGAAATATCGAATTTCTTAGCTTATTTAATTTATATTTACTTAAATTTATTTATAACTCACATAATTGAAATCAAATCATTGTGTGTCGACAGTTTCAGTTTGATAATCGCAATTAAATAATTGATTGATGCTTATGCTCCGTCCGTTTATGTATTGTCTTATATAAGAATTTTGACCACTCTTTGTTGAGATCTTACTACGATATTATCTTGCCATAGGAAATATTAGTTCAAAATTAAAGCTTAGTTTAAACAAATATGCTGTTACTTTTAAGATATCTTAAGTGTAATCACAACTTGTTTATTTGGTATACAAGCTGTTTTAGTTTACTTTAATTCAAATCACTATATAATTAAATAGTTAAATAGTAATTTACTCTAAATATATTAAATATGCAATCTTATTTAATTTATATTCATTTTAATTTTACTATATTTATTTATACTCACGTAATTGCATTCAAGTCATTGTGTCGACAGTTCAAGTTTGATAATCACAATTAAATAATTGATTGATGCTTATGCTCTCCCCTCTTTGTGGCAGGCAAATTCGCGGGCTTCGCTCGCATGGCGGCGCCTTCACGTCGGGATATTCCCCAGGTGGCCTGGGTGCTGCCGCCCAGCATTTCGCCCAAGGCTCTGGGCGGTGTCATCGAGCTGGACTGGATTTGTCGCAAGGAGTTGTCCTTTAATGCCACGCTGCATCTGCACAATTCGTGGAACGAGGGCAAACCGGTGAAGATTGGACGTGATGGCCAGGAGATAGAGCCGAAGATTGGCGGCGAACTGTGTCGCCTGTTTCCCGAGGACGAGCAGATCGAGCTGACGCCCATTTTGCGCAAGTCGAAGGAGACGGCACGCGTGATGCGGGAGAAGGGCATCCATGTGATCTACAAGGCACCGCGCAGTCTGTCAACACGCGGTCACAGCGGCGGACGTGGCAGCAACCAGCTGGGACCGATGCGGCACAAGCGGAGCTATGGACACGGCGCACCGCATCATCACCAGCGACCGTATCGCCACCATCATCATCATCATCACGGCATGGGAGGCGGTAGCATGTCGGGCAGTGGCGGCTTCAAGCGCAGCGGTTCTCCGTACCGCCAGATGTCCGGCGGATCATCTGCAGCCGGGGAGATGGGCATGCCGTCGTGGGAACGTTACATGTCAACAGCTGCAGCCGCCGAGGCTTATGTTGCCGACTACATACGCAATATGCAC
Source organism: Drosophila histrio (assembly GCA_958299025.2). Taxonomy (NCBI): domain Eukaryota; kingdom Metazoa; phylum Arthropoda; class Insecta; order Diptera; family Drosophilidae; genus Drosophila; species Drosophila histrio. The sequence goes on from OY729166.1 coordinate 22,469,848, forward strand.
GGCCAGCTGCCGCCTTTACCCTTTGTTCCGCCCTTTGGACAGTTGCCGATGCCGACGGCGGCGGGAGCTGCCAATCCCTTGCCACCCGGCGCTCCGGCCTCAATGTATGAGCAATTGCCGCCACCGGTGAGATACTATGACGGACCCGGAGCTCCACCGTTGCCGGATTATCCGCCGCCACAGCCGATGCGACCACCGCCGCCGGGATTCGATAAGGCGCCCAGCTACGAGGACTTTGCAGCCTGGAAGAATGCCGGACTGCCGACGGTGGTGGCACCGCCGGGTTTTCCAGTCTATGCGGCCAACGGCGGAGGCGGCAGCAATACGGCGGGTGGCGGCGGAGGTGGGGCAAGTGTGCCGGGTCTTAGTGCCGGCAATCGGGATAATAACAGCAGCTCGGTCGGCGGGCGACGACGCGATTATGGTGGCAACCGCAGTGGATCTTCGCGACAGTTTCGTGGTGATCGTGGCGGAGGTGGAGGCGGCGGAGGCGGTGGGGGACAACGCAGCTATCGGGACGCCAGGCGTTGAGTGTTTCGGAATTGAGTATTTTATTAACGGGTATTCGAAAAGTGCGCGAAAAATGCTACTACTCCTAATTATAATCCTCAATCATGATTATTATTATTGATGCACAGCAAAGTGTCGTCGGCAACTATCGCGTGTGTGAATGTAGAAAATAATAAGGCAGAAGAAGTCTTTTAAATTGCAATGAAAAACGAAACGTAATCTATGTCTGAGCAGCGGGAGAAATGTTGGACTCACATATGGATAAATCCAATGATCGTATGAACAGCTCGTCTATTATACACGGCAACAACAACAACAGCAACAACACTCCAACTCTCTGTCTCTTCTCTGTCTCAATCTCTCTCTCTCTCTTCTCACTCTCTTTGGCTTAGCTCTTTGTCATGCGAAGAAAGTTCTATAAATTAAACATAAACAAAAAAGAAAAAAAAGAAAACAAACTTACAAAATAAGCAAATTACAAACACAAAAAAAATGATCAACTAATTCATATTTTAAAACACAAAAAAGAAAATACAGAAAAGAGAGAAAAAATATATATCAAGCACAAAATGTGAACTTTATTTAAAAAAAAGAGACGCTACAACAACAACAACCACAACAAACAACAACAACAACAAACATACACAACAAGAACGTTAACTAACTAACTTTATGCATATGAAATGAAATCGAAGAAGAAGAAGATGCAGTGATGTGTGTGTATTTTGTGTGTGTGCTGTGCTTCCCCCGTGCTGTGCTTCCCCCAAACGAGAGTTGGACTTTTCGAATATCGACCGTTCGCATGCGGATTCGGAGTCAGATTCGGAGTTGGAGTCGACTCTCCGCATTTCCCTTTAAAAGCAGACAGCACTTATCGCTTTGCAATAACGAGCATACGATTCACAAATTTAAAACAAAACCAAAAACAAACTTAACAGACTTGGTACTTTAAAAAAAACAAAAGAACCAACCATAACACTCTCCAGACTGTCGCAAAAGAGTAGATAACTACTAATACTTTTATTTACATAATATTTCCTCTGGCAGCTACAAAAAATTCCCAAGTTCATCTACTTTGGGTATGTGATATACATAAATGATTGTGATATTTTTGAACCTTTTGGTTCACAAGAAAATATAACTATTTGACTTAAAACTGATTCTGATTCCAACGACTGTCACAGCTGCAAATACTGCCACAACTTCTGCTGCATGCGGGAAAGCGAAAAAGAAAAACCCAAGAAAAACTTGGAGACAGACACATGCAAACGACTTTTGGACCGAATTAGGAACATTCTTTTTTTGTTTCGTTATTTTGCTCTATTTAATTGCAGATATTCTCAATGCAGCAGAGGAAGCTAATGGAGACCCCGTAGACTGAATTTCAATCCACCAGAAGAAGCTAATGGAGAATGTTGTGCCCTCAAACGAAGACTGAAGTTAAATTATAAACTGCACAAGTTGCCTCAATATATTTTTTTCTTTATTTATTTATTGTTTATACTTTAAAACTTTTTCTGGATTGATATAAAAGAAGAAATTGAAAGAAATGCATTGTTTTTTTAAGTTTCTAGCACTTACTGCGTACTGCATATTTTAGAATATTTTGTATCATTACAAACGTCAGTAAAGTCTTGTTGGGTATTTTGCCTTGTCGATTTGATAAACAGCAGATCAGATTAGAGTCGAATCTTGGAATAGAACCATTCGACAGTTGCGAACAGCTGAAAATTATCGTAAATTGGGCAGTGTGACCAGCCCTTAAACTGGCAATTGTCCTGCTGTCATAAAGTTCCTAGAGTGACCGTTCATTTTGCAAAAAATAATAAAGTCCATTTATTATTTTCTATCTATGTAAGTGCACATAAATTATAGCGAATATAAAAGAAGATACATATCAAAAAAAGTTGCATAAATAGCACTTATTAATGCATTCACATATTTAACATATAAAACCCTTTTTAATTTCTATTTTAGTATTTTAAATAAATGGTATTTTGCCGTTGCCATTTAAGGTCACACTGAAACACATTGATACATATATTATGTTGTTATTGTTCAATGAAAACAAATAAATATAAAGAAGTAATTATGATCATTAAATTAATTAGATTATTTATACTTATATGCAATTATCGAATTATGTTGACTTTTAGAAATATTTAAACAATACACACTACATTAAAAATTGGAGTGTAGGTTGAGCGGTTTTTGGCAGTTTGCTTTGTGCACGTCATTCGCCCTTCTTCTTCCCTCGACCCACACAGCCGCTGTTGTTGTAGCATGTAACATAACCCAACTTTTGAGGCCGAACAATACATGGCGTGTGCGTGCTCGTGTGTGTGTGTGTGTATGCCATGTAGTGTGTCATGTATTCTTAGAAAGCTACATGGCAAACACCGCGGCGAACACGTACTTAAAACTACATTTATTTGCATTAATGCATTACATTTATAACCAATTACATTCAATATCTGTTAGACTATATCTCCTAATTGAAATCCGCTCGCATTCCATTTAGTGTGGGTGGGAATGACTCCGGGAGTCTCACCATGTATATGTGTACATGAGCTCATGTTCGCGACGACAGCGTATACATGGCAACTATTCTAGCCTACATGGCAACCACAAACTGGTTCTTGGGCAAGGGCGGCCGCCGGGGCATTAGAAATGGCAGAAAGCCTCCCCAAAATTGCAGGCAAATGGCAAAGGAATGCAACATGTGTGTTTTAATATAGTTTCATTATATTTGATGAGTGTTTTTATTATTAAGTTTAAGTTAATTTACGAAATGTTTGTGTGTGGGGGCGTATTAATTTTAAAATATATATCAATTGCATTATTTACAGTGGACGCAGCAACTGCAACAGCTGCAGCGGGGGGATATCAGCAACAGGGTCTTGCCCCAAGTGCTACGGCTCGATCTTTCGTATTTTGAGACTGCCGGTTCCGACACTGGCCACTCGGCTCGATATGAGCGCACTGTTGCTGCCGACAGCTGGCGAGCTTATCAATTGGGGCACCAACTGGCTGCCATTGTTGTTGTCCCCGCCATTGGCGCTGCTGCTGCTGTTGTTGTTGCACGGACTGGAGGCAGCACCGTTTTGCAGGCGACGCTTCAGAACGAATCGACGCGTTGTAGAGGATGCCGTCATTACATTGGCGCTAGTGTTTGTGGAAGAATTAGGAGTCACTGTTGTTGCCGCCGCCACCGTCGTTGTCGCCTTTGCTGTCGTCTGTGCCTGCAGTTCCTCCGCCGTGGGATCCACTTCCATCTCAGTGTTGGCACTGTCGTCATGCTGTGTGAACACAGATAGGACAATTGGTTAATTTCCAATTTGATGGCATGATTTAAACATTTCTTACCACATCGCTGGTCTGTTCCTCATCTTCGTGTCCCTCTTCCTCCTCGAACTCGGCGCTTTCCGTCTCCTCGGGATACTCCACCAGCTGGCCATTGAGTGTGGGAAACTCGATGACGGGGAGAATAAGGCGCGTCTGGTGTGCATTGCTCTCGTCCATCAATTGCTGAATGAGCTGTGCAATATCCTCACGCTTCTTGGTGACAGTCAGCAAATCAAACCAATTTGTTAACTGCTTAATGGGCAGCCTGTAATCCTTGATGGGATCCTTGAAGAACTGCTCCACATACTGTAATAGATAAAGTCCGCAATCGGTGAAGTTGTTCTGTTGCGGCACCTTGACGCAGTGCCCCGGCATGTTGTCCTTGTTGAAGATGTGCGCCTGCGCATCCGGCTTCTTAATCTTGTACTCGCACGTGAGATAATCCCGCAACGTGGCAACCACACGACTACGAGATGCGCCCGCCAGCGAGTCGAATATCAGTATCAGTGGCTGTTTAACAGCCGGCACATCATCGTTTGTGACTCGGGCGGGTCCAGCAGAAGGCTGAGGTGTTGGTGCGGGCGAGGGTGTAGCTGCTGCTGCGGATGAAGCTGCCACAGCTTCTTTAGTGATGCCGGGATTCGAATTCTCGCTATCCTCTGAGGCCATGTCACTCTCATCGCCCTCGGCCTCGTCACGTTCGCTCTCGTCGTCGGCAATGCGACAAATCTCGCTGGGCATTGTCGGAATTGACACCGTCTCGCGTTTCGACAGCGGTGTAATGGTTGTGTTGCCAATCTGTAGCGAGACCTTCTTGCCACGCGGTCGTTTCAGCTGCTGCGGCTCAACGGGCTGATTGGTATCATAGGTAACCGGACCCTTCAGGCACGGAAAGCAGATGATGGCGAGGAACCAATGTGATTGCTCATTAATAGGCACAATGATAAAATCCTTGTCGAAGATATCCACAAGTTTTGTCCACTTCTGAACGCGTGCGTGACGCTTCTGTGCCGCCGTCTGTTTCATGTCCGCCGGACGCGTCAACGTTGTGAGACGTTTGTAAAAGAACGTGCTGAAAATGTGCGTCCGTTCGCGTTGCGCCTCCGGAATGAGCGTGTTGCGCAGCCAAAGCAAGTAAAAGTCAATGATTATGTCATTCAGATACGACTCCTTGGTAAGGCAGACATAGTCCTCCATTCGAATGCACAGTCCGCCCGTTCCCTTGGGCGGATACATCAGCAGACTGACCTGCTCGTCGGGACGCAGCTGTCGCGGCGGCAACTGTGTCGGCTTGTCCAGCACCTTGCGGTCCGAGTCTGCGATGCGGTCAAAGATCTCCGCTGCATCGCGAGTTGAGATTTCATCTACAAAGCTGAACATGGACTTGATAGTCTCGCGTGCCGAAATGCTGATCGTATCAAAGATCAAAATTAGGCGGCGCTCGTGGAAACTGCCGTGCCACTTGATGGCAAATTCTGTTGATAAATAAAATAAATTATGAGAATATTTATTACAGTATTAATATTAATTATAGTTTAATAATGATATAGTTAAATAATCATTTTATTTATCAATGTATTCCTATTTTTTGTTGTTTCTTTCTTACGACTATTACTCTAAGCATAAATATTTCAAACTACTCGTATGTTTAATGGTGACTAATTGCATAAATTATAAGTTTGTTTACTTGTAGCACTAGGAGGCCAAACCTAATGAGTACAAAATTAATAGTAAATAAATAACCTGCCTCGAATTCATATTTAAACAAGAACTTTCTAGACGAGAAGCGCCGACGAGATACTTGTTACTTAATTGTTATATAAGCTGGTAATTCTATCTCTGAATTTGTAATTCCAACTACAAAAACAATTACTGTTTTGCTTTAAAATCTATAACAGTATTAAGTTGTGTATCTTATGAGATATCTGCGCAACGTCTGGCTGGACAATTGTCTCTGATAGTCTCTGATATACAGGTGCCTCCAGACACTGGACTCGTCAACTGGACTGATCAATAAGATATATACTTTAGAGTCTGTTACATACATTGCGACGCACTCAATATACCCTTGTTCCATACGAGTAACATATATAATGATTATCAAGCTTGATTGCCCGATTCAGATACTTACGTTCGCTGGGCGGATCATCTGGCAGCTGAAGTTGCGTCTTCACGTACTGAGCGCAAGTCTTCAGCATGTAGAGCGTGACCAGAGGCTGCGCCTGCTCTGAGCTGGCAAAGTGTGCAATAACCTTAATAACCTCACGTTTGTATATGTGCAGCACAAACTTTTCATCCTTGTCCGGCAAAGTGCCCGCTATGCGCACGCCTTTGGAGGTAAAACTGACCTGCATTTGGTAGGGGAAGGGGTAAGCAATACAACAACAACGACAAACGGGGATTCTCACTCACCGGTTCAGTTACGTGGAAACGATAGGGCATTAAACGCAGACATTTGCAGGTAAGTTCGGTGGTGAAGGCTTCGCCTTCGGCTGCATCCGACTGATCTGTTACATCGCCACGCACAAAGTCTGCAATACAATTGTATATATAAGGAAAAAAACGTACATAAATTAATTGCGAATATAAATAAATTTTCGTTAACACATGTGGCTTTCAGCGCATCTCTGTCGCCGCAGTCAGTCACATTTTTTCACCTATTTGTTACATGCTGTTTTCCATTGCCCTGGCGACTTACCATCGTCGTCCATTATTTTAATGTGCATTCAAAACAAATAGTTTAAACATACAAGATAAAAATGTATTTAAAAGTTAAACTAAATTGTAATTTTGTCTCGAAACTTGTCAAGATATATGTGCTTCTTCTTCACACTCTCTTTTATTAAAAATGGCGTGGTATTGGAGCGCCATCTGTTGTGTTGATGCGCAACCAATATGCACGTAATGTGCGGCATTGCCAACAGAAAATAAAGTATGTGCACAGCATGTACATACATAGCAATTTAAGCCAGCTCAGGGCTGCATAAACACAATATTGACAATGGAGATGGAGGCGTTTGATAATTGAAATAATGGCCAGTTGTTAATTTTTTTTTATTATTAATAGTGCACGTACCTTTGTATAACGCCTCCTCGTCCACTTCGGGCAGCAATGGTTCACAGGCAAAGGCGGCGGGCAGTTGATTAGTTTCTCCATTGACACACCGTTTGGCATTGTTGGCGGAGAACTGTTGAAAATGGCAGTTGTAACAAATATGCTTGCATATGTCAAATTGGGTTTAACACTTACGTTGCCATCGGCACTTGTCTCGTCCTGGTCCGCCTCGTCCTCACTGCTCAGCAGCACCACGGGATCCACCTCGGCCACTCGCCGACCGCTGCGCGTGCGTCCGCCTCTAAGGGGCATTCCTCTGCCGCCTCTGCCAGTGCCTCCCGGTCCGTAGACTGCTCCACCGCCGGGTCCCATTTGTTTGTTGGGTCGCGTCATATCGCGCTTCTTGTCGACTGTTTTGATCAGTTCGCCGGGTGCTGAGCCGGCGACAGCGGCAGATGCGGCAATTGACGCAGCGGCGGCTGCAGCTGCATTCGACTTGGTCACATAGGACATACGCTTGGGCGGCTCCTGGAAGACGCGCTTGCAGCGCTCGCATTTGGCGTGATCCACGCCCGTAAAGCCGCACGATTGACACACGGCATAATAGCCATCAATTAACTTGGCAGCCGGCGAAGCATTTCCCGTTGCAGGATCTCGTTTCAACTGATCGGCAGCTGTTGCATTTGCTGGCTGTTGAGCGTAGGCGGACGCAGGCGTTGTGGTTGTTGTTGCTGACGGTGTTGGTGCTGCTGTTGCAGCTGCAGCTGTTGCTGCCGCAGCGGCAGCAGCATTCTCCTGCTGTCGATTCATCTGTAGACTTTCCTCGGCACGTGAAATAAGCTCGCTGGCAGATTCGTTGACGGAGAAGCCGACGGTGACCACAAAGTCCACATTGGCACCACGATGCTCCACACACTGTATCGTTGTGCTGTTGTCAAACGGCACACATACCTGCTCCAGCAGATCCTGCACCGTACACGATTCTCGGGGCAGTGTGAACGTGATCAGACGCTGTTCCCCCGAGGCGAGTATCACCAGCATCTTGGCGCTGTTGCGATCCCGATCGGCAATGGGTTGTCCGGCCCGATTGTTGAGCACGTGTTGCGAGTGTATTTCGTAGTTGTTGTGTGACGTTTGTTGCACCGACGACGCCTGCGGCGGCGTGGCAGCTGCGGCAGCATGCACACGCTGCTGAGGTTGCAAGAGGGCGCGTGGCGCGGCAGCATTTGGTGGCTGCTGCTGTGACACGGATTGTTGCTGTTGCTGTGGCAGTGTCTGCGACAACTTGGGCACTGGACGCACCAGCGTGGCAGGCGTGCCTTGTTGCCGCATGGGCGTCAATCCGGCTGTGGCAGCAGTTGGAGCTGGTGAACTTGTTAGTGTCTGTCGCTTCTTAAACTCGGCCAAAGTCATGCTATTGCCGCTGGCAGTGCGCACACCAGGCTGTTGCTGCTGCTGTTGTTGTTGCTGCTGCTGCTGATGTGTCTGCTGCTGCTGTTGTTGCTCCTCTTCGCTGCTGCTATTGGCCGCAGATCCTGGCTGATAGTAGGTGGTTAGCGTTGTGTTACCCGCCGGTGCAGGCAGCAAGGCCGTTGCAGGTTTCTGTTGCTGCTCCTTTTTCACGACCGCCGCCTGTATGCGTTCCTCCAGATCCAATCCCATGGTGCTGCCGCCACCGCTGGGCGTCGCAGCAGCCACTGTAGACTGCGGCGGCGGGGGTGGCGGAACTGCTGCACGATAGCGCAATGGTTGGCGCATCACGAGCATCTGTTGGTGTTGCTGCTGCTGCGGATTGCCGGAGGCATCGCTAATCACATGCCGATAGACGTGACGCGGCTGCATCTGCTGCCCCGGCGCCGTCACCGTCTGCTGTCCCAGATTGGTTAATGTTATCTGCTTCGTCATCTGCGTCTGCGTCACAATCTGCATAGTCTGTCCCTCGCCGGCTGCACTTGTCTGCACCAGCAGCTGCGTGCGTGGACGCACTCCCTGCGGACGCACGCTTCTCACAATGCCGCCGGCGACGGTCTGTACACCACCACCACGTGGTCGTGCGGGGCGCATAATTGTGGGTGTTAGCGATGGACGTGTGGCAATCACAGTTCCCGTCGGATGCCGTGCAATTACGGCGCCTCCACGCGGAGATTTACCACGAAACGGCGAACGTACCATCTGTGTGGCAGTTGTCACCAATTGTGGTTGCTGCACCACTTGTGGTTGTTGCTGCGGCTGTTGCTGTGGTTGTTGCTGCGGCTGTTGCTGTTGTTGCTGCTGCTGCTGCTGCATTGGAGTCTTTTGCATTTGAACCTGTTGATAGACCACATTGCCCGTTTGCTGTGGCACAACACGCGTCTGTACAAGATGCGCAGTTTGTGCCTGCAGCTGGAGTTGTTGCTGCTGCTGTTGTTGCTGTTGCACGTGTTGCAGCACATGCTGCTGCTGCTGCTGCGGCGATGTTGTGTACACCAAGCGGTTGTTGTACGATTGAATGTTGATTCCCTGCTGCGGAATTGCCGTTGCCTGCCGCATAATTAGCTCCTGATGCTGTGGCGCCTGGATTAACACCTGCTGCCCAGTCGGTTGTTGCACTATCACATGCGCGTTGTTGAGCATCTGCTGTTAAATAGAGATTAAATTGTAGCGATTTATGCATAACAGTATCTTTACAATAAATAAATAAATAAAATATAAAGAACTTGGTGATATAATAATCAGAAATAAGTTATACTAACTTTTACAGCATTTGAACATATTCAGAACATATACAGAACAAATAAAAAATAGTTAACAGAGATTTAATGACAGAGAAACAAAAGGAGAAACCTGGAAAGATCTCAACATCAGAGAATTTCTTCATTTTAAAAATAATTGAATTATATTTTGCAATATTTCAACATTTTCCTTTTACTTTACAACTTAACTTCAAGTATTGCACAAATACAATTTTACATTTGATAGAACATGACAGATAACCGATAAATCGATATTTCCATCGATATTTGGTATGCAATAGTATTGTTAAGTGATGAAACTTTTTTCTGGCATCAACAGCATTTGCATGAAAAGTCTGTCAATGGGAAAACCAAGAATATTATTGAATTATAATAATCAAATAATAAAAATAACATATCGTTGCAACCAATATTACTTAAATAAAACAAAACGCAATCATAGGAAGCAGCATTATTTCTATCAATATTACTAAAAGACAAAACAAACATTGTAACCAATGTATATTAAAGACACAACAATTAGAAACAATATTATTCCAATTTTAAAAAAACAATACAATTGCAACCAATGTGTTTGCTTTGTACCTAATAAAGGCTGTTCACTAAGTTGATCAAATTGCACAATTAAAAAAATACAACCTTAATTGAATATACTAATTGTCTGCTTCAGAGAGTCTGCAAACATGTTGGTATATGCACAGAAATTGCTTAATTTTACAAAAACAAAACATTAAGAGTAATATTTAAAATAGCAAATGATGATTATAAATTATTGTTAAGCTGCAAAACATTTGCTCAAACAACCTACAATTTCAATTCTTTACTTTGCACAGTTTATCGTTATTTTGTTAAGTTTATATTTTTTTAGATACTTACGCTTATCTGACGTTGCTGCTGTTGTGTGGTCGCCATGCGGTAGACAATCTGTTGATGCTGTTGCGGTTGTTGGGGCTGTTGGGCGGGCGATGTTTGCAGCTGCAACGTTTGTTGCTGATGCTGTGGTGCTTGCAGCAATTGTTGCTGTTGCGGTGGACCGGCTTGCACCAGTGGCGTGCTTTGTTGCTGATAGGCGGGATGTTGTTGTTGTTGTTGCTGCTGCTGTTGTTGGTATTGCTGCTGCTGTAGTACTTGTTGCTGTTGCTTCTTTTGCTGCTGTTGTTGTAGTTGCTGCATAGATGCATGCTGAACAATTGTACTGGACTGCAGCACCTGATCCGATGTGTAGTAGATTTGTTGAGTATGTTGAATGGCGGGCTGTTGTTGTTGTACATATTGCTGCTGTTGTTGCTGCTGCTGCTGTTGCTCTAAATGCAATTGTTGCTGCTGTTGCACTTCTTGCTGCTGCTGTTGCTGCTGATAATGAACCTGCTGATGCTGATGATGCATGACCACCTGCTGCTGCTGCTGTTGTTGTTGTTGCTGCTGCTGTTGCACTTCCTGCTGCTGCTGTTGTTGCTGCAACTCGGCGCCAATAATATAATGACTTGCGGTTGCCGTCTGCTGCGGTTGTTGATACTGTGCGGGGGCGGCAGTTTGGTAAACGACTTGCTGCTGATCATTGAACACCAGTTGTTGATCGTCCTGCAGCACAAGAGACTGCAAGGCGATAGTAAAGAGTCACGATTTATAATAGTCTTGTTGTTGTTTTTGCTGTTGCTTGAATTACTTACGCCAACTTCATCATGTGGAACTTGCACCACCTGCAGATCCGAATAAACGGGCTTCATTTCCATGTCTTCAATGGGTACTATGTACTGTTCCATGGCAAGTGCTGTAATCAGGATATATTACAGTTAGAATTGAACATGCATTAACATGTACGCTCGCTATGCTGTGTGCGTGTGTGTCTGTGACGTCACATGCCCCGCACAGGCAGCAGCGCAATTTTCCTTTTCGCATCGTCGTCGTTTTACCTTTTTTTGGGCCTTGGCCAATCGTTGCTGCTGTTACGCCTTACAACATGCAATATAAAACGCACACACACTCTTGCACGCACGTAGCTATCAAATCATTATACTTTCTTTCTTAATTTCTGTTAAATTATGTCTCAGCATTAAATTATGCTTCGAGATTGTATGAAAATTCGCTTTCTTTAGCAAACACCAAAGCGACGAGGCAGAATTAAATATGGCGTTTGCTTGCAGCTGGCAATGCCAACAAGCGAGGGATGCAGGCGCCATCTGGCGACGGTTTGGACTACAGCTGTTTACAAACATTTTCAGCGTTGCGTTTTGTTCTGCACTTTTATCGACGTTTGCCTCTGGTCTGTTTCCGTCTAATATAGAGGGGTACCTCTATTTGGCATGTAGGGCACTGAGTGAATTTTGTGGTACCACTAAATGACAGAAAGCCACTTATCACTGGAGTTTTCTTAATTTTCACACTTTTATTAACTAATTGCGAACGCGACATTTTTGCCTTCATAATACATGTTGTCCACATGGTTAACGGGTTTCAATGCACAAGTATTATTGCTTATTAAAAGTTGATTTAATGCCAGTTTGAACTGTTTTGTACAGCGCGAAAGGAGCGCGCAGCTCTTGCGAATTATTTTGAAGAGGAAGACGAAACAACAACTAAAGCTGCTAAACTATCGATGATGCTATCGATACATTCTGTCTAGTTTTACACTATCGATAGTGGGCCGCAATTTCCGTTATCGTAAAAACAAAACATTGTGGTAATTTACATTTTGTCTAATTTACATATTTTCATTGGTCATTATTTGGTTTAAGTGCCGCACTGTGTTTGCAATGACAAAGTAAGTATATTAATTAAAAATCTGCGTAAATATTGTTGGATGTAAATTTTGCTATTATAAATGTTTTTATTTCAGAATAACAACAAGGACCAGCAAAAATACTCATCAATTCTGATAAGAAAGCGTTTATTGTTATTATTTTCATTTTTTAAACATTGGATGAAAACAATATTTTTATTATATTAATAAATTTGATTAATAGATAAACAATATCAAAGCATAATTTTGAAAAAGAAAACTTAATAAAACTTTAAATTGAATTAAGTTTAAAAAAAACGAAATGGCTGGAAAGCATCGGACATCATCGATGCAGCGACTTTGCTGCCCGATGATTGGCACAACATCTCTTTCTCATTTTGTAAACTTCGATGATCATCGACATCGAACTTTCGATCCAAATTTGCATCAATAGAGCGGAGAACACCGCGACGCTTGCCGTGAGATATGAGAATTTATGTGTTTGTGCATATATGTGTACAATATTTGCATATTTCAGCTTTTTCGTTTTTACTAATGAATAGGGCAAGACAGCTGAGTTTTGTTGTGATGGTGGGTGATAAAGAGTGATAAGAATTTGTATTTATTTTATCAAATGCATATTTAATTATACATATATTCATTTATTAATAAATTATTAATTAAATTAATTAAATAACGCAACTTAATTAAATTATAAAAATTATTCAATTAATGGTATATTTGATAGATGATTTGTGGGTAATAAGGTTTAAAAAGTACGGGGTGTGTCGTGGTGCGGATATATATTTTGATTAGGTTCAATTGTCAGTGAGATTGTTTTGATTTTGTTTTAGGGCAAATTAAAATGACAAACAGATCATGACATCAACAATTTTATATATATTATCAATAAAATATATAATTATGTATTAAATTATTTATTTATTTAATTAGGTATTAAATAATTTAATTAAGATAAGGTATTTCATTGTTTTAATTAATAATCCATTAATAAATAAATAATAAAAATAAATAAATTAATAGTAACGCTTGTATGATTAAATACGCATTTGTATATATTCATAAAATAAATACAATTTCTTATCACCCACCAACAAAACAAAACTCAGCTGGTATGCTCTGTTTATTCGTAAAACGAAACAGCTGAAACAAAAACAAAGCACGAAGATAATGTATACTCATGCAAATATTGCACACATATATGCATACATACATACATTAATACTCATATCTCAGCAATCGTCGCGGTTTTCTCCGATCTCGCCTCTCTGTGGACTTTGCGATAGGGCTGCAAAAACATCGATGGCATTTTCGACATTATCGATGATTCGTTTTTAATATCGATATTTCACTGCATGGTGAGACGCTAAAGAAAAAGTTCTTTTAATAAATTGCGCATATGTTTTACATTTGTATTCACATATTTACAGGATCTTGCGCATACTTTAAAAAAGTAGAAAGGGTCAATTAAGTTTGTCAAAATGTGCGTAGCAGGTCGAAGGAAGTCCGGCAGACCCCATAAAGTATATATTTATTCAACAACCCAGTCATGTCCGTCTGAGCGCCTAGATCTTAGAGACTATAAGAGTCAACAAATTTGGTATGGTAGTTCGTCTATGGGTTAAGCAGATCAAGTTTATTTTAAAATAATAAAATAAATATAAGTGAATATTAAATAAGTATTACAGATAATTTATCAATGTTATAAAATTGCATTAAATAGCTTTTAACCATTTTTTAGTAGTATTGATGCGATACATTAAGGCATCTAAATATTATCAAATATATTGCTACCTAACAAACCAAATGAATATTGTTTTTTTTTTTTTGTGACAACGTGAAATACAATTATAAAAGTTATGATTTTAAAAAGGTAATAAATTAAAATATTTTGTTATTAAATAAATATATGAAAGAAATTAATTATTTAGTATATATAAAAAGTTGGTACAGTCTGATCGTGAGTAACTAATTTGTGAGTAACTAAATGAAATATCACATTTATTCAAGCGATTGTAAATTGTAAAGACCTGACTAACAATATGATAATCATTATGGGGAAAATGCATGATCTGTACATTTAATAATATATTATAATTTATTAAAATGCAATTTCTGTTTCGCTTTAATTCGTTTTGCGTGCTTTATCTTCTTTTACTGAATGACTGTATTTTTATGTTGAAGCATACTAAATGCTCTACACTAATTTTTATTTAAAAACCATTATAAATTGACTTAAAGTTAAATAAACATATTGTTTTTCATAAGATAATTGTTTTAATATCTTGTTTATTAATTGTATCTTTATAGTGCACAACATCAGAATTGCTTGAATGCCGCTACTAATCGACATGTTTACCTGGTACGTACAAACCGTTTACCTAAATGGTAGTTTTATTATTTATTTTAATGTAAATCGTAAAGAAAATCAATAGTATTTAAAAAGAAAATAAATGTTATTGATAATATTATAAAAAATCCAATGTTTTATAATAATTTATATTTTTACTAGCAATTTTTCCGGATTCTACTGTCTACATGCACTCGTAGTTGCATTGATTTTAACAGTAGATGGGCAAGTTTGAAGCATGTTTAAAAATACAAAACGTTAATTATCTGTGAATCAATGACTATATTCTGAAAAAGAATTGTTTAATTTATATATAGTTAAGCAACAATTTTATTGTTTAACACTATTTATATTTAATAATTGTGTTTTAATGCGATAATTTGTTTTGTGATGTTACCTGGTCAGTTTTCAGCTGATTATTTGAGCCTTCTGTGTGATAACAATAAAATTAAATATATTATATTTTATTGTTCGAATATTTAACAAAATATTAAAATTTACTAATACCTAATTATCGAACTATAAACTATTTAAAATGTCAAATTAATAATAGGTTCATGATAAACTTATTCGTCGCAAACGTTCAATGCTGTAAACATTCTGCTACAGCCCTTCTCCTCGATTCTCACTTTTTCGTGTGCCTTAAACGGCAAACGGCTAAACGGTAAATATCAATTCAAAGTTGTATATTATTGTGAAAGTGAAAAAAGTAAAGTGAAAGATGTCAGATTCCGCCGTTGCAACATCCGCATCCCCCGTGGCAGCCTCGCCAGCCGCAGTAGAGAAAAAGGTGGCCACCAAAAAGGCGGCACCAGTCTCGAAGGCGAAGAAGACGGCAACGCCAGCAACTCATCCGCCAACTCAGCAAATGGTGGACGCTTCGATCCTGCACCTAAAAGAGCGTGGTGGCTCATCGCTAATGGCAATTAAGAAATATATCAGTGCCACCTACAAATGCGATGCCCAGAAATTAGCACCATTCATCAAAAAGTACTTAAAGACCGCTGTTGTGAGTGGAAAACTAATCCAAGTAAAAGGCAAGGGTGCGTCAGGTTCGTTTAAATTGTCTGCATCTGCCAAAAAAGAGCCTAAGCCAAAAGCCGCCTCTGTGGAGAAGAAATCTAAGCAGGTAGCTAAATCGACTGCATCAGCAGCAGCTAAAAAGAAAGCTTCCAGTGTCAAGAAAGCAACTGGGTCCGCTGATAAGAAACCATCAAAAGCTGTAGCAACCAAAAAGACTGCTGAGAAAAAGAAGGCAGATAAAGCAAAGGCTAAGGATGCGAAGAAAACTGGTACCATTAAGGCTAAGCCCACAACCGCAAAGGCCAAATCGAGCGCAGCAAAGACGAAAGCACCAAAGCCCAAGACCACAAGTGCTAAGCCTAAAAAGGCAGTGTCCAAAGCATCATCGCCAAAGAAAGCTGCTCCTGCTGCCAAGAAGCCCAAAGCAAAGACAGCAACTGCAGCCAAGAAGTAAGAGCCACTGCCCTAGCGTATAGTGCACAAATTTCAAAATTGTGGAATTTGTTTTTTTTTTATCACAGCCCTTTTCAGGGCTACAAAATGTTTTACAAAAGGGAAAGAAATTTTCAATCTACATATGTCTGCTTTATTTGTACTTATAGCCAATGCAAAGAAATACAGGTCGAAATTATTAAATAGATTCCGGCATAATAGATCGCATTGCAGTATTCACATAACATATTAAATTTTCATTTTCATGACCACAATTTGTGGTACAAATGGGAAGTTGTTTAACTAGGCTTTAGTTTTCCAGACAAATGAAAGTTTATCATAAAAACTGTATCTTTTTACTCGTTCATGTCAGAGGGCAACAATGTTTTGTTCACTCACGAATAACCAAACTCTATAACATATATTTATTCTAAGTAAAATATTTAAAATTTTAATTCTTTGGAAAATAAATTTGTGGCCCTGAAAAGGGCCTTTTGCTATGGTTTGTTTTGAATACAATGTATATCAAGCTAAAATTTACTTTGAGCTTGTATACTTAGTGACAGCCTTGGTACCCTCACTGACGGCGTGCTTGGCCAGTTCTCCGGGCAGCAAAAGACGGACAGCAGTTTGGATTTCCCGACTGGTGATGGTGGAGCGCTTGTTGTAGTGGGCCAAACGTGAGGCCTCGGCAGCAATGCGCTCGAAAATGTCATTCACAAAGCTGTTCATAATGCTCATTGCCTTAGATGAGATGCCAGTGTCGGGATGGACCTGCTTCAGCACTTTGTAAATATAGATGGCATAGCTTTCCTTCCTCTTGCGCTTCTTCTTCTTATCGGTCTTGGTGATGTTCTTCTGAGCCTTGCCAGCCTTTTTGGCTGCCTTTCCACTAGTCTTAGGAGGCATTTTCACAAATAGTATTCACTTTAAATTCACTTCACAAATGTATAACCGACACACTGAAATGCTTCATATTTATACTTTTGTTATAGCAACGCGTTCATGTTAAAACCCCACATTTCTAAACTTGTTTTTCATCCCTTAAATGAACAAGTAGGTAGCTGGAAAAGTATAAATATAATGACAATCCAGTCGGCTGGCAGCAACATTCGATATTTGTGTGTGTGAAGTGAATCAGTGAAAAAAAAATATAGAAAAATGTCTGGTCGTGGTAAAGGTGGAAAAGTGAAGGGAAAGGCAAAGTCGCGTTCTAACCGTGCTGGTCTTCAGTTCCCCGTTGGACGTATTCATCGTCTGCTTCGCAAGGGAAACTACGCCGAACGTGTTGGTGCCGGCGCTCCTGTGTACTTGGCTGCCGTTATGGAATACTTGGCCGCTGAAGTATTGGAGTTGGCTGGTAACGCAGCACGTGATAACAAGAAAACTAGGATTATACCCCGTCATCTGCAACTGGCCATCCGCAACGATGAGGAGTTAAACAAACTTCTTTCAGGCGTCACAATTGCACAGGGCGGTGTTTTGCCTAACATCCAGGCAGTACTTTTGCCCAAGAAGACCGAAAAGAAGGCATAAATCAGCAGCAACTCATATATTGCGTGTACATAAATCAACCAAAACCCAAACGTCCTTTTCAGGACGACCAAACTTTCACAAAAGAGTTAATAATTTTTTAATTACATATATATATATTAGTATTAAATTTAACATTTATCATTTTTTAATTACATATGTATGTATATATTAGGTTTTACTTTAGCATTATCTGGCGTTTAAGAAAATAACAAGTTTAGTAATAATACCGATTGCAAAGGCGTTTCCATTTAATTTTCGATGCTGCGATAGACGTAAATTAAATTAAAAAAAGTACAGTTGGGCGTTGCCTTTACTGGCATCACAAGCATTTCAAAATTTCGGTTACTTGGAGAGCATCAGCAGTCTTGCCCTTTATAAAGAAAAAAAGTACAGTTGCGTTGAAATAAATGCAATAGATACATTTGTGCTTGTGTATGAGCGTAAGAAAATGTACATTTAGACGCATTGAAATTGCCAACGACCACACCACGCTGAATACATCGGTTCTCGTCCGACCACCGAAATTAAGCAGCGTCGGGCGCGGTTAGTACTTAGATGGGGGACCGCTTGGGAACACCGCGTGTTGTTGGCATGTTTAATTTATTTTTATTCAAATTTTACTTTATATTTATTAAATGCAAATGAAATAATTTTTGTTCTCTTTTGAAGAATGTTCTGGTGGTCCTGAAAAGGACCGATTGGTATTGATATGTTTGTATTTTGTACACAAATGTTCTTAGCCGCCAAAACCGTACAGAGTGCGGCCTTGTCTCTTCAGAGCATAGACAACATCCATGGCTGTGACTGTCTTCCTCTTGGCGTGTTCGGTGTAGGTGACCGCATCACGGATAACATTTTCCAAGAAAACCTTCAGCACACCACGAGTTTCTTCATAAATGAGTCCAGAGATGCGCTTCACACCGCCACGGCGAGCCAAACGGCGGATAGCTGGCTTCGTGATGCCCTGGATGTTATCACGCAACACTTTGCGATGACGCTTAGCTCCGCCTTTACCCAAGCCTTTGCCACCTTTACCACGACCAGTCATTTTTCACTTTAATTTTATAGTTAACACTGCACGAAAGTCACAAAGACACTAATGCTTGCTTAGCGTCAGGCGCTTCTATTTATACGAAAAATTACTAAAACCAGAGTGAGTTAGCGATACTTACATACTGCTCGCACACTACCCTCACAACGACCAGCAAATGTTTCGTTCTCTTTCTAACCCACCACCGTTTTTCTATATAAACGAGGCACCAAGCCGCTCGATCGATTATTGTGTTTTCAACAGTGACTGTGTAAAGTTAAAATTGTGAGAGAAAAATGGCTCGTACTAAACAGACAGCTCGTAAATCGACCGGAGGCAAGGCGCCTCGCAAGCAGCTGGCTACAAAGGCGGCGCGTAAAAGTGCTCCAGCCACCGGTGGTGTGAAGAAGCCTCATCGTTATCGCCCCGGAACAGTTGCCCTTCGTGAAATCCGTCGCTACCAGAAGAGCACAGAGTTGCTCATTCGCAAGCTGCCGTTCCAGCGTTTGGTACGTGAAATTGCTCAGGACTTCAAGACCGATTTACGTTTCCAAAGCTCAGCTGTAATGGCTTTGCAGGAAGCTAGTGAAGCCTACCTGGTTGGTCTCTTCGAAGACACAAACTTGTGTGCTATTCATGCTAAGCGTGTCACAATCATGCCAAAAGACATCCAATTGGCCAGACGTATTCGTGGCGAGCGCGCTTAAGTTGTGCTTTGTTGAAGCATAAATAATAAAATAAATCGGTCCTTTTCAGGACCACAAATTTATTTTTCAAAGCAGATTTACATTTTCGTATTGAAATGAAAAAAAAATTTAATGGTATTTTACTACAAGATCTGCTGATGAATTTTTTATTGTTTGCGTTTTATTGAAAAAGTACAGTTGGACAGTGACGCCATAAGTCGATAAGAAAATCAGGCTAGATGGACCCCGAAAAAAACAAATGGATATAATTTTATATCTTCCTTGTCATTAGTTTTGCTGCAATATATTGAGGTCATTTCAATTAATTTTAATTATTTTTGGGGAATTTTGTAATTGTTGCAACATTGTCCGTGGCGGCGTTGTCCAAATCGGTGTGGCTTTTAGCGTTTGTTTTTTTGGTCACAGCATGAGCATGATATGGCAGCACTGGTGGCTAGTGTCTCTGTCACATTTTTCAGAGGTGTCCGTGTCGCTGACTGTTTCGGTTGTACAGTGGCAATGTATGAAATGGGTTCTCTATTTATTTATTTATTCGCCTAATGGTTCGATCTAGGGGGGTCGCTTGCATTTCATATCGACAAGTTCGATAAATTCCCTGGGAATTTCGAGGCGAAATATCGTGGTGGGAAATTCGAGGGTTACAGCCCCGCAATTTATCCGACCCTGAAAGGGGAAATGCTAGAATACAACAACAGACAACAATAGCATTAGATGCCCCTCATGACCATTGGCCCACCAGAGGATGTAATGAGTAGAATTACTGCAGCAACAAATTACTGCAAAAGAAAAGTGAAAAAAGGCAGAAGATTTTTTGGAATTCTGATAGCGAAGAGGTTAACCACTGCCGCTGTCCAGCAGCAACAGCAGAGCTCGCGTGCGTTTCTTTTTTGGTTTATGTTCGTAACAGCGCATCACTTACTCACAGAAACTTTGTTTCCGTTATCTGTTTCGACGCCGTTTAAAAGGTTGCCACTGTAATTTTTTCCATCTGGCAGCACTGTTCAAGGCGGCAAGCCGATAAGCGTTCGAAATGCGAAAGTAATCAATTGTTTGTTATTGTCGGTAATTACGACCCATAATAACTTTCGAACTTGTATGTCCCTTATCAATTTTGTATGAGATAAGAGCTTCTAAATGTAGAACATTGCATTAGAGTGCGTCAATGGGTTTGGATTTTGTTTTACAACTTTATTTATACACCAATATGATTACTCACATTCACATATATATATATGTATATATACTATATAAATAAACAATAATAAGCATAGATAAATATTCATCTAAAATATTTCATAATATGCACAGTACAATTACATTACATTTTACAATCAACTGTGTTTCATTTCGCTACAAATTAAAGACATGCATTATTTGTATACAATATGTTGTGTGTGGAGTAAAAACTATGTTAAATCTGTCTGCATAGATACAAATACAACGTCTTAGGTACTGGTTTCTAATAGGTACACGTCGCTTAATGTCACAAGTGCCTCATATGGAGATATGTGTATGTCTATGACTAATTGGAACGAACGCAGTGAAGTAGATTATTACATATCCGTGGGTAGTATATCCGGTATCAGATATTGACATAGTTCCGTCTCGTTGCTGACGAACTTCACCTTCTTGGAAGTGTTATCGTCGAGCAGTACACGAATTCCCGGCCAAATGGTTGAGAAGATACCGGGAGAATTTATGATTAGGCAAACACCTAAACGTTCAGGATAATGTTTGCCCAGTAGCCAGATTAGATTCTGCACTAACTGATAATCCATGCAAGATGTGCTGAACTCGGCCAGATCGAAAACAATGCACAGACGATCGGTGACCTCCTCAAAGCAACGTTCGCAGGCATCCTCCAGATTGTGGACAATGAAACGCGTCAATTCGTCAATGTCGCGTGCCGTCGAATGATTCTTGGATGGTATATAAATGACGGGACGGCCAATGCAATCGCGATGCCGCAAGACACGCGCCTTATTCTTCAAATGACTGCACTCCATCTCCTTCAGCTGGGCAACGCCATAAGAATCCCGCCACTTGTTCGTCTTGAGTATGGCCTAAAAGGGAGGGTGGCAGCGGAGGGAGGTGCACAGAATGAACTCAATGTCAAGACGTGGGTGGAAATCAAAAATAAAAAGTGACTCACCTGGAAAGCAGCATCTGTCGTCTTAAATGCCCGCAGATAGCGACGCAACGAGAACTCATTGTGATACTGACTGGGATCGGCGTCAGCAATAAGTTTCATTCGCTGTTTCAGGTCCTTCAAGTCCTGTTCGTTAATTGGCGCCAGCTCCTCCTCCGACATATTGTTGCAATTTGTTTTTTTTCGGCTAACGCACGTTGTGACTGTAAACGGTTTGGGGCTCTCTGGCTTCGATAAGGGCTAGACAATCTTGTTGTTGGTTCACACACAGATATTAAACGCTTTATCTGCTGAACTATCTAATTTCTCCGCCACAAATAATTTTTTCACAAGCTTTTTTTTACTGCGCTTCAATTATGATTTATCGATAAATTATGAGCTGCCAGGGTTGCCATAATGTCACAAAACGCAGCTGTTTCGTTTGAAATTTAAACGTCGAGCTAGAAAGTTTTTTTACATTTTTGTATAACGTCAACTAAAAACAGTCGACATAAAAGTATTTTCATATTTAAAATCAAATTTTAAGCAATAAAATTAAAAATACAATAATAATTTAATATTGAATTAAAACTGAATAGATATAAGAAAAAGTTGCCAGGCTTAGAGAAAACAGATCAATAAAAAACTATTATTTATTTTTTTAACGTTAACTAAAAAAAATTGATAAAAATGTTATTGGTTAATCAAAATAAAATTGTAAGTAAACAATTAAATAAATAATTCATGTATACAATCAATAAAGTTAAAAATACAATTTTAAGTTACCAATTAAATTAATATAATATTATACATATATATAGTTAAATACTGAAAGATAAAAAGACCTTATCAGTTGTTTCCTACCCAAGAAAAGCTTATTTGTATACATATAATATATATATTATATTTTATTAATAACTGCAATAGTGTTTAAAAATGTTAACAAGAATGTTACAAAATTGTAGCATAACCACAAGAATAAAAAAAATTATACCATGTACATTCATATTCGTTAAATATTCTGATACCGACAAACCTAACAACGGAATTGTCTACAACTACATATACAAATGCTTGAGTTTCCCAATGGAGATTAAATATTGCTCGTTGTTTGAGATTCATTATTCGCCTTCCCAGCTCCCGCCTTACTTGGGTATCATGACGCGTGCAATGCCCGGAAGTATTTCCGCCTGAACAGGACCAAATTCAATGCGCTCACCATCGACCGTGATGATGCCGTGATTGTCATGTGGCTCCAGACGGAACGCACGCACCGGAAGCACCTTGACATATGCATTATTCTTCTCCGGCAGGTGAGTGCCGGTGCTCATGTTATACAGAAAGCTCAACAGATGCGGACGACTGATGCCGCCGCGTATAAGAATGAGATATATCTTGCCATCATTTAGTTGTGCCTTGGGCGCAAAGTGACAATCAATGCCGAGATGTGATTGATAGATGGCATGCATCATAACAAACTCGCCCTCCTCCACCAGCCAACCCGCCGATTCGGGAAGTGGTTCATTCAATCCTGGCAGGCTGCTACTTGGTCCAAAGTGCTGCTGGCTTTGTTCCAAATCCGCTGATGATTGCTGTGTAAACTCACTTTCATCTGCCAGACTGTGATAGACACTCTCTGATATGGAATAGTAACAACTACGACGTGATCCGCCCGACAACCAACTGTCACAGCGCGAACGAAACGATTGATTCATTGACGTTTCCAGCGAGATGACGTCCTCGAATTCCTGCGGCAAATACTCGATGGAACGACGACAGCCGGCATTGGTCAGCTTATCCATGTGCACATTACAACTACGACTCGACTGTAACTTTCGTAGCTGCTCCGACTCGTCTCCGGCTTCTGTTGCTTCCGTAGATTCATCCGCCAACAGATAGCTGATCTTGCCATTATACGTACGCAAGTTGGCCCAACGATACAGTGTCCAAATGGTGAATCTCTGATAGCCAAACATGCGTATGCACTCGCTCTCAATGTCCACATCTGAGATGAGACCCCAGCCAATGGATAGGAATGAGAAAATCACACGATTCTGCAGCTGCACACGCACCATATCCATGGGCGAGCTGCGTCCGCTGATGACGGTCAAGGCAGCGCCCAGCACGGGATTACTGAAGTATGGTTCACTGCAAAAAGGAATTGATTTCATTTAGTTGAAGTGAACAATTTACAGTGCAGTTAACAAAACTACAATATTTGCATTGTTATACAAGCCATTTTATGGATTCTAGCGTGGTTAGATAATGTTATCATCCACTCACTTGAAGCCATGTGATATGGAGCGTGCCAGGCCGTTTCCCGAGCCACATGGTATAATGCCCAACGCAATGCTGTCCAGCACTTTGGCCCAATCTTCGCGGCGCAACAGTCCGTTAACTATTTCATGGAAGAGTCCGTCACCGCCGACGGCTATAATGGTGCACCAGTCGTCCAGGCGACGTGTGCTCATAAATTCGATGGCATAATTGGAATGCTTGGTTACAAATAGTTCGTAGGGCACTTCGGCTTCATTGAGCACGGGTGCGACATGCATGTTGAAAACTTCACGGGCATTGCCCGATCCGGATTTAGGATTTAGCAACACGAGAGCACGACGACGTCGTGCCTCATCTAGACGGTCCACGAATATACCCTCTAGTGTGTTATGCAGCTGCCAGCGAAGAGCACGATACCAGCGATCTGCCTCACGCATGTTATCCTCGAAGGTATCAAAGGAACGGAAGCGCAACGTCAGCACAGTGCGCTCCCGATGCAGACTGCTCCGCAAGCTCTTCTTTTTCAGCACATAGGCAAACAGATACAAATAGGCGCTGGCATCACCATCGCCGCCATCGCAAACATATTCATCCTTACTGGCCGTGCTGCATTTACTGGGCGTGGCAGCCTTGCGATTGGCAGCGGCGCCAGCAGCTGGCGTTCCTGGATTCACACACGCACATCTAGCCAAACTGCGCGATGACTTTTTCAGACGCATACAGCGAGCACCGACAATATCACATAGTTTAACTGTTTGCTCTTTGATCGTCACGCCACTGGGCGATTCGCGTTGTAGTGTAAATCCAGTAGCGTCCAGACGAACTCGGAAAATGTGGCTTCCCTTACGCTGACTTGTGTAAAAGGTGTCGCTCACATTGTGCAGCTCCTCGCCAGTCACATTTGGTGTGGAGATTGCCGAGCTGCTGCTCCTCTCCTGAGATTTATTCATGTTTGATTGAGATATTTTGTGAGCAGCATTTTTTATTTACTTTATGATGTTAAAAGCAAAGGGTACTCCCACGTAGAGCTGTTGATATATATAAATATATCGATATATCGTAATTACTTTTGTGGGATATTAAATTCTTTAGCGATATTATAGCTGACGATAATATCAATATAAATAGCATTGTCCGATGTTCTAGTGCGATATTTTTAACAGTAATTTTTAGCTTTACCACCCATTACTTTAATAACATTGTTATTTTTAAAAATCGCAAGACCCCACAATTCGATGCTGTCAGAATCGAACACAGTGTAATCGATAAGTGTCAGCTGTATGTCAATGTCAACACAAAATAAAAAATTTCGATTTGGATCTTTCATCTTACAATTAAGATTTTTTTAAAATTTATTAATGTCCATTTATATTTGGAGATATAAACAAGTTCTCAACGGTTTGCAAGAAATTCTTGTATGGTGTATATTATCGAATAGGCGGCACCAACTATTTACATTATCGATATTGATTGAAGATTGAGTGTTGCAAAAGTTTATCAGAATTGTGCGTTTATCGATACACTATTGCTATCGGATTTTTTGCTATGCCACTTTTGTCGCTTGCCCACACTGAGCTCTAGCATGCGGTAGTGAAGTGAATTAATTACACATTTTTTTCGGGTTTTCCACACAAAATTGGAGGTAGTGCCGTGTGTTTTATGTAATTTGGAGCATTTAGTTATTGCTAAACACACGCACCGATTCACACACACACTCAAAATGACGAACAGCCTAGAATTGGAGTGTCCAGCGCTAAAAGTATCGCGTCATAAAATCGAACGCGTTGGCTGCGCATATTTCCATGCACGCCGCCAAATTGGCGATTCAAGCGGAGTTGAACGCAGCGATTCGGATGAGAAATTGGCGGGCGCTGGCGAGGATGTCGACATAAGCTACCTCAAATCACTTGATCCCAAGGAGTGGAAGGATCAAGACCATTACAGCGTACTCGGCCTTGGAAAATTAAGGTGCGTTTATTTTACGTTAACACACACACGTTTTTCTCACCCTCCGTGTGTGTGTGTGTGTGTATGCACGTGTATTAAGACTTCGCAATTTCTATTCACATCTTTATATTCAGATACGAAGCCAGTGATGATGATATTCGTCGTGCATACAGACGCATGGTGCTGCAGCATCATCCTGACAAGCGAAAAGCCAAAGGCGAGGAGGTTATTACCGACGACGACTACTTTACGTGCATAACAAAGGCCTACGAAATACTCGGTATGTTAGCCAAAGTTGTAGCTGATAAGTTGGCAAATAATTATTTTAATTATAATTCCAAGGTTATAGATGAAAGTCTTGTGCAATTTTTGCTGATCAGTGATTACAATATCTGTTAACTAGTAATTCAATAATTATATTCGTTTGATCTCATAATTTTCAATATATCGTTATCGATATATCAATTGTCAATCAATTTGGCGCCTTAATTTAACGTATACATTTCAAGATGCATATGAAGTTGTTTGTGTTTTAAAGCTAATTTACATTTTCTTTGATTCAAATTGCAATTTTGTTTTTATAGATGATAGTCTTGTGCAATTCGTGCTGATCAGTGATCACAATATTTGTTAACTAATTATTAATTAATTCTACTCATTTGATATCATTGAATTGCAATTTCAATATATCGTTATCGATATATCAATTGTCAATATTTTTGGCGCCTTAATTTAAAGATGTATTTGAAGTTGTTTTGAATGTAAAAGTCTTGTGCCACTGTGTTGTCAACAAAATCTGTTAATTAATAGTTTCCACTTCCCTTACAGTTTAAAGTCCGCTGCTGATTACTAGATGTATTAACTAATAATTTTCAATGCGATTGTTTTTATATCGAAATGCCATTTTTCATATAACGTTATCGATATAATAATTGACAATCTTTTTGGCGCCATATTTAAAAATATGTTAGAAGTTGTTTAAAGCACAAAGTCTTCGGCAATTAATGCTGTTTAAAAGATCTGTTAACTAATAATTTGCAATTCATTTGATTCTATATAATATAGATACATATATATGTAAACTGATCTTTTAGATAACTCAATTCATTATTAATTTGGATATCTATTGGTTGTGTTTTATTTGCAGGCACTTCGAAGACGCGACGCAGCTACGACTCTGTGGATCCCGAGTTCGACGACGCCTTTCCCACACAAACGGATATCGAGAGCAACTACTTCAACTCATTTAATAAGTATTTTAATTTGAATGCACGGTGGAGCGAAAAGCCGCAAGTGCCGCCGTTTGGCGAAGTGGATGCCAAACGTGAGGAGGTGGAACGCTTTTATAACTTCTGGTACGATTTCAAGTCATGGCGTGAATTCAGTTACATGGATGAGGAGGACAAGGAGAAGGGACAGGATCGCGACGAGCGTCGTTGGATCGAAAAGGAAAATAAAGTGTTACGTATCAAGCGTAAAAAGGAGGAAATGACCCGTATACGTGCACTTGTCGATTTGGCCTACAACAATGATAAGCGCATCCAAAGATTCAAGCAGGAAGAAAAGGATCGCAAGGCGGCAGCGAAGCGTGCTAAAATGGATGCCGCCCAGGCCCAAAAGGCCGAGCAAGAGCGAGCGGTGCGCGAGGCGGCGCTAGCCAAAGAGAAGGCTGAAAAAGCCGAACAGAAGCGTATCGAACAGATACGTATTGAGCGTGAACAGCAGAAGAAGGTGCTCAAAAAGGAACGCAAGACGTTGCGGGACAAGGTAAAGGATTGCAAATATTATGCCAAAAATGATAAGGATCAACTGAAGCATATGGAGGGCGCCGAAAAGATATGTGAAACATTTAGTCTGTCCGAGTTGCAGGCACTCAACAAGGCCATGGAAACAAAGGGTAGAGAATCCTTTGTGGCCGCCATGCAGACCGCAGAGCAGAAGATTGCCGCCGAGCTGGAGGAGCTCAATATGGCGCAGCAAAAGAAACAAGCAACTTTGACGCCCAAAACGGGCGTTAAGGAGGTGAAAAAGGGCGACGTGTGGACCAATGAGAATGTGCAGCTGCTAATCAAGGCGGTCAATCTGTTTCCCGCCGGAACTGCACAACGCTGGGATGTGATTGCCACGTTTATCAATCAGCATTGCAATGGCGGAGCCGGCTTGGTCACCGCTCGCGATGTTCTCAACAAGGCAAAGGCGCTACAGAACAGCGATCACTCCAAGAGCACGCTCAAGACGCATGCCAACGAGGCGGCCTTCCAGAGTTTCGAGAAATCCAAGAAGGAAGTCCAGACATCGAACGACATTACGCTGGGCGATACACCGGCGGAGAGTAAAGAGAATGTCAAGCAGAATGGCGGTGTTCACATTAACAATCATCATCAGCAGCAGCAGCAGCAGCAACAACAGCCGACGGAGCCCAAGCAAAATGGGATCGCTCCATCGGCAGCAGCTCCGACCACCAATGGAGTTGCCGCCAAGACATGGACAAAGGAGGAGCAGGCCTTGCTGGAGCAGGCAATGAAAACGTATCCGACAACAACGCCCGATCGCTGGGATTGCATTGCCGCCTGCATTCCGAATCGCAGTAAAAAGGATTGCTTGCGTCGTGTCAAGGAGCTCGTCGAGCTGGTCAACTCCAAGAAGGAGGCGCAGGCGGCTGTTAAATGAGAGGCACCACACACACTGTTGTTGCACTTGCTCCTCCTCCTCTGCCCTAGCTGCTGTGTCCAATATACATTTTATTTAAATAAAAGATACAAAGTTTTGAACGTTTAGCGAAAAGTTACATCCAAAGCGAGTTTTCAATGTTTGCCCTATTAAATCTTCATTTTCTTAAGTTTGGGAAATTAACAACTTAACTAAATTGCCGATATTTAAATAATTTTTCTTGGATTCTTTTTTTTAACTTTAGAATCTTATAGCTTGAACAAATCGTAAGCAGTTTCGATAATCAATATTTTTTTAGTGGTGTTTTTAAGCCATGACGGCTTAAATTTGTTCAAAATTAACCATTTTTCAAAAATTTCCCTTCGCAGTTTTTTTTTTAAACTTGGAACTCTTGTAACCTTGTCAAATCTAAACCGATTTCAATAAGCTATGTCTTATTATTCTTTGTTCTCTCTTTAAATTAATGCTGCATTTAAATATTAAATTGGGTATATTTCAAACTGACTGTTTTTTTTCAAACTTCGACCACTCATAACTTTGACAAATCTAAACCAATTTCGTTGAGCAATGTCTTTTTATTATCATCCGTCTAAATGAAAATTCATGAATTATTTAAGGCAATTTAAATATGTCCAAAATTACCAATTTATTGTATACTTATCCCTTGGCAAGTTAGATTTTCCCAATTTGGCCAATAGAAGCTGCTTAACAATTAAAATGTTTCTATTTTATTGACATAAACACATGTGGAAAAGCTAAAACTTTCTTTCGTTAATGTGACTGGGAAAATTAAACTATTAATATAGCGCTAGTTGTTGTTGTTGTTGTTGTAGATGATTTAACCATAGATGCTGCATACTGGAAACCTCAAGTCTGACCATCAGAAAAGTCCAGTTTTATGTTTGCTCTGCAACGCGACGCCCGCCGCTTAATTTCAAGTCAAAAGCTTGAGGATTGGCCAGTGGATCGAGGTCGGCGAATAGCTCCAACCAGGCATTGTTGCTGTTCGCTTTGGCTGGTGCTGAAGCTGGAGCTGAAACTGAAGCAGCTGCTGGTGCAGGAGCTGAAGCTGCAGCGGCAGCAACGGACGTTTGTTGTTGTTGGCTAAACATGCGTGCCCAGAACTTGCTGTTGCCACTGGCAGTGTCCAGCAGTGGGGCATCCGGCAGCGGCGCCTCAATGAGCGGACTCTCCTCCAGCTGCTTGGACAGTTCAATGAGCAAGGATTCGTTGTCGCCACAGGCAGGAGATGCAGTTGAAATGGGCGTATTTTCAGTGGGCGACTTGGACTCTGGTTTATCCTGATAGTCCTCCTGAAAGCAACAAACAACTCGTTTTAATTATGCACTTAATATAATTAGAATTAACAAAATACCGCAAAAAACAATGATTGATCCTTGTCGACGGCCTCAATGGGCGTCACATGCTGTTGATCGTCGCCGCCTTCCTGCTGGGACAGTTCCTTGAGCACACAGAAGTCGTATTTGGGCTTGACGACCAGAGCATTGGAGATGCTTTGGAAGGTGGAGGCGGCCTTCTGGGCAAAGGTTTTCAGCTCCGCCAGATAGGCGACCAGAGCATGCGAATACATATTGCAACGTGCTGCTGCCAACAGATCGATCTTCTGTATGGAATCCATGGAGTAGCCATCGAAATTGTGCTTGGCAGCACGCACATGTGCCTGCGCCGTACGGAATTTGTCGAGTCCCTTGCCCGTATCCGGATCCATTTCCTGGCTGGCCGTGTGTTTCATCCAGGACAATGCGGCACGGTATTCGGTGCGTTCCTTTTCCATGGTTTGCAGCGTCAGCTCGGTGTCTTTGACGGCACGACAACGATAGACGTCCACCTCGTGTTGTAGGCGCAATAACGGTACACGCACACACATCCGTTGTTGTCCCGCAAAGGACATGGATTTGCCTGTGTTTGTAATGCTGCCGCCTGTCGTTTTACTCCGCTTGCCCGCCTCCTTGAGAAAGCGTCCGAACAGACACTCCTCCTGCGATAGGATGCACAGACGCTCCTGGTACTGGTCGATTATCTTGCAGAGTTCCAGGCTGGTGTCGCTTATCGATTTGAAGACCTCGATTTTGGCGTCCAGCTCGGCGTCGGAGGATATGATGTGTTTGTCCTCCTTGCCGCCCAGCTTGCGCTGCACGACCTTTTTGGTTATCCAGTATTGGTGTTGTACTTCCGACTTTAACATATTTAGCGTTACAATTTCACTGAATGCTGAAAAAACTACTAAGTGAAAAAAAAAAACACCAGACAAAGTCAAGTTTCTGCGCCGACGCAAAAATCAGTTACAATGGCGCTGCCAGATGTGGGAAAAAAGAAGTCGATGTGGTATTGTCGTCATTTTAGCTATTTTATAACTAAGCTTGATAGCTAGAAATCTGGCTATTTTCAGCAAATATTTGACTAGTTCTATCTCGATTGCTCTATAACTTAAGTATGGTAAGAAAACAATTAAGTTCTCTGTCGAAAATATATTACTGACCACAAATAGTGTTTAATTGAGCATTCGATGATTATTGTAATGCAGCAGATGTTGAGAAAATGGGTTTGTGTTACGGCAAAATTCATTTTGTCAAATGTTACAGATAAAGAAAAATTTAAAGCATCGATTTTAAAATTACGAGTTGCCAAAGAAATAAATTCTTGCACCTTCTCAGCACCTATTTTGGTTAAAAATAATGTTTGTATTTACTATTTTAAGCTATTTCTAACTACTGCATACATATCAGAAAATTTAATGGTATAGCACATGAAATTCTGCCAGCCAAAGCAAATACTAATGTCTGTCTAATACATGGGATTTAGTTTTAACTTTGCCACAACATAGTTTTTAATAGTTAGCTTAAAAAGTTATCCAATTCAAATATTAAATACCAAAAAATACCACGTAACACATAACGCGAAGTTAACACTGCCATTTTGAGTTTAACATTTAACGTTGGAGTTAACAGTCGCATTGGATACTGCGGTTTTGTAACTGTAACTGTATCTTTCAAAGAGCACAACGAAGTGCGCTCGCTTTGCATTTTGTTGTTGCTTTCATTTGGCGCTGCATTTGAGCGCGCGCCGCATACAATTTGCATAGAACGCTGCCACAAACGTACGGCAACTGTATTGACATTATTTTTATTATTATTATTATTTTGTTGTTGTTGTTGTAGACGAACTAATATTTGTGCAAGTGTTTTTTTATTGTTGTTGTTCGCGTCGCGCGTGTTTTTAATATGTATGTGTGTGTTTTGTGAGTCTGGGCTGAAGTTCGACTAGATTGCAATTGCAATTGCAATTGAAAGCGACACATATTTTTGCGGCCATATTGCTAATTCACCGGACAGGTAAGCTAAAGTTGCAACGAGATACAGTTACTTTCAGCTTGTTGTTGGGATGCTCAAACATACACACATGTACACATAACACTCATACGTACACACATACACATGCTGGCAAGCGAAGAAGCTGAAGAAGAAAGTGAACAAGTGTGTGCGAATGTTTCTGCTTCTTGTGCAGCGGCAGCGCGGCGGCAGCAATAGCGACAACGACGGCAGCTACCTGACCAAAACGGGTTGAAGTTGCAGCTTTGCCACCTGCAGAAATGACAGTGTCAGGCAACTTTGCCGCGTGCGTGGGTGTGCGTATGTGTATATCTCTTGTGTCTGTCTATGTGTGTGTGTGTGTGTGTGTGTGTATCTTGCCTGTCCAAATTGATTGTTCATTTTGTTATCTGTTAACACCAACAGCGCTTGAAGCTCTGAGCTTCTCTTGAGCACTTGAGTTTTTGAGCTGATTGCACTAACAATTAGATGCGGCTCTTTGCGCACCACACAACAAAAAAAGGCAACGTTCAGAATGGGCATTAAAACGAAAAGGTC
The DNA here is from genome assembly GCA_958299025.2 of Drosophila histrio. NCBI lineage: Eukaryota > Metazoa > Arthropoda > Insecta > Diptera > Drosophilidae > Drosophila > Drosophila histrio. The sequence continues at coordinate 22,502,217 of OY729166.1, forward strand.
ATCCACGGCCACTTGCCGGGTTTAGGCCTCAGTTAAAGCTTAATGGGCGCAGCGCGAGGCCTTTTACATGCCAAAAATAAATAGTGGAAAAGGCTACAGTTGAGTGTACTCGCCTGTGAGAGACCCTTCAAAAACTAGGGAATAAAACTACTATTATTTTTAAATCTAGTACCGAAAACGGTCCCCAGCCGAAACAAATTATTCGAAATTGTACTGAAACCGATAACGATATTTGTTTCGGTACAGACGAACAGACAATTGGACAGGCGGACATTTCTATATAGATTCGGCTGTTAATACAGATCAAGAATATATGTATGCATATACTTTATTAGGTCTGCCAGACTTTCTTCTGCCTTTCACGCACATTAAAAGACCCTTGTTACTTGCTTAAAGTACAGGGTCTAAAAGTATAAATAAAAAATCTCAGGCCGCCGCTCGTTACCGACCCGTTATTATTGTTTCTGTTGTTGTTTTTTTGTTGTTGTTGTTGGTTTTTTTCCAGCTTCAAAGCCGTACTCCGCCTTGGGCTTCAAACGCTGCGCAGTCGCATTTAACAATTGTTATTGAAAAGAGCAGCAACAACAACAAAAGCTACAAAAGATTTCACTGTGGAAACTGCACTTGACGCTGACACACTTGTTGTTGTTGCTCTTGCTGTTGTTGTTGCTCTTGTCAACGCCTGGTCACATTAATCAAAAGCGCTTCGATTGCATTCGATTGCAACAGCAGCCGCATGTTATCGATATCACAGCTTTTGCTCTTATATGCATATGCATATACATGTATCGTTCTCTTTTCCTCTCTAACTTCCTCGTTTTGCATACAAAAAGATCTCATGCATGACAACAACAAAAACCAACAACAGCAATCAAACAAATTTTTGCTGTTGCTTTACATTTTTCTCACAGCCCGCAAAAGACGCATGCAAAAAAAAAATGTGAAAATTTAAACAAATATCTGGCTATACATAATTTTTGCCACCGTTGTCATTGTTTTTGTTGTTGTTGTTGTTGTTGGTTGTATCAAGTTACTTTTGGTTGTTGTTTGACTCTGCTCTGCTCTCATTTGCATGCAGATTGGTTGTTGTTGTTGCTGTTGTTGTTGCTTTTCCACTACTGATTATTTTTTGTGTCGCCGCACGGCGTTGCAGCAACTAAATTGGCCTTAATTGGCTGCCTTTTTGCTGCCAATTTTGCTGTAGTTGTTGCTGTTGTTTGTGCCGCTGTTATCGGTCGTTGTTTGTTGCCGGCCGGCCACTTGTGGCATGCAGCAATTTTTCAGTTAGCTGTAGCTTTGTGTATTTGTTATAGTTTTTACTTTTATTGACTGCGCTTATTTCATTTAATTAGACAGCCAGCAACGGCAGCAGCAGTTTTCATTATTGTTTGCAAATTGTGGGAAAAATCAGTGAGCCAAAAAACGCATTTCGAGAATTTATAGCGCCTGGCTGGCTGGCTGACTGCACTTTATAGCCGGGTTGCATAATTCAGCCAAGTCACAGCCGAAACTGAGCGCAAAAACAAGCCAATAAATCAAAATGCCATTCTCAAGCCAGCGGCAATAACGGCTGCTGCAAGTGCCGCATTAAACTGAAGGGAATATAGACGAGGAGATACCCTAGAAGCTAGTCCGTTGAACTGGCAGCTTAATGCAAACAGCTAAGAGTTTCTAGTAAGCTTTAAGTAATTAACGATGGTCACAATTATAGAATAAAGATACATGTTGACCATAAGTTTAGCTTAAATGAATTGCATACTTAAAAGATACATTGTTATGTTCAATAATATGTTGCGCAATAATTTTGAAACAATTGTTTTGCGTTCTTGCGGACTAAACCGATTAATAGCTTGTTTATTTTGTATTCTGCGTTTGTTTACTTCACAAATGTCAAAATCCAATTGACATTTGGCCTTATGCAAAAGTTATAGCGTTTTCCAATAGGGTGATTTACTTATGCCCTACCCTGTATGTCACAATAGTTCAGTAGCGATTTTAGATAATTTTTAAATAATTATTGTAATAATTACAGTTTAATTTATTTATAAAGTAAAGTATTTAGTATAAAAAAGATAACATTTATTAAAAATAAAGCTAAACAAAACTTTAGTTTCGTTCTTTAGTTTCTGTTTCGTTTTATAATTACAAAGGCTTTAAATTTTAATTAATTTGTAAGGTGAACTAATTTAATCTGTCTTTAGTTTAATATTAAACATTAAATGTACTGTTTAGTTGTTTGTACAAAAGTATAGTGTAATTTTTGTATTTATTGTTATAAGGGTTAAAAGATTGATTTTAGGTTAAGCCTTCTTTCCACCAGAAAGTTTATGTACTTATTTCTTACATTACAAGTTGGAAAATATACAGACAACAAATGTATATTTATTAATAATGAAATAAAAATATAATAAATGAAGAAAATAGTTAAAATACTATGTAGTGGAAAGAGGGTATAAGTAAAGTAACATCGAAGTTACAAGATAATATCTTAAGGAAAATTAAAGATGATAACTTGTTGTGTTTAAAGTATGACTGTTTAATTAGCACACTTTTCTATTCTTAGTCTAGTTGCATATACCCTAAGTATTCTTTATATGCAGGGCATTGTCAGCATTCACAATGAGCGGCTAGTATTCAGAGCATGTCAATGCAGCTATCTCATACTACTTACATATGAGTTTCTATGTGAATACTTAACTATGTGGGCTATGGTAATGTTAGCCAGCCCACCCCTGCCGGCAGCTGCACACATATACATACATATACATATATATATATATATGAGATGTAGTCACAAGTGAGTACAACATTTACCGTTTGGCAAGGTCTGTCAGTCCAGACCAGCTGGGTCTTTGGCTCAGATTCTTTGCCCACCCATTGCACAATCTCAATCTGAGTGCTGCATATGTGTGTGAGTGTGTGTGTGCTCTGTCAATAGGCCAGTGCCTAGTTTATTGAGTCGTCTAGGAGGGTTTGTTAACTGTCATGCCCACGTGACGAGGCCAAGCAGCCAGAGCAGCCAAGTGGCCAACAGTCCAAGTGGCAATTCATTTTTAATTTTTTTTTCTTCTCATTCTTGTTTTATGTTTTTGCATTGTCTTCCAAGTGTCGCTGATTAAATTTCAATTTCGAGTTTGCTGCCTCAAGTGGCAGGCCGAGCGGAAGCAACTGTTGTTGCTGGCAATATATCAATACTTGGTAATGAGCTGGGCAACTGATTTGACCCAATTGGCTGCCCACCTCCCGCCTCCAAGCACCTGAGCGGCCTCCTACATGCAAAACTGACCCACAAAAGAGCCTTGCCACTGGCCAGAGTGACGAGTCTCCCCCCCTTTTGTTACCCCGACTGGACTTAAATATAGCTATCAGTTTTAAGTGGCTGCCACACAGCAGCAGCAGCAGCAGCGGCAGCGGCGGCTGTTGGTAAATTTATTGAATCTCATTGGGAGCAGCTTTCTATGGACTTTCTCAGTGCGCTCGATGCGGAAGATGGAAGTGAAAAGTGCGCCAAAGCCAAAGCTATAGCCAAGTTAAATCAAATCATACAGAAAAGCAATGCAAATCTGTGTGCTCTGTCTCAACTCTTAAATACATTTCAAAGGCATCTCACGGATGCGTTGCGTTGCGTTGCGTCGCGACGTTTTGTGGCTTTTGCGGTTACACAAATATTTACATATATCTATATAAAAGTATATTGTGCACACATATTGAGATTTACATTCGATAGATTTATTGAGACTGCGAGACTCATGAAAAAAAAGTGCGTGGCTGGCGTTTTAATTAACCCATGAGCTCAACTGGCCAATTACTTTAACTTGACTTGTGGATTGTGGATGGAGGAGGGTTTCAAATTTGCGCCATGACTTTCACTTTTAGCACAGGAGTTGTGCAGGGGTTACAGACAGACGGACAGACAGACCGACAGAGAGTGTGTTGCAGTCTGGGTTAATGAGGATGCCACATTGCTGCACACAGCAGAGAGTTCGTGCCGCTTCATTGTGATTATCTATCTCGTTTGGCGTTGCACATTTTTCTTTTGCAAGCGGCAGTAAGAAAAAAAAAAAATAAAACTGTGGCAGGCCGCTTTCATGTAATTTATTTGTTTATTGTCTTGGCCCGGCCTACACCCACCCCAGCAGCAGCTGTTGTTACACTTGCACTTGCCACCAACTGTTACCTGTCCAATCGTTCCACCTCCCACCTCAATTGCTCGACGGCTCGTTAGCTGAAGATGCACAAGTTTGTTTTTCTTTATTCGTCTTTTTTTTTTGTCGGTGCTTTTCTTCGGGCCAGGAAGCCGGCGATTTTTCATTGTTGTTATACCGTTTTGGACCTCTTCTTTGTCCCCTTCACCCGCTGTTTAACTCATGCGAGTCGCTTAATTAGCTGAGGGCTGTAGGAGAGCAGTTGTAGGGTCTTTGCCTCGTTTGCTTCGCTTTCGTTCTCACCAGCAAAAACAGTCAACGAATTTTCCAAGATTTTCACATCCACATGTGTTTATTCGGAACTGTTTCCTGCCTTTGACTCACTCCTGTCGCCTTTGCTGCTCCTGATACGCACAACTTTGGCCCCGAAGTGCAGCTCAGCTCTTGCTCGGCTCAGCTCAGCGTATTTCCTGGAAATGACGTTTCCTCCCAGCAGACTAAGTTGCCTCCTCTAAGCCTCCTTCTTGTTTCTTGCCAGTTGCCAGACTACAATCTGCACGCCATGCAAAACTCCACAAGTTACCAAGTCCACAGATTGCCCTTACCAAAAAGTAGTCAGGTTTGAAGGTTGAATAATATTGGTATGACTGTGAAACTTATTTAATTTGATAAACTTCATAGCGAAGAAGTTTAAGAAGTTTCTTAAATTAATGAACTAGTCAATTGTTCCATTGTTTCTCAAGTCGAATTATTAATTTTAATTTATTTATATTTCAATATTTTATTTGATTTATTCTAATTTTGTTATAAAACAAGTAACTTGATATTTAGTTAGTATAAGTTATTTTTATAAATATTCTATTTTTCTCAATAACTGTCGATATTCCTCTATTGATTTCCCATCATTAATGTGATGTTAAGTACACCGGAATAAATTGCTTAAATTACAATTATTTTGATTGACAAAAAAAATAAGAGCACCTAAGGAAAAATTTAAAAAATTACAGAGTAGAGTTTTCTCTTAATTTATATACATTTAGTTAAATTCTTAGATTTATTTAAGCTATAAAGTTTTTATTTGTTATGCTTTCAGTCTCAATTTTAAATTATGTATTATTTATTTAATTATAATCATTGTTTTAAATTATTTTTTGTCGACTGTGGTTAGTTAATAAAACTTATAAATCAAGATTAAACAAGTTTGTTTTTTAAATATGACTTATATTTTAACTATTGTATATTCATCTTATTGAAAAAACTTTTTTCTTATATATTAGAATAGTTTATATATTAAAATAAATTAAACTTGATATCAGTAATATTGGGACGAGAATATGCTTTCGTCATTAGACTTCTACATTATGTATAGGTCGTTTTGGGGGTATACCCCTCTAGCGTTTTTCTGTTTACACTCAGCTTTGAATGTTTTTTTCTAAAACAGTTCATGATCACATGATTCGTTTACCTTCTATTTTTCTGCTCTTTAATTTAGCCTTCATTTATTTGTTCCTATATGATATACTCCTATTTCTTTTACTTCTGTTTCATTTATGTTTATTATGGTATTTTTCTGTAATATCTCATCATTAATTATTAATTCCCTGATGTGTTTTCTCCTTTTCCATTTATTTCTCTTTTGTTTGCTCCTTTTTTGACTTTCGAAACTCCTTCGTCTAGCGATTAACTTTTCAAGCGTATCACAACTTCGACTTGTTAATCTTTTCACTTCGCTTGGTCTTGCTGTTATTGTTTGTATATGGCTTAAAGAGTTGGTTGAGTCATATGGCCAGAACACTCTGCGCATTGTCGTCTTCGTCATCTTTATTGCAGAAACTTGATTTTAGTTTGTGTGTGTGTGCAACATTGATGCAAGTTGAATTTTGTTTTGTTTTGTTTTTGGTTTATTATTGTTGTTGTTGCTGTTGTTGTTGTTGTTTTGGCTTTGTTGGTTGCTTTGAACGTTTCTCACATGATTAAGCCAGATTGCTTACAGCTTGTTGAGGTTGACTCTGCAGCCGCATCTTCAGCATTTCAGCTTGTGTTGTCTTGAGTTCTTCAGCATCAGTTTGTTGTTCAGTTGCCTGCAGTTCTGTTTGCCTATTTATAGCGCTTTGTTGGACTTTGACTTTGGCTAAGAACCATGGGCCCATGACGCAGCGCCTTTGGCACTCGATTTGGATATGGTTTTGTTTGGTTATTTTTTGATTGCTGTTACGATTTACAACATACGAAATGCACTCGAGTAGCTGTTGGCTAAGTTCAAGCATTGTTTAATGCCAAAAGAAGCATGGAAGAAGCTCGTGCCCGCATCCAACAAATGATGACGAAATCACAGCCACTTGAGATTGCTATATGGAGATGGAAGTGAAGATGGAGGTGGAGGTGGAGATGGAGGTGGTTGGTCTACTGTTCTTGTTGTGCCATGTGGTCTCAATTGCAAAATGCAAATATCAACAATGCAACAAATTTTCATTATTTGCCTGACAAAATGTTGCGGCAAATGTGTAAACAAAGCGTTGTTACCTTGGTTGATTTACCTCCTTTATATCTCTTCTCCCTTTCCTCTGGCAACGCACCCCGTTGTGCAATTGGTTGTATGACGAATGAATTGTGAATGAATGAGTGAATGACTGGTTGACCTAGTCGAGTGTTTGCTGCTTTTGGCATTCTTGAGTATCGCCCTCACTCTCTCTCTGTCTTTGGGTCCATCGTTCATTGATTCAATTTATGCTAATTGCTAATTGCATAATAATTCAATTGAACCAACTGCTGTCTTAGTTAGTGACTAGTCAGCCACATTTCCGCGTTGTTAAGTAGCCACTGCTTCAACTTTGCCTCAACTGTTGTTTGCTGCTGCCTCATCTGCATCTGCATTCAATTCAATTACACAATTTCTGTTTGGGCTCTTTGGTAATGCAAATTTTTGTTGTTGTTGTTTCCTTTGCTGCATTTGCTCTTTAATTAAAGCCAAAGCAAACATTGTTTGCATTGTAGCCCCGTCGATTTGGTCATTAAAAACACTTTATAAGTGGCCCCTTAGCTACTGTTCATTTACCTCTTCTAGCTGTCTGTCTATGTCTGTCTGTCTGTCTGTCTGTTTGTCTCACCAGCACACCCGGCGCATGAGTTATATGTAAGCAATGTCTGTAGATTACTCATACGCCCCTTTGGCAACGCCTTAATTCAAATAATATACACTTTAATCATGTTTATAGCGGCTATTCTACAAGTTATTCATTTAACTAATTATAATTATAGCAAATTTATTAATATTATTAAGATATACTATTTGCCTGAACTCTGTTGACTCTTGCATTGCCTCAAACATAATTCATTTTATCAGCCAACAAATCAACAATAACAATAGCAAAAGCCATAATATTATGTGAATGCCATGGCAACAATCAGCTAAACAATTTGTTGCATTGTAACCAAAACTTTTTTGTTTATATTTAAGTACAATATTCAAGGGCATTCACGTTGCGGTGCATTGAAAATTGTTTTTTGTTACAACGACAACGGCAGCAACAATAACAACTAGTGAAACAATAACAAGAATAGTTGTTAATTTTCACTTTGTCAGCCCGAAAATGGTGGAGAAGCAATAGCTGAAGTAAAAAACCAATTTCAACATTTTCATTTTCAAGTTCATGGCTAGAAGCAAAAGAAACAACAATAACAACAACAACGCGTCGATAGCTGCAATTTTTGAATTAGCCAAATTACTATTATTTGGCGCAGCGCACACACAGATACTATCTACACACACACACACACAGAGATAGACATACTTATAGATACACTCGAAATTGTTGTTGCCTTGTTTGTCTGGCCTCGACCATTGCATAGTGCCTGGCTTTTGCCAGGGTCTGGCTTTTACGTGCTGAATGATTTAATGTCCTTTTTGGCAGTCACACCTAAACCTCAACCCTGAACCCTTGATAACTATCTCTGCTTCCTTTCCCACTTCTTTCTTGGCCATTGCAGTTGAACATTCTTGTCTAGACTGCGGCAAATGAACTTTTTTCTATCGTATTTTGTTGTTGTTGTTGTTGTTTTGGTTTTGAAAAGTGAGTTTTGTTGTTGTTATTGTTATTGTTTTTGGCCAAAAGGGAACACGTCAGTTGCTGAGGGCGCTTAAGGACCTTCATAAGGTTCATTTCCGCTCCGGGCGTTACAATTTATCGCGCCGTGACATTTTGCACTTTAGTTTTGCGTGTCTCCTTGTCGCTTGTTGGCCATTTCGATTGCCGGCTTTTGGCTTTAGTTTTTCTTTTTGCATGCAGTAAAAATTAGCCAAAATGATAAACATTTTAATTTAATTTCAAAGCGGATTTTAACGTCAACTTTAGCTGCAGTCGTTGGTTGACTTTTCTTTGGTATTGTGCAGAATACAGAGAGTTTGCAATCCTGATACCCTGTAATTTTATTAAATTTCTAAATTGTAATTACATATTTATAAATGTAAAAATAAAGATTTAGGAAACTATTTTTGATGTTATCCTGATACTCTGTAATTTTCTTGAATTTATTTTAGGTTCATAAATAAACATCTTATTTATTTACTTATTTACCTCCTTGCGATACAAGGTTAACTTATATTTAGTTGCTTAAACAATCAATTAGATAGTTACAATGGTATCTCTTCTTCTTCTTATATGATAGAACTAGAAAATATGAGTTTTTTAGTACTTATAATTATTGTTTGCGATTCTGCGCTTTTTACGAAAACATAATATCGATTTTAATATTAAATAGATTATAATTAACATTTACAAAACTTCGATATACATTTACTATGGAATCTAATTAATATTAGTTATCATATTTAGATAAATAGAATAATAATTCTATAGTTTAGATTTTATAAAATTATAATTTGAATTTATTCAGATACTCTGTAATTTGCTTGAATTTATTATATTTCATTAGCAAAATGCCCAATTATTATAGCTAAAATAGATTATCTTAAGGTTGCTAGAATGTAATTTGAACTATTTACGATTGTTCAAGCTATCGATAGCACTAAACTGAAAGAAGAGTTAACGATAGCGTTAAAAATAATAACTCTTTGTACTCTGTTTTATTATTGCATCCATTGTCATTCTCTGTCTCGCTTAGGGTATCCCATAGTCTAGCATAATAAACGATTGTAGCATTCATAAATGTTGTTGTTATTTAGTTAGCATTGCTTTTTGATATTTGCGTGCCTGGAACTGAACTTCAAAGCCAGCGATGCGCATAAGGCCGATAAGGTTGCAAAACTGAAAACTGAATACAGAAAACTGAAGACTAAAGTCTGGGGCAAGGGTTGCATTGCATAAGCACATCAATCGTTGGACCAGACAGCCAGCCCGCCAGTGAGAGTTGGGGCTAAAAATAGGGAGAAAGACCAGAAGGCGGGAGCCAGCGGTAAACATTTGCCGCAGGCCAATATACACGTACACACATATCATGCAGCGTATTGGCCATTGAGGTGCGGCAGTTGGTCCGAGTCTAAGCCGCTCATAACAACTTGCAATTAAACTTCATGAATTGACAAGAAATTCACAATAAAAATCAGCCGCAATTATGCGCAAAAAAATGAAAGAGACAATCGAAACACACGAATCTACACGGCAACTGGCAAGGTGGGTGAGGCTGGTGGCTTGAAACGGCTCGGATTTCACATTCTCCGAAAGAAATGCTAGCAATAACTTATGCCATGATTTGCCAGTATTTCAAGTAGAGAAACATATTTATCTGAATGGGTTTGAAGGTAACTCAAGCGACTCCAACAAAAATCAAAAACTTTAAATTGCGCACAAGTTGCGATTAAGGTCAGTTCAGCAGCTTGACCCGATTTGCCCAACAACAGCAACAACAACAGCAACCACAATTAAAAGAACAGCTACAGCAACAACAACAATGGGAAAAGCAAAGTTTGCAATTTAATTACAAACGGAAACAAATTAATTTCGAACAATTGAAATGAGCCACATTATTAGCACTGGTCAGACCCCCAAAAAAAAAAGTAGAAAAAGACGTTAAGAAAACGAACTGTTTGCTGCATGATAATGACCACGATGACGATGATGATGATGCAGTCAAACTAGCCAAAAGATTTAGCCCAAACTGCAAGCCAAAATGACTTGGACTTCAATTTCAACTTCAACTTCGACTCTCGACTTCGTTTGCTTCGCTCATAAATTTTTTGTCTATTTTTTTATGCTGTGCTGACTTAAGGCAAACAAACGATTGTCAGTTGTTGTTGTTGTTGTTGTTGCAACGGAATGAGGCATGCAACATGCTGAGATTTTTCGCCATCAACTTAACGTAGCGAGACGAAAACTAAAGTATTTGTAACAGACAGGCCAAGTTTATGTTGAACTAACTGAAAGAGCTAAGAACTAACAACTTAGAAGCGTTTTAGCTCTTTAAATAAAGAGTTAACTATCGTATCTAATTGCTGTGTCAAGTTTAAATATGTGTCTGACTGATATTTATTTAGTTTATCTACTAAATGTTAGAGTTTTTATATATATTTTATTGATTTCCTCTATATTGATAGTCAGTTTTATTTCCTTTTTTAATTTCATCTTTTCGTTACTATTTTGAGGAGTTCTTTAGCATTTTTTGACTCTTTGACCTTTTCTATTTCTTTAGTTTTGAATTCAAATAATTGAATTATAACTTAATTTAATTTTTAATTTAAACATTTTTTTAAATGATGTTTTAAACTCTTAATATTACCCTAAAAATAACATATAAATAATCAATCAATATACAATTAATACATTTTAGGAGTAATACATTGGCATTACAAAATGGAGTTAAACATTGACATGATGGAGGGTCGGGGGAGCCTAGTCTCTCCTGTGAGGGAGGTTCAGCGGGTGATGACGTTTTAGGCAACGGGTGGCAGTGCTGTTGTCCATTAGGCTCTGCTCAGTCTTAAGATCTCGTGGTGGACCCAAGGAACTCCAAGCTCGCTATGAATCTCCTCGTTGGAATGAAGCAGATGCGTTTTGGAGATTATTCTGAGCGCTCTATTCTAGAATTTCTAGTTAATTAGTCGGTTGGTTTGATTGGCAGTGCCCCAGATAGAAATCCCGCAGGTCTACATTCCCTCCACAGCTTCATTATGGTTGTGTATATAAACAGTTTTTTGCGCAGCCTTAGGGTGGATCTTTTTGCCCACAAGCCAGTGGTGCTTCTTTAATCTCTCGTCTAGCTGAGGTTTCAGGTTAGCTTTCTATCAGGGAACAGTCCCAGGTACTTGTCTGTGGTGCTGATTGGAATAGTAAGGCCTTTAAGTTGTACTGAAGGGCAGTCAACTCTTCTAGGGAAGAATGACTACATAAGAATATTCAATTTAATAAACATACATTTAAGTAGGCAGTTCATTTTTACTTTACGAGCTAGATCTTAAATAAATTGATAGTTTAAATAGTTGACACTTTGTTTACAATCTTTTTCTCTGAAACTCTACGATTTCTTTTCCAAATTCTCAGCTCTTTCTCTACACATGTAACTTCCTCTCTTTCATTCCTTTATTGCTGCCCATTTCTTTAAAGTTATTTATTTATTTGTAAAGCATTTATAGCGAATCTTCTTGCATAACCGCAACAAATTCAAGTTCGCTGTGCAAACTGGCACTATCGCGATTCTTCAATTGCTTTCGCTGTTCCAGCTCCAACTACAACAGCAGCAACAACAACAACAACAACGTCAGCTACCGCTTTCCCTTCCCCTTCGCTGCCTAAATCAAATTTTCATTTGCATTTCCAATGCCAGAGCGTTACAAATGCGAGAAATCGCCAAATATATAAAAGACAAGCAATAAACATTTATAAATATTGAAGAGATCTCCCTCGTTCGCTTCACCTTCTGCTGCCCCATTCAAAACTTTAAAGAGAAACAAAAACAAATGCAGTGGGGAAGGAAGGTAGGAGGAGGGGGTATGGGAAGGCGGTAGACTTGTGCATCGTTCCACGCCCCCACGATGTTGGCGCTTTCATCAAAATGCACATAAATTTCAACAACTGGCGCGGCCCGAAGTGAGACGTTTGTAGCGCCAACGTCCATGTGGGTGGTCAGCCAGTGGAACTGGACCCAAAGACAGCAAGTCTCACTCTTTCCATCTCACTCACACTCTAGCTTTTCTCTCTTTCTCGCTGCCTTACTTTTTTCACTGGCATTTGCATCTTTTGGCTGCAGTTGATGTGCCGTTGGCAAACGATTTCTAAAAAAAAAATTTGCATTTAATTGGACAGCCAGCCGAAGGAGGAGTACGTGATGCTTCAAGGGGCCAAGGGGTGAGGGGGAAGGACAGGGGGGGGCGTGACAAAATATAAAAGGGGTAGGCGTTGACAAATTTCGTTTGTTCTACTTTAAAGCGCCCTCTGGCGTTCAGTTTCTGTTGGGAGCATCAATCAGCGACATCATTTAAATGTTTATTGTTTGTTGTTATATGTGTTGTGTGTGGTTGATATTGTTGTTGTTGTTGTTTGTTGTTTGTTGTTACTGTTGCTTTGTGTGGCAGCGTCACAAACGACAAGATGACGTTTTCAGAAATTAAAAGAGCGATGAGTGAAAGTGAATTTTCGTATGTTGTTGTTGTTGCTGTTGCTGTTGCAGTTGTTGTCATTTCTTTTGCCTAGTTGTAATGTGTAATGTTTGCAACGCTAACAACAACAACAAACAACAGTGGGGCAGCATCGTTGTCATCGTTGTCTTCGTCTTCGTTCGCGTCTTTTGATTGTCTTGCGATAGCCAATTGAGTTTTCATTTGTCAGTCAGTCGCAAAGGCAAACGAATAAACGACCCAACGTCTGTCAATGACACAGAAAGAGAGTTTCAAGCATGATATGTGGCTTGTTGTTGTTGCTGTTGTTATTGTTGTGTGTACTTTGCTTGTTGCCCAGTTTTTTTTTCTTTTACTTTTTTTTTTACTTAGTTGCACTGATTAGACTTTTGTTGATATATCTGCGTTTTCACTTTCGTTCACTTTCAGTTAACGAGCTCAGATTTCCATTGAGTTATCTATAAGCACGTGCCCATAAACAATCGAACCCAAGCCCCTCCCCGCTCCCACCTAAAAGATCTGGCAACTCACGTTGACCGGAAATGTGTGTGTGTGTCAACGTCAAATCAGCGAGGCTGCAGCTGCAAAAGAATCTTTTTCAGCTTTAAGTTGACTCAACTCGCATTGACCTGCTTTTCAGCTATTTCCAAAATGTCCTTCAATTATTTACTTTACTACACACTTTGAACTTTAAACTAAGCCAAGAAACAAATATAGCGATGTGAAGAGAGAGATACCGTTCTAAGCTACCACGCTAATTATGTCGGCAATCTTTTAATTATGCTCCGCAATTTGGATAAATACAAAACGTCAAAAGTAAGAAACAAAAAAAAAATAACCTAAAGGCGACCCACAAATGTAGTTTTTCATACCTCCGCCGTCTCTCAGTTTCAGTTTCAGTCTCATTATAAACAATTCTCGTCACTAATTACAATGTGGAAGAACAAATAAAACCCAAGAGGAAAAAAAAGACCGAAAAAAACATCAACAAATGTAACTGGGTCAAGTCGCCGTCAGACTGACAAAAATAAATAAAATAAAAAAATATATATATATACCTATGTACGTACAGAAAAATTGTGGAAAAACTCATGATTTTTATCTGCGGTTTTATTTGAGTTGAGCTTGGAGGTTGCTCAGCTCACGGGCGGCCCTTCCACAGAGATACAAATTGAAATTAAGCTCAATTTAGTGCACGACAAGTGTTGGCGTCTAATTGGTGGCCAGCGGCAGAGGCCGAGGCAGAGGCAGTGGCAAGTTCCACTTGTGTGTCACGTCCTTGCAGCTGCAACTTTGCTACTTTGCATACGCTTGAACCTCGACTCAAACTGACCAAACACTTTGGCTACTTTCCTCGAAAATTCGAAAGGTGACAATTGTCCAATTGATTGCCATCAGAAAAGAAAACAAACAGAAAGAAAAAAACTATCAACTACTTGTACAACTGCCGTCCGGCAGTCTATAAAATAATTTCGCGAAAGTTGTCGCATAATATGGCAAAAGTGTTTACTTTATTATTATTTTTCAGTTAGTTTCTTTTACTATTAGATTGTTTGCTTTATAGTAGTATGCTCCACTGTCCGCTGCTGCTGCCCACTTGCCACTTGCCAGTTGCCAGTCGTTGCCACATTTCACAGCCATAATTCAACTAATTAAATGCACATGAAAAATTCAGCACTTCAAATGGCAAAAACCGGACAATTCGACCGCCGGACAGTTCCAAATGCCAGTCAAAAGACAACGGACAACAACAAAACCAAAAACTTTAACTCGTAAATGAATCGGACTGAGAAATATTTCAAATTTGAAATGTACATGAAAATCACTGAAAATTTTACCAAATGAAAAAGAAAGAGTCGTCGTCAAAGTCGCTGCCGATAATGGAGTTCACTTTGGTGGCCATGGGAAACATCCACATTTAGACTCAACTAATCAAAATAAGTAGCATCCAATCATTTGCTGAAATGTTGAAATGTTTGAATATGGAGTTGGCTAACAGAGGGGATGACACAGTGGATTGTTAAGGAAAATATGTGGATAGATGAAGTCTAGAAAAAAACCCTTTTTCTGGGGGAAACTGTTAAATGAATATGCCAAATCAATCAAAGAATCAGACTATGATCATATCTTTTATGCTTTATACAAAGTCAGAACGTATTTGGAAAGTTATAACAGTTGCTGGAGTTGAAAGAGCTTTTCTAAATCGTACTAGTCAAAAAAATGACATTAAAAACTATTAAACTTAGCCGCTGAATCAAGCTAAGAAATGAACTACCAACAAAAAAGGTATTTCCTAAAAAAATGCCATTAATTTATGATTTCAAATTCCAAGTTATCGCAGTAGTAGATAGACAATAAAGGATTTTTAGCGAAATATGCTGAGTTTTTGTTTTGTTTCTTTGCTTTTTTAAGAGACTTATATCGTATATCACTTATAATGGTTCTTAGCTACGTTGATTGTTAGGCAACTCAAGTTGATTGTTGATTTTCTAGTAATTATAGTTGATGGACTTGAGGAAATTCTTTGCGGAAATTGAATTTGTAGTCGCCTAAGGCGTATCATTTTGATAATTGTGTAGATTTATGCTTTTTTAGCGGCAGCCACTGACCGACCTGAAAGCCTTTCCAAATCAATTAGCGTTGACCCCAAGTGTTTCCTCGAGCTCGCATTAATAGGCGAGCCGAAACTATTTTCCAAATCCCCCGCTGGCAGCAATTCAGTTTTTTTCTGCCTTTTTTTTAAGTTTTTTTTTTATCAATTCAAACGATCTCCAACACGATATTGCCCTAGGTTGGGCTTCATTTTGTTGTTTTACAGTAGCTACAATAACAACAATTGCCTGGGCCCAACTTTCACTGTAAATACAAGTTTTTTTTTATTTTAAATTGTTTAAAAGGACGCACATTGATGCATCAACTCTCAGACATCAATGTCAACATTCTCAACGTTGCGTATGAGTAATATTTGCTGAATCAACTCGATATATGGTTATTATTTGCCAGTTTTGTAGTCGATTTTCAACGCTAATTGTCGGCATGACTTGAATATTCTTCCCGGTTTTAAGTTTCAGTTTCAGTTTTAGCTTTACTTTTATTTTTTTGTTATTTCATATTTCATTTTTTGTTGTTTGTTGCTTTATTGTTGTATTATTGTTGCTGCCACAATTTATCGCTTTATTATTGCACGCAAATGGCAAAATTAGCAGCAAACTGGCCAGCTGCAATTATAGATACCCCGCCAACCGTTGCTGCCCCCTATCGCCAGTTCCAACATAGCCCGAGACTCCCCAGGGTAGACCTGTTTTAGTTTATTTTCTGTTTCCATTCCACAAGTCGGCTGTGAGTTGACCGAATCTTGGTGTTTTATTTTCATTTAATTACTGTTGCTTGTGCTGTTGTTGCTGCAGCATTAATTGGCTTGTTTTGCTTAATAATGATTATTGGTTTTTATGGCTCTTTGATTATGCGATGATGCATCGAAAAACTTGCCACGGATTAGCGCAAAGTCCGGCCTAGACACAACGGGAAAGCCAACATTGCTGTTCGTTTTGGTGTTGAACATTTTGTTGTTGTTAATGGGCTGTCAGTTAGTCAGTTAGTCAGTCAGTCAAATGGGCAGACAGATAGGCAGACATTCAGGCATTCAGACATTGTGGCCAGTTGGAAGTGCTGTCTTAATTATGCAATGGGCGCAATTGAAGACAATTTAAATGCCCGCCAGTTGTGAAAAACAAACACAAACTTCAGCAGCAATAGGAAAGGAAAGAAATGCATTGCAATCGATAAATACGAACGAATACCACGAAACTTTAATACACTTCTCTCTAATAAAATCAAAAAGTATTTAGCTTTAACTGCATTGAAAACTATAGTTCAATCTGCCCACAACAAGTGGCCACCACAACTGTTTACTTGTCATTTTTTTTTTGAATATTAAGCACTGCATTCACTTCCCTGTGAAGCTGTGTGTTATAGTCGTAACACTTTTTTCTTTTAATAGGGCATAAAACTTTAATTACTTATGTGCATATGGAAGTGGAGCTGTCTTCAACCTTTACTGCCTGCACTTGATCAACTGAGTGGAACACAAGAAGTAAAAATATAAGAAAAACCCAAGCGAACCTAAATGCAGTTCAAGTGGACAGTTGGAGCTTGGGGCGCCAAGTGGACAACAAATTATGATGATGTCGACGACGACGACGACGATGATGATTATGCAATGGAAATCATGGCAAGAAAAGCCTCCATCAATAAAGTGGAGAATCGACTTGTGGTGACGACTCCTGTCAGCTCTTGACCTCATTTAAGAGGCGTTTGCTCGTAAACTTCAACATAAATGCATAAATTTTAAATGCCACATTAAACTAAGAAATACATATAAAAAACCAAAACTCCGCCCGCCTCAAAACGAAATTTAATGCGTCGCATTTTAATTGTTTGTAGTAATTAAGCAGCAATTACATAAAAACAAAAGCCGCTGATTTTAAATTAAATGATTACAGCAGCAGCAGCAGCAGCAAACGCATCGCTGAACAAACTTATCGAAGGTTTTTCATTTCTTCTTATGCTATGTATTACCAACTAAAGAAAGCGAAAGAGCTAGACAGAGAGAGAGCTAAAGAGAAATGGAGAGTGTGAGTGAAGAAGGTAGACATAGTGGGTAGCAATTAGTTGCACGCGCTCTAACAAAATGTTGAATAATTAGTAATAATAATGATAATTAAAATAACAACTTGCGCGGGCGGTTGCATCAGCATTCGCATCGCTGCACCACAGCAACATAGCAAACACCACTGCACCACTAACCCACGAACACACACACCGCACACACTCTTTTATTTTTTTTGGTTTTTGGTTTTGCGTTAAATTAATGTCACGACAAGCGATGCCCAACGATTTACCAAATTCCGCACATAAATTCCATTGGAATTTTTACAATAAATTTCTGGTCTGCAGTTGTTTGTTGTTAGCCAAGATGTCAACGCTTTTCCTTTAGTTTTCTTTATTTTCCCATTCAGTTTTCTTTCATTCCGCTCGAGGCGGCAACAACTCGGGCGTCAACGGCATTACGAAATGATCTTTTGCCTCCCACTTTGAGATCTTCTTTTATGCTTAGCGCATTCAAATTGTTTGCGGCTCTGGTTCTGAACACTTTTTCATATAGCTTGCCACGAAATGTGGCAGCCATAACCCGGTGACAAACCAAATTATATTTATTTATAAGCAGCATACGACGAGATAGATGTCTCTCCAGTTCAATCTAATATCTAATGACTCATGACTCATGACTTATGCTACTAGTCTATGTCTATGCATATCTATGATACCATCCCATCTATGTCATGTATCTAGGTTTCTTTTTATTGAGAATATTCTCTAGTTCAGCATGTGAGAGACTCGTAAGGAAGGGTTATGCGGAATTATTTCTATATAATATTATCTGATATCTTATATATATGCATTTTATTTATTTATTGTCATTCTAATTATTCTAGTCTTTATTATTATTAGAAATATTTTTATTATTATTATTATCGTTAATAATATTGCTACTACGATTGTCATAATCAATATCATTATTTTAAAACCTAATATTATTATCATAATGTTTGCCAGTATAGTTATCATTGGGTAAAGCATTACCATTATCATTGACATCTTTATAATCAAATTCAATCTTCTTACTGTTAAGATTTACTATTAAAATTATCACTGACATTTTTTCAATAGTCTTAAGATTTTATTACTATTAGAATTGTCATTGACATTATCATAGTCATCACTATCTTCATTATTCGTACTATTAATATAACTATTGAGTAGTAAATAACAATTATTTTCATTACTTAAAAACCTATTAATATTTTCAATATTGTAATTATCATAATTATTAGTATTTTCACTTTTCCACATAAACCTTTTCCTTTAAGAGAAAAGTATATATTATTATCTCTGCAAGGGTATTTATGCCTCATCATATTGCAGTTGGCTTCCCAGCTTTTTTGGGTTTGTTTTTTTTTTCTGCTTTGGTGCCACACACACAAATCAAATGCTCAAATGCCTGCAACAAGATGCATGTGACATTCTCAAATGGGGCCCTCTCGAAAATAAACGAAACGAGTACTTGGCATGCGCTGACACGAAAATATTCTTTTTAGGCATCGTCAATAAATTTAGCTCATAATGCCGACTGACAGTAATGTGTCATCAGTGGAAATGTTTTCTAATGAAGCTCTAGCTCTCTCTCTGTGTAAGTTGTGGGTGTCTTTTTATTTTGTGGTCTAGACTCTAGAATGTATTCATTCAGAGATGTGCCTAGATGAGTTTG
Source organism: Drosophila histrio (assembly GCA_958299025.2). Classification (NCBI taxonomy): domain Eukaryota; kingdom Metazoa; phylum Arthropoda; class Insecta; order Diptera; family Drosophilidae; genus Drosophila; species Drosophila histrio. The sequence continues at coordinate 22,521,256 of OY729166.1, forward strand.
TTGTTGGCATATATGCTTGCTTTATTTACAAGAAGTTATTAAGTATTGTTGGCTTTTAATTAAACCATAAGTTTAACTCTTTTTATTCGGCTTATAATTAATTTCAGCTCTTTAGTTCTGACAACACCTGTCAAACTGCGGTTCTTTGATCACCTTTTGTTGGTAATGAAATCATCAACTGCTCGAGCTGCCAATCCATCAAAAAACGAATTGAAAAGCAAAAGTGTTGTTGTTTTTTTTTTCCCACCTCTTTGTTGCTTTTTAAATAAGTTTTCCTCACATGCTATGCAAATGAACGCATTGACTGGGCCTTTGACTTGTATTTATGCTGCCTCATTGGTCCCAACTTTGACTTGGACTTGAGTTGAGCTCAGTTCGGCGATCGCTCGTGCGCATAATTTAAAATAATGATCGGCATATGAAACTTAATGCGTTTCGTCTGTAGCTCTACACTCTACAAGTATACCAGTATACCCTGCTGACCCGACTCGGATCTGGCTTATCGATCATAGCCGGCGGCGCTGCGTTGCGTTTCGTTGTTGTGATGCGGCACGTTTACCTGATGTTGCCACATTTTGATGGTTAACCAAGTGCATAATTCACGCACGCAGCAGCCTCACAACAGGTGTCACTCTCACTTTCAAGGCGCCAAAATCCAATTTGCTGCCCCCCTCCAACTTCATCCACCTTTTTCCTCGTGCGTTACCCTATATACATAACAATTAGCATTTCGTGTTTAGGCCGCAATACGATGCTGTGTAGACGCGAATTATCTCGTCGTTTGACGCCTGCAATCTTTAGGCCATTTATACCGTAAGTTTGACTACCAAACTGCAGATTGTTGTTGTTTTTTTGTCACTTTCCTTTCGGCCATGCAAATTTCTCGCGACGACTATTAATTGGTAATGGCAGCTAGCGAAAAGAAAAGCGGCTGAAGAAAAATAGAAAAAAATGAAATAGCCATAAAAATGGTCAACACGAGACTCGCGTTCAACAGTTATCTGCATGAGCAGCCCAAAGCTCTCGTCCTGACGACCAAAAAGAAAAAAAATTGGTTGAAAAAAAAGACTTTCTTTGCATGGACTCTGCCACCAACTTTATTTAGCCGCAACTCCGGCTTCGCCATCGCCTTCGACTTTGACTCCGGCTTCATTCCTTTCCAGCTCTGGAGCTCTGTGTGTTGCGGCTTATCAGAGATCGTCAGCCGTTGGCACGTTTCGTTCATTGCCTTGGCGTGATTGTTGTTGTTATTATTGCTGTTGTTGACGTGTTGCAAATAGCAATATTCAAGTTTTTATTGTGCTTTATATTAGATTGCCATGACCAATACATAAATACCCCCAATATACTTACATACATACGATATATATGTACATATGTACATGTGTATTCTCTCATGTTATTGAATTCGAATCAAAAGAGTTCCAAGAAATAAAACCAAAGGCCAACAAGCGTCTGTTACGCGGCAGAAAGAATGCAAAGCCGAAACAAATATGGCCATAACGAACATTAAATGCACTTTGATTATGGTGAAACTAATTAATTAGTCGATAGAAAGTCTAATGCGGCGGCTAATGAAGAAATTAAACAATTTATTGCAATTTAGATTGAAGATTTCTGAAATGAAAACACTTGAAATATTTATGTGTTTATTAAGTATGTAATAAAAGAATTTCTTCAAGTAAGAGGACTTTTATATACATAACTCTATAGATATAAATTAAATGTATTATATGGATTAAGTTATTGCCATAGTTTTATATTTAATAAAAGCCAAAGGAATGCGGCAGTTAATAAAGCAATTAAAAAGTTTATTGCAATTAGATTGAGAATGTCTGAAATATAAAACACTTGAAATATGTTTATGGATAGATATGTTATAAGCGAACAAGAATTTCTTTATAGAAATAAATGTAAAAGTTTGTAGATACAAATAAATGAATAGCTGGTAATATAAAATATATGTTCTATTTATTAAATAATTGAAATATAAAGAAATAAGATCAGAACATAAGTTTCAAAAGCTTAAAAACAAGTTAGGCAACAAGTGTAATGAAAAACTTCCCAGCAATTAGATATATGCATACATAACATTAGAAAGTAAGATTTTAATTCAACAAATAAAATTATAATTATCATTCAATATTATTTTAAATAATAACTGAATGGAATACAATTAAGCAAGTTATTAAAGTTAGAGTCTAAATTATGAATTTAAATGATACAAAATTTGAAGCAAGGATTGTGGAAAATTAAGAAAAAACCAATCAGATCAATAAGTATTAGTATTATAATTAGTATTGGTATAAGTACGATTATTAATATTAATGCTAGTATGAGTATAGCTATTAGCGTTAGTATAACTATTAGAGTTGGCATAAGTATAAGGGTTAGTATTAGTATAAAAATAGGTATAAGTGTAAGTATAAATATAGTAGGTATAAGGATGAGTATAGGACAATATATTATTAGTAATATTTACTAATATTTAATTATTAGTAATGTTATGATCGAGTATTTCTCAAAAGGAAAAGAGAGTATTTTATAGATGTGTTTTATTCTCCGTCATAATCTGCTTAATATTGTTATATATTTCTCTCAGTGTAGTATTAGAAATACATGTTTTTAGTGCTTTACCGTAAAAGGCCTATTGTGCATATGTCTGCGTAGCGCTTCTTCTAAGAACTCTGCATAACATGATTATTTCACATTATGCCTCTCATTCTTGCAGCCTATCTCTCTCTCACTCTCTCTCCCTCTATCTTTCTCTATGTTTCGCACATTCTCATTCTAATAAGCCAGCAATAAATCAACATTGATTTTAAGTTTTTTTTTTGCGCTTTTGCCTTTGCTGCTGACTCACGATCCAGTCTCAGTTCGAGTCTCAGTCCCTGTTTGAGTTCGACTTCCAGGTCCCCAGATCTTATTCCCATTCTTATGCCCAGTCTGCGATGGGCGCTTCGCTTTGTATTGCTTTTTTCTCTTCCTCCTCTTATTTTGTGGCTCTTAAGCTAACAAATTCTGGCAAGGCGGCCATTTAGGCCCAAAATAAAAAAAATATAAGAAACTGGCTTGGGCACATATTTCAGCAAAGTGTTGGCCAGCACGCGAAGGAGTCGTTGTTGTTGCCTTCGTTGTCAGCCGGTTTTTTGGGCCCACCGCCTGGCGCTGACCGCATAAGGAGAAAGCCTGTGCCCAGCATGAGAACTGCAGGAGATTCCATTCCATTTCATGCCATTTGATTCTTGTTCAGCGTAGGAACAGATTCTTAACTCCAACGTCCCCGCCCCCGCCTCCCTTTTGTTGCACTGCTCAGCTGTTGAGCAAATCCAGTTGCAAAATTTGTTATATGACTTACATTAGCGGACGCTCAGTTACCTAGACACAAAACTACATGCCACCCTAGCGTCCCACCTTCCCATTCCTCCTCCCTGCCAGCATTACACATTGGCCAACGATGCCGCAAATGTTTCGTGTTGCATTGTTTTTGGCAAACGGGCAACAGAATTGACATTTCCTTTTACAACATCCAACAAGCTGCACAAGCTCTGCAAAATGAAAACTATAAATCAGCAGCAGCAGCAGCAGCAGCAACAACAACTGTTCCATGTGATTGTCACGCTTGAAGGACTCTTTCGAAAAAAAAAAGAAATAAAAAAAGCGAAAATGAATTTGTTGCTTTTCTTGTTGTTTGTTGTAGTTGTTAACAGCGCTTTGTTGCTGTTGTTGGTTTTATGAAGTAGGTTACTATGTTTGTTGAGTAATTGAGTTTAGTTTTTCACACACGAGTGTGTGTCTGCTGCTGTTATTGTTGTTGTTGCTGTAGTTGTAGGAAGCTGCTGCACATGCAACTTGGCAACTTGGCAACAATTTTTGCATGTCCTAAGACACAACAAGCAACACGCTTGTCTCACTAAATGCGACCCCAAACAGCTGCTGCTGCCACACAGTCGGTCACAGAATCGACAGGCGCCCTAACAACACTTCAGAATTGCAGTTGTATCTAAAAAGAGAATCTGGTTGTATACCCATTTAGATACTGTAGTTATTTATGTGTGAGAACCAAGTCAGAACCAAGGAACTCAGATAAAATATTGAAGTATAGTAGATAAAATGACGCTTTAGTTATAAAAAAAGACACAGTAGAATTGCTGACTCAAAGAGTCAACGATTTAAAAGCCTAGGAAGATTGGTATTTTATTTAAAATAATAAATTGAATTAATTTATATAAACTTATTAGTTAAACTATTTATTTAATTCGACTTCTTTTGTATTCTCATAAAAGAAATCAATAGAACCACTGAGATAAATAACTGATTTAAAAATAATTTAATGCTCATACAATAAATAGATTGAAACAACAGAAAACTAGTAGTAAGAATTAAAAAAACAACAGTTAAATAGATAAATAATTTGGAAATCATAAGTAAATTCTTTATAAGACCGTTTCAATGTAGTCTGCTGATTCAAAGCGTATTATAAATATAATATAAGCAACATAATAGAACCGCAACAAATTTAGTAAGGTAACCATTTTGTTGTACTTTAAAAACCATATTTAAAAAAGCAAAACAAATTATCATTAAGTACAAAATAAGGTTTTTTAGTTCTTAGTATTACTATGGTTTCAAAGTTCATTAAGTTCTTCTTAAAGTGCGTAAAAACAACTTTGCTTCAACAGAAAAGAACTGTATTTGATTTCACTTTAAAATCGAAATAAAATCAACAGCCTAAAAGTCATTATGTAAAGCTAACAAAATTATTGTCTTACCGCTAATTGACGGAAGTCAAAAGTCCAAAAAAATCACGTGTTCAAGAATTCTCGTCTAGATATCTTTCAGTAGATTTTGAGCAAGTGTAAAGACTCAGATTAATTATTAAATATTAATTTTATAACATATATATATATATAAAAATATATATATATATACCCCACTACTAGTTTATTTAGTGGGTATACAATGTGCAGGCACTGTCTGCAAATCATAATATTAACAACTTAGTTAGTTGCCCGCCCTGCTGTGAATCAACAAGAACCAGCTACAATCGAAGTCTATAGTCCACGTTTATTTACTCCTTACTTCCACTTCACTTCCTTCTGCTACTTTTGCTGCTCCGTTCCCCGTTCCCGTTCCCTGTTCCCCTGTCAGTCACGTTCCTCCTGCTTCACTCTCTGAGTCGGCTGTCTTTTTGTGATCTAATTATTGTATTTGCTGTCTGTTTTTTGCCAGTTACCAACAGAGTTTTGTAGCTCCTACAGCAATATGCTGTGCCCCCCCTCCCCACCTTTTCCCCTTTTCCCCTGCTGCCAGTAAGCTATGCTCCCCACTCTGCAAGCAACTTGGCCAGCTCAACTGGCCGACAGCCTCCACTCATTTGGCTGGCAAGCCTGTTTAGACATTCGTCGTGCCAGCTCCCACTTTCAGCTTCCAGACTCCTTCACCTTCTGCACCACCAACACCACTAGCACCACCTTCAACTGGTCTGCTGCTTCTCCTGTTTCTACTTCATCCACTTCACTCTTAGTTTGTGTTTCAATTTGGCGCATTTGCTTTGCTTAGTTTTGTGTTTAACGTGTACTAATTTGACTTTTTGGCGCGTCTCTGTCTCTGTTTCGCCTCTTTTATTTGCCAGTTTATTATGACATCATTTTCTTGGCAATGGATGCTGTTTGGCTGTTTGTATTTGCCATTAACAAACTAAATAACTAAATAACATTTAGTATGCTCAAAACATATATATATATATATATTTCTTAGAAATGTGACAAGACTCAAAACTCAATTAACATTTGAGCTTGTACTGTGGGAAATCTTTCTTCTTCGATCAATTGTTGTCACGCTAAATCGGCAGCTCCTCCTGCCCCCTTTTTTCCCACCCCTTCTTCCTCTCTGTGGATGTGCACGTCTTTTGGCGCCTGCCTCATTTTCATTAAGTCTTTAAACGAATTTCCGTGACTGGCTTATAAAAATATATTAAAATCCATAAGGAAATTGATGCGAGGCGGGGGTGTAGCCTGCAGAGGGGACAAGCGGGTGGAGGAAAACTGCAGTGTCGCTTCCTTTATGCCTGAGCATGCATCAATTTTCACTTTTCCAAAGATATGAAAAAGATACACGAGATACACACAAAAGATACAAAAGATACTAATATTTTTTTTTTTATATAAGTGCCGTGGGTTGATCATAAAATCCTTGTACGTGAGGTTTGTCTTGGAGGTCACGTGAGAGAAAACAACAACATTAAACTCAGGACTGTGAGATTGAGTTGAAACCGAAAGCAACAATAACATAAAATTGCATTTATGTAAACATTTTTTGGATACTCTCAAGTGAAACTTTTGGCCAACAACAACAGCAACAACAATAACAATAACTTGGAAAAAGTATTAAATATTAATTATTAATTATTCGATTATTTGATTATGCATGCAATGCGATGCAATCGTTTGCGATCTTTGATCTCTTTTTTTTTTAACTCAGCTCAGAAATTGAAATTCGAGCTGAAAGTTTGTCGCATGCATTATGTTGATTACATCACTGCAGATATATATATATATATATATATATGTATATGTATATATGTATATGAGTGGTGAGTGATAGGAGAGAGGGGGAAATAGGCTATGCAACTTCCACCAACTGTGGCAGTCAGTCATTCAGTCAGTTCAGTTGGTCAAACATGTTACCACAGCCTAAATATAGACAAAAAAGAGACAAATATACAAACAGGACGAACTCTGTGAAAAGTTGTAGGTGAAGGGGGTTTGCGGGGTTGGGGAGTGGGACACAGAGGGAAGGAGGACAGACAGCCAGTCAAATGGTCTTGTTAATTTCCATTTTTCTATGCAAATTTTAACTTCCTCGAAAATGTTGCACACACAAAAATGGCAACAAACGAAACGAGGCATCACAGAAATTTGACTTGCCATAAAAATTGAAATCTAAAACATGGCCAAGGGAAGGGGGTTGCCGTTGCCTGATGAAGTGGGCGGCTGTTAGGCAACTGCCAACAGTGGGGGCATGGAAAATATGCCACAGCCACACACACACACACTGACAGAGATAGATAAAGATAGATATAGAGATAGAGACAGAGACAGACAGCAACAAAAGTCAACGTGCAAAAATAACAAACAACTGTCAAATGTCTGACAAACGAGACAAGGAAAAGACAAAACTACACACAGAGAAAACCAAATAGCAAAAGTAACAACAACAACAACAATAGCAACAACAACGACAACAATATCAGCAGCTACAACAACATTTGATATATAGCAACTAAGTTAGAGAGAAAGACTGCAATAGACGGCCTAAATGAATATGCTCATTGGCAAACCAAAAACAAACGCTGCTCATATTGCATTACAACAACAACAACAATCAACGACAACAACGTTGACACAAAATGTTGTGATAACAACTTCCCGAAAATGTTTGACGCTGACAACGCCAAATTGGACGTGCCACAAAAACTATGCGCCAACCAATTCATTGCAGCGGTCAGATTACGCATACGACACGTGAGCTCACTCAATTTACTCAATTTACGATCGATGCCACGCTGCCCGTTGCCCGCTGCCCGCTGCCCGCTGCCAATGCAATATTGCAATGCAACAGCAGCAGCAGCAGCAGCAGCAGCAACAACAATGGTTGCAACGACAGCAGCAAATATGCAGACTGCCAAAAGAATGCTGAAATTGAAGACGCCATAACAACAAAAATACACACACACACACACAACAACAACAATTTGTTGTTCGCTGTTGTTATCAACGGCATTGTCACAGCTCCTGTGGTAGCTGCTGTTGCTGTGGTTGTTGTCATATATATTTGTATGCCCTTGCGATTATGCGGGCCATCATGTTGCTGCCATGCAGCATGACACGTTTTGTGTCCATCAATTTGATGTCTTTTATTTGTTTTCTTAGATTTACGACGAACATAAATGAATCTCGTGTATTGATCAAAGCATAATTTGCAACTCTTGAGAGCAATAAATTTGAGTTAAACATACATTTTGATAAATGTAAAAAATGCTTAAAAAGGTCAAAAATATCTTTATAAATATCTTTATTTTGTGCAATAAATTTAAGTTAAAACTGAACTAAGCACAGAGTTGAAAATCCTAAAAAAAGGTCAGCAATTTCTTAAAATAATGTGAGAAAATAATTATAAAATATAAATCTTTATCGCTATCTTAATTAAAACTGACTGAATATTTTTATAGTTAAATGATTTATATTACAAGCATAAATTTCAATAGTTAAGCAATAAATATGAATTAAAAATACTTTTAAATGAAGTAAGAAACAATAATTAATTAAAAGTAAAAAATGGAATAAAAGACAAATTTGTATTAAAATGTATAGATTATGTTTTTATTTTGATAACAAAACGTATTAACTGTTGAAAACCAATTTTTAATTCCAAATACATTTCAAACAAATTTGAAAAATACTTAAAATTGTAAACAGTTTCTTAATACAATGTGAGAAAACCTTTTTTAATAAACAAAATCTATTATTATTTAATTTGATTCAATTCATATTGATAAAATCGTGACAAATGTTGAAGAAAAATGTTTAATTAATGTTGGAAAATATATAAAAGATATTTTTGGGGTTTGTCGCTTGTCGTTTAATGTGAATCAATACAATAAATACTATTTCATTTTATTTATATATTTAATCTAAAAAAGTAATCTAATCCGAGCCAAAACACCATTTACTCTACCGTTCTATCTGCTAGCTAATCGATAGAGTATCTATGCTTCAACTTCAGCTATTGCTTATTATAAATTTCTTGATTTGCTGTTATTGTTGTTGTGATTGTTATTGCAACGTCTGCCGCAATGTCTCCGCTTGGCAGACGCCGTCGTCTCCGCTGTGGCTGCCATTCGCTTGGATTGGTTGGTAAGTTGCAAGGAGCATCGCAGTGGAGAGGGGTCTACGGGCTGTACGGGCTGTCCGGGCTGTCCGGGTGCACGGGCTGCACGGGAGCATGGGAGCATGGGTCTGAGCATGAGCATGGCATGTCATTTCTTGGCTTCGCCAAACATCTTTGGCATTCCTGAAGTCTCTGTCTCTAGCCAGGCATCTGCACAAACAAAAAAAAAAAACAGAAACAACAAAAAAGTCTCATTTTCTCCTCGCCGTGTCTTTTGTCTTTCTCCAGCTGCGATTGTTGTGTTGTTCCTCATTTTACTTTTGCTGCAGATATTTGTAATGCAGCTTGTTTTGCATTTAATTTATGCGCGTAATTAGTTGAAAGTGAATGCCCCACACATTGCGTATACGCGCTGTGGCACGAGAATCAACTGCGTAACTCGATACGAGTGCGATATCAACTGGCGGATCAGCCGGTGGTCAAAGGCTATAAATTATTATATGAACGCTTTAGCTTTTCTTTTGGCCAAGAGAAGCGAGCAGCAGAAGGAGGGTGGGTGCGGGGCGGGGGTTGGAGTTGGTGGGCGAACAAAAGCAGCTCATTATTTGTGAAAAACGCGGCTGTCAAAATTGAAAATAGGGAAAAGCTGAAGAAATAAACCAAAACAATGGCAGGCAGGCAGCAGACAACATGAAAGAGGCAACAAGCAACAACAACAACAGCAGCAACAACAAGCATTCAGTCCATTAGCAAATGCCGCTGCTGAGTGGCAGCCAGAGGATTGGAAGCAGCCAACGACGCCACCGCTGCCGCATAATGAAAGCGAAAATTTAAATTTTTGATACAATTTGCAATTTTTTCCTACTTCATCATTCACATCACCAGCAAGAGCAGCGACTGTGGCAGTGGCAACAGCAACTGTGGCAACTGTGGAAACTTCAACTGCAGTTGGCAGTCAACAAGTCGACAAAGAAAACAATTCATCATGTTGTTGCAGATTGGAGGAACCTTTTGGCAGCAGCAGCGGCATCGGCAGCTTCGGTTGCCTTCAATTTATGCGGCGGCGCTTAAATCGATTGCTTTGCCACATTGCAGCAATTGGCTAGCATGCGGCATGTAGCAAGCAGCGTGGATCGTGGAGCGAACAAAACGAACGCCAGCGTCAATCGCTGAACCGTAAAACTGAATTATGGATCAAAGAAAGAGGGAGAAAGAAAGATCCAAGGTGGTTTGACGTTTTGCGGGTGGATAAGAGTTGATGACGGACTGACCACAACAACAGTCCTGACCAGACCGAACTCCACAGTCTGTCCGCAATTGCAACGCCGCGGCGCTTCATTAAGCGATTCATTCATGCAACAACCGATGCAGTCAGTCGTCAGTCGATCGTGTCGTTTTATTTGCCTCTTCAATTTTTGCGCTAACTAGATGTCGCAATTGAAAGTAAGCTGTCAATATTGCAGCAGGCAGCAGACGAGAGGAGAGTGGCAGACTTAAATTGCGGGGGTGCAACATATTTATTGTATTTAGTAGATTATTTTAAATCAAATAAAAGTAGTCAACAGATTTCAATTAAAATGGGAAAATATGATTGCAAAATTATACAATACAATTTTTAATTTAAAACTGATAATATAAAATATCTCTATAAATTAGAAATTCCAAGTGTAACAGTCTACTTCTACCAAATAACAAAATTAATCAGTTTAAGCTTGAAAAAGCAAAAGAAGTTGAAAAGAAGTTCTACCAGCTTACTTATAAAAATAGATGTATATATTTATATGTGCTTTTTAAGAAGCTTACAAGCCGCTTACAAGCTTAAGCGATGGCTAATAATAATCGTTACTCTGATCACAGACCCGAGGGGAGGAATATGAAATGAAAGAAAGGCGTCAGAATGTTTGCGAAGTGTTCAGATTGAAAGCTTAGGCAACTCTTCAGCAGCTTTGTTCATTGACAACGTTTTGCTGTTCCCATGTTATTGAAACTGACAGCGAAATGTATAAATTTCAATTATTTTAAGATTTGCACAGTTCTCTTTTTGTGTCAAATCTGTGTCTGAACTCATGATAACTGAAAGCGTTAAGAATCTATAGTTCAAACAATGAATAACAGATCAGGGTTATCCATATGCAGATCGTATTCTTATGACAATGAACGACAGATCATGGACAAAAAATATATATATTCATTGGAAAGTTAACGTTTTTATTTGGCATGGGCAGAAATAAACAAGGTCATCTTTGTTGGGGAGCAGTTATCGCAGTTAGTATGGAAACTCGTGATCTCATGATCTCAACTCAACTTGAACTCGCGACTTTTAATTTCATCATCATTATTTATATTTAGTTGTAGCTGCTGTTAGGCTTTATTTTTAGCACCCCGAAGGTCGCACAAGGACATCGTTCTCAGCTGCTGATTTTCTCAATTGTTCGACTTGAGAAAAACATAAAAAACACTCAAAACTCGAATTTTGATATTCAAACTGAAGCGCAACTTGAAGTCATACGCAAATTTAATTACTGACTCAGCGACTGGACAACCTCCAAGTATGTTTGTATTTAAACTGGGGCCCCCGAGGGCATTGAAATCAAAATAGAAAACATATCTTTGGCAATTCCAACACTTTATGCAAATGCCAATGTTGGACAGCTTATTATTAATAGTAATAATTGATGTAGATTTTTTTAGCACCTTTCTTTTTGGGTTGGTTCCCCCATTTATAATGTGTATGATTTGTAAGACAAACAGAAACGACAACAGCATGAAGTGAACAGTGAGATAAACAAAAGCCGAAAAGCCAGTGGACAGGCGTCGCAGCTGGCGAATTCTCTTTCTCATGGAATGTGGTTAAAGTTGGGTTCGGGTTGGCTGGCCAAGAAACGTGTTTTCTAACAAAGACCGCCTCTTAATGGGTCGACAAATAAAAGTATAATAAATAAATAATATAAGGAAAATGCGTAAAGGGACGGGGTACAGATAATGTCTTTACGAACTTCATACACACACACTTGATCTGGCCAAAATGCCAAGGCGCTGAGAATCGAAATGTTGGAAATGTTAAAACGTGGGCGATGAGATCATCGCTATTTAATTGGCTGCGACTTTGACTGACTTTGCCTTTTACAAGTAAAATGCAAAGCTTCCCTGTGACTCGACAGTAGCTGAAAGAGTGTGGCCCTCAAATCAGTTCCTCTCTCTCTCCATCATTTCACACTCTTTTTATGGTCCCATCGCGCGCACGTTGACCGAATTCGGAAGATGAATGTGCGACAAATGCCAAAAGATAAGGCAACACTGACTTAGTTGAGTTGGCAACGCGACACGAATCAAATAATCGTGTAGATCTCACTAAATGTAATCTGATAAATTGTTGATGTAAATTTCTAATGCTGACGCACAGTTGGAGTACCCTATGCATATACAAAATGGGTTATACCTGAGCTACAGTTTGTATGGAAGTTAATTAAGCAACTATTTGTATACTATATGTATATTATGTGAAGAACGCGTCTTGTGCCTTACAGGGTATCTGTCAGTCTTGCGCTCTCACCTGCTACTTTTCTCACCATTTTTGATTGCATTTGATTTTGCATTTAATTTTTTTTGCTGTTTTATATGACCAGGAAAATGCAATAAGCTGATTGACATGCGTTGTCGTACATGGCGTATGCGCAATTAAAGGCAATCTGCGTTTGGCATTTCCTAGCTACATGTAAATTGAATTCTAGTTACAAATACGTTTCAGTTAAATACATAGTATATATAGGTCCATTTAAGTATATATCTATGCTCTAAAAAAGTAGCTGTGGTTAAAATTTAAGCGTCTTATTTTAATTAACTCATTTATACTCATTATTATATCCGGCAATTTGGGCAGGAAATGAGCTGCTGGTGGGAGAGTTGCCAAAAATTTGGCTTACCGTTAAGCTTGATTGCTAATGCTGATGATGATGATAATACAATAATATTAGGAGCAGTTGTAGACTTTAAGACGTCGCCTTAATATTTTTTGTTGTCTGTATTTATTTTTAGTCTTCTTTTGGCTCGTCTAATTGATTTTATAATCAAGGTTTTAATGCCGCTTCTCGTTTTTATTGTTGTTGTTCATTTCAGCAAGCCGAAAAGTCTCCACACGCAGGCAAAACTTCAAAGCCGGAGACTCTCCAAAAACGTGTGCGAAAACAAAAACAACAGCAGCAGCAACAGCAACAACAAAGCTCGCTGCCAATGCAAACGCCACTTGCGCGGCCGAAGCAGCTCGCGTCGCTGTCGCTTCGTTGGCGCTCGTGCTATGCGACAACAGCAGCAGCAGCACCAGCCGAAGCAGCAATCGCAGCAGCAGCAGTCGCAGCAACAGCGCTCAGTCTGTTTCTGTCGCTCGGTACGTTCGGTTGCCAATTCGTGTTGTGCGCGTTCTCGTTGGCGTTGACGTTGGCGCTGTCTCTGCCATCGTCTCTGTTTGTATCTTCGTTCTCTTCGTTCGTTGCGCGTGCGCCGCGTCGATGTTTCTGCGGTTGAATATGTCGTCGCTTCAGCCCATAAGTTCATGCGAGTCAAAGTAAAAGCCATAAAAGCAAAGAGCAACAAAGTCGAAAATAAAAGTGTGCGAAAACCAAAATGTAACAACAACAAGCAAACCAATCGACCGACAGTTTAATACGAGTTTCGTTCTTGCTTCTTCTTTAAGTTCTTCTCTTTTGTTTTTTCGTTGACCATTAAAAGTGACGCTGTAATGAAGCTTTGAACGCACTACAAAAAAAGAAAAGAAATAAAATACAAAAAAAAAAAAAAGAAAATACAAAAGTAACAACAACAACAAACGAATTGAGCCGCCCCGTAGAGGCATCAACTTGAACTTCAGTCTCTGTCTCTGTCTCGTCGCCGTGCCTTGTCTCGTGGTCTCGTGTGGTATTTTTAGACAAAAAATCGCAACGCAATGGGCACCAAGTCACCCGGTGGTCCGCAGCGCTGCCGCCTCATACTGCAGCGCTGCCTGGCCATCCAGCTGAGCAAGCCGGGCCACACGCCCGAGGACTTTTGGATGTACGACTCGGGATATATGATATTTCAGGTGAGTTTCAACAAAATGTGTTGCACACAGAACCCAAGACAACAGAGCGAACTGGTTTCTGGACACAACTGGTTGCAAGTCCACAGTCCACCGTCCACAAGTCCCCAGTGTCCAGTGCACAGTTCAGGCGGCGCTTTAGCGCCCCAAAGTGCGTGAGGATGTTTGAGAATTGTGAAATGGGCAGGAGGCCCGGCAGCTACACTTGAAATAAAGAGTGATTCACTGTAGAGTTGAGCTTGAAATTTTAAAAATAGTTTAAGCGCGAAATTTGTGAAATTAAATGCTATAAAGATGGCTAGTAAAGATTTCAATTTGGTAATAAAATTACATGCATACATACTATATAAACAAATTATGGTTAATGATTAAAGATTATCTCGAACTATAACCTATAAATATAACTAAGTTGTGTAGACAGGTTTCTGAGTGTGGAAAAGTACTTTATGTACATACATGTGTATTGTCTCCATTTCAAGGTCGCACTGTGCGTTGCTTTTTTTAATGCACTGTGCGCACTTCCCATGACGACAAATGGCTTGGAACGTTGGATAGCACAGGTTACAACTTAGGAGTTGTTCAGTTGCCAGTTTACACTTTGAATAGCGGCAAATTTGCTGGCGTCATTCAGACTAGACAATCCCAGTAGCAACAACAACAACAACAACATCAGCAACTTGCAACTGCAACTGCAATTGGAAAGAAGAACTCTGATATTTAATGCTTGTACTTTGCTTCTTTTAGTAACTCGTGTCTATCCCTGCAAGTTATATTTTTTTCTTATTATTGTCGACTTTTATTGATGACTTTGGTAAAAAGTTACTCCTTTTTGCCAAGCTACAAGTTGCAGCAACTTGCAACAGATAAGAGCAACTGCAAATAAATCACTGCAGGGCTTTCATATTCATGAAGTTCATTATAAATTGCAATGTTAAAAGCCAACGAAAATGTGGCATTTGTTTCATTCAACTTGCCCCCAGCCCCTTTTGCCGCATTTAATCCATTCTTCTGACAACAAATTTGAATTTTAAATTAGTTTTGTTTTTTTTCTTGTTTTTTATTCAGTTTTTCGGTGGCTGACTTTTTATTGTTTGCTGTTCTGTTCATTGTTTATTGCAACTTGATTGTCGCATGACGTCACTATTCAAGTTCAAGTTTGAAGCGTTAATTTACGTAGCGCTACAAATGACTAAAAATAATAAAATAAAAATAGAATTAATAATATAATATGCAAAGTAAACATGCTTAAGTTGAGCTTATACCAGGCATAGGCTTTACTTCCTAAACATTCAGTCAAATTGCTTAAATTATTTGCAAAGTACGCTAAAAACTAACATAAAATATTTAGAATTATTTTGTCATCGATTTATATTCTTTGATTGTGATTATATCGAGTTATTCTGTTTACTTAAATAGTAAATAAAACTAACTATGAGTAAATATGGAATGGATTGTGTAACTTGAGATAATTTAATCAGTAATTTATATTTATTTTACTCCATCAATCGCTAGAATTCCCAACTCATCCGCTTTCTCTAAGCTCGACTTTTCTGCTTGTTTTCTTATATCATTCACCTTGGACTCTCTACATAAAATGTTAAATATGCAATAATAATAATAATGAAAAGATTATCATTGTTTTTTTTTTTGATAGTTATTATTAATTGCAATAAACGAAATTGGTAATTCAAGTTGCAATTAAAGTTCCGTTTGTGTATTTCAACTTCCAAATATCTCACTTAATCGTAATAATTACCTTGTTTGTATTTATTGTTCATTAACGATCAATTACATATCGTGCAATATCCTTTAAAGTGACTAATTAATTATTATATGAATTTAACTGTAAGTTTTGGTCAACAAACTTCAAAACAAAGTCAACCGCACACTTATCTTTAGCCCGGTTTTTTCGCTGTCATTTTTTTTGTTGCACTTTGCATACAAAAATGTTGGCAAATACACAAGCATGTAAATCCCTTCAGTTTCCGTTGACAATTCTATGCACATATTGCTTGTATATACTTATATATATATATGCAACTGCATATATTACAAAATCCAACGAGAAGCATTCATAAAGTGCCCAAGTCGGACAGTCCAGTGTGCTAATTAATATTACGTGCCTCGGCTCCGTTTGTAGAGTCGACGTCTCTCGAGATAAGAGCATACAATGGAGCGTGCCCTGAATGTGAATCGGAAGAGGCCAAAGATGTTGTTTAGGGCCAAACAATAAACAATGCCAATTTGGGGCATGTGCTTCAAGAGGAATGCCTAAAAATTATTGAAAATTAAAGTGAGAGAACAGGAAGTGACTAAAGTTAAGAAACAACTCAACGCAAACAGATACTATGTATGTATATTAAACTATGACTGTGTATGTGTGAGTGACTGTGCAATCAAGTGTGAATTCTGCTGGGCGAGGCATTTTTGGGGAGTCAAGTCTGAAGTTAATGTTGCGTTAGCTTCTTTACCTTCCACACTCAGACGAGAACTTGAAGCGTATTACGTATACGCATTTTAAGGGCGTTTCCCAGGGACAATGGGCTTAATGAGCATATCAAAACTGACAGAGATATATATTATTTTAATGTTGGGTCTCTAAATAGCTTCCGGCCAGAGAATGATGAGAAAATATGCGCATTTTAGTGTGACGAAATTAACACGCTTGTGCAATCCATTGAAAACTAATTAAACTTAACAAAATATAAAATAAAAAAAGCAGAAGACGGAATGTGATGTGTTATAGAGTTTATCTAGTTGCGATATGCCTGTTAAATAAATTGTTTTTTTTTATGACAGCCATAGAAGAAATAATGATTTGTTATTTAACCAAACTGTTCCTATGATAGATAGCTAAATAAAAATCCCAATTTCCCAACAACCAAAAATTTCCAAGTGAAAACTTTTTATATTACTTTTGTGTGTAATATTTTAAAATTATATGAAATTATGTATATACTGGTTTTCATTAACATAAAAACGCCTTTAACATAGAGTTTCCTTATGGCTAGACATTTGCTAAGCTTGCAATTTATTTTAATTGTTTGTCTAGTTGATAGTTAACGAGGCTTCAGCTTTAGTGTCAATTCTGAGGCATGTAAGTTCCCATAATTTATTAGCAAAAACATATTGCTGCCCGGAGTCTGCACCCACCTCAGCTGATCTCTGAACCGCATTGTTTATTTAATTTTGTTTTTTTTTTAGTGCTTGCAACAGACAAATGACATGAGCTAAAACAAGTTGTTTCGTGTATTTCGTGATATTTTTTTTATTATTATTATTGTTTGACTTTTACGGCCAGACGAGAGTCTTGGCTAAAAAAGATTGCAACAAGTTTTATTTAAAAGTGCAATATTATGTCATAGATTGAGATGGAGAGAACGCAGCTTCAATGCCAACGCATAAAGTTTGACAATGAAATTGAAAAGTGAAATGCGTTGGTGATTAGCATAGAATTAAGGCAATCTAAAACTCCATCAACAGAAACGTTCCTGTTTCAGTTACAGTCAACAGCGTTGGTAAAGATCGTGATCTGAACCACTGGTTTACTGGCAACTCACAAATACAGCTTGTTAAGTGACTCTTACTCCTGCTTTTCTTGAGGCCCCACCTCGACTTCGATTTCCACTTTCTGGCCTGTTCAAATACAATTTCATGTGCAATCAAAATGAATATAAAGCAAAGAAGAAGCGAAGCCAAACAAATTGATTTATCGGCACGCGGCGCACACAGAAACCAATTCCAATTGTTATGGGCTTTGATTGTTGTACCCCGTCCCTCCCCATTCCACGATTAAACTGATTGAGTTAAATGAAATTATAACGATGGCGCAACATTTAAACTCCAATTTATTTTTGTCGCCTCGCTTAAGTTAAAGTTGAATGCTTTTAATTGGTTGGCGTTGTGGCATGCGCCTTATAATTGATTTTAATTTCCATTTCCATTGCAAATGCAATTGCTTTAAGTGACTAATTTGATTGGCAAACAAAACAGACAAAACAAAGAGAGCATTCCGAATTGTGTGGGCTGCAATTGAAGGAAGGCATCATTGTTGTTTATGGATTATGCAAGTTAACTCCGATCAAACCAAAGACGACAACAAGGTCGTCTTGGATTACGTCCAGTCTGTTGTCTGTAGTCTGTTGTATGTTGTCTGTTGTGTGGAGTGTCCAATGTCCAAGTGGCAACTGCTTCAGTTCAAGTCACGCCGGCGACAATAATTGCCCCACACGACAACAACAACATCGGCACAAATCGCAGACATGTGCAATACGAATACGAATGCGAGTACAAGTATATATTTAGATTTACGAGTACACTCAATACACTCAGTGTTTGTTGTTGGAGTATCTGCGAACCGTTTTGCCTCGGGGTGTTAGCCAAAATGCCATTTGGTTAAAAGTTAATTAAGTCAGGTCCATTTATGACGTATTTCTATTGTATTTGAAACCGTCATGGTTCAAATAGACGTAAGTATCGTCAAAGTTGACACTTTAAGTATAAATATTAAAGTTAAAGATTTACTATATATCTATATATGTGGGTTTGCAGTTCGAAAAGTGAGCGTTGATAATTCTCAAGTGGTTTAAGCGCCGACCTTTTGATACCTACAACTTAAGCCCGACTTGAAAGTCGTTGGCGAAGATCAGG
Source organism: Drosophila histrio (assembly GCA_958299025.2). Classification (NCBI taxonomy): domain Eukaryota; kingdom Metazoa; phylum Arthropoda; class Insecta; order Diptera; family Drosophilidae; genus Drosophila; species Drosophila histrio. The sequence continues at coordinate 22,539,869 of OY729166.1, forward strand.
AAAACAAAGGGAAAAGTTAGTTAGGCTTATGAAACACACGTGTGTTACGATCTATCTGCTCTTTTGCTTTGTTTGTCTTTCCGTTTCTGTTTCTGTTGTTGACTTTGCTCAAATTTCTTAACTCAGTTTTCAGTTCTATTTAAAGCTCACATTTTAATGACTTACAGGCATATAAACCTGATTACATATGTGTACAAGTTGTAGATTCTCTTTCACCTGTCTGTTGTCGCTTTCTCTATTTTCAACTTGCCAGAAGTTTGCTCTTGACTTGAGAACAATAAATCTTAAAAAGTGTTAATCTCTTAATAACATCTTAATCTAAGTTGTTTGCTATGTAATAGATCTAGTGCAAAAAGTAATGAATATCTTAATTAGTTATGATTTTGAATATTACCGATTTGTGATATATAAGTTATAATATAATGGCTGAGTATCTCCTGTCTGTATAGAGATTATATAATCTCTACATGTTACAATTAAAGCACAATTGCATCTCAACTTTAAGTTTACATTAATTTTCTACTATTCTCTACTATGGCTACTATTACATTCCAATTAGAATTTCTGACAGCAGTCTCATCTATTCCCATTAAATGTTGACAGGCAACTGGGGGAAATGGGGGAAGGGAGACTTTTAGTTTATACTCGTAATGTGGGAAATGGGATATTGCTTCATATTTAATGCCCTTAGTAGCACTCAGTTTCATTGCATGATTGCCGGATTGATTGAATGACAGTTGCGTGCTAAATGCTAGACAGAGTGCTGTAGATACATTTACGGATACAGATACAGATACATAACTGCATGCAGCAGCTATTTAACTAACTGCTATTAAAATGACAGAGCCCGCAGCCAATCCGGCCAGACTTTTCAGCAAGTGCCAGCTGCGCATCAACGCCAAAATACAAAAGGCACCAACAACAATGGCAACAATTACAACAAAAGGTACTCGGAGTATGCTCGACTTATGAGATACTTTGTATCAAGTTATGTAAATCGATGCTGAATAATTTGTGCCAGTTCTCGGACTGGCACATGCCAATGAGAATATTTATTTAATGTCAACACAGTCGATAAAACTGTATAAATTTAAATGGATAATATAATGAATTATTAACAATTTTAATATAAACTTACAAGTAAATATTTAAATGTAATTGTTCTGGTTGTAGTTAAAGTTGGGGAAACACTAGAAAAATAAACCAATATGAATAGCTTCTCAAATAAATTATGCCCCTTTGTGCTCTGCTACAGGGTATTACAATTCCAACAAGCAACGACAACGTCAACAAATCAAATTCAAAAGCAGCGTCAGAACACAACTGAGCAGGTGCCATGAGGAGGCAGCTCCAATGGGATCTATGTAGGGGCATGGGGCAAGGTAGGGTGTCGCAGGGCTGCCAAGTCGGTTGAAATTGGAGCTGACTGCAACAGACTTCATTGTTCCCACAGTATTTCGAACTTTGCAGTCAGCTTCAACCTAATAGACTTTTCACGCTTCGGTTTTAAATTGAGGCGCTGATTTTTAGCAGCTGATATATAAGTCTATATATGTCTACATATATATATATATATATTTATTTTGTGCAGTTTCTCGTTTTATTTGCCAGAAGTTTTGCAATTCGAAAAAGTTTGCAAACGACGAACTGACAGGCCCGACAGAAAATAGAAGATAAAGCAGGAAAAAAGTTGCAGCTTAAAGAGTTAAGACTTGAAGTTGAATCGAATTGAATTGGAATGAAATTGAATGAAGTTGGAGTTTGAGTTAAGTTGATATTTGTTATTAATTGCATTGAGCTAGGCGCGCAAAGGGGTTGCCAAAAGATACGTTGCGCTGTCAGGGAGATACAATTTTATGTGTATCCTGTGTGCAGGCAAGAAGTTGTTGGTTGGTTTGTTTTTACCATTTGCCATTTGCCAGCTGCCATTGCAATTTGTTTTGGCAAATACAAACATTGCTTAAGCTCGACAAAAACTAATAAAACAAATCGCATGTGCAGGCCAAGAGTTGATATTTTGTAGATTTCCTTCGCTGGTCAATGAACTTCTCAATCCCAATCCCAATTTCGATTCCAATCCGAATAGCAACCCAACTCTCAATGCCTTTAGGCATTCCCAGGGCTACGCCCGACTGACCAAATCATGTTGAACAGTTGGCAGTTGGCATTTTAAGTGCAGTGCAAATTGCCGAAAGACGCTGTAAAGAATCCATTCCATCCCTCCCAAGCCAGGGGTTGTTCTCAGCCCCAAAAACTGGGCGTTGCTTTGTGGCTATGCAATTTGTGCGCTTATCAGTTGACGCATTGATTGGAATTGCGCTCGCACATATTTATGCAAGCAACCGCTTCCGACAGCCGCCTAGTTTTATGGACTCAAACTCAAGCACAACGACAACCATTGACCGCCACTGCATGAAATGACCAGACATATAAACAATGATGACGCCCTTAGATAGAAGTACAAGTACCCAGAGTGGCTACATCTACTTCTACATTGACTTGGGAATGGGTACGTTTTGTAATTGTGTGAATGAGTACTGTGAATGGCCATAGAAATGTCTGAGAAACTCACAAAAACTCATTAAAGCCATTTAAATAATCATTGTTATTGTATTGAACTAATGATGTTTGCTTGCCAAATAATTTATTATACACTTTCATATGACTATTTTTCATATATTTTCTTTGCAATTCGCATAATAACAATTATAATTACATGTGGATAATTACTTCAAATAGTTTCATTTATTTTCGAAATATTTTGAAATATAAAATATGCCTGCAGTTATTTTTACAATGTTTACAATCTTTTACAAATTTACATAATAATAGTAATGCATAGAAATTTTTAACGCTATCGGCAAATAAAGTCATATGATATTCACGAAACTATTATCCATTAAATGGACCAAATTTATATTATAACATTTTAATTTTCGAATATATATTATGCACTGAATTAAGTCGGGAATTTTTAACATGATTGATAATAGATACAGAAGATATTTTATGTGAACTAACTTTAAAGTATCTTAAACATGTTTGATAGTCTCTTCTCTCTCATTTTCCTTTCTTAGTTTTATAACTATTTGATAAAATCGCCGGTTTAATTGTTTTTCCTCTCGAATCATTTACAAAAGTTAAAACGAAAAACCAAAAGTAGATTAAACTCTTTTAGTTTGTAGGCAAATAAAGGAATCTTCAATAAAACCACAAGACTAACTGTTGTTATTTTCATTGTTAATTTAAGTGGCTGTTGCAAGTTAATGTTTGTTCGTGGTAAGGTCAAGGATTATTATACTTCATCATAACTCTATTAAGCTCGTCCCCGGATCTCGGAGTCTGCAACATTGTGTCTGCACATTTGTTTGTAAAATGTTATTATCTTTGCGGCATACACAGTGAAAGATTCCCCTCCTTTTCTCCCTTGTGTCAGTCAACTCAGCGCCATCTTAAGTGATGTCTGGTGATAGTTTTGTCTATTTAAAGCAACCGCAGAGAGACTTAAAACTTTTTAGTCACTTTTCGTGTGTTTTGTGGGAGTTTTGCTGCATGGCATTAAGTAAAAGTCCAATGAAAGCGCCACCAAACAGCAGCAATGGCTATGACAGAGGCAACATTAACGTTGAATCACTTGAATGCGATGTTAAATGACTTTCATAGTGTACACTTTTAATTCGATTATTATTAAAAGTTTTGCATTACTTCCGAAAGCCGCAAATAATCGATGAAGAAACTAAAAAACACGACAAAGACATAAACACATTTTTGGATGCCATCAGCGCCAAGTCGAGTAACATTTGCAGCCACAGATCCATGACTTCATGCTCCCCGCCTTCGCATGATGATGATGTTGATGATGCAGCAGAAAATTAGTGAGCAGAGTTGAGAGCTCAGGGCACTGAAGGTTTATGATTGCATAGATAATGCAGCTTGGACGTTGTCATCTGACGTCGGCGCGTGACAGATGAACACGCCCCCTTCTTGTGGCATGGGCTTAGGTAAAGGCAGAAGATGACTCTGAACTGACGGGTTCATCAGGCAATGACGAGTTAATTTTTGCGCCAGCTCATGCATTAGTTGAGCATCTTTCACCCCCCCTGTCTCCCAAAGGGGGGAAGTCAGACAGACAATTGTCTAAGAGGCAACATCAGCATCAAACATCCACATTGTATAACACACGACGTGCTGGCGACATTAAAGCCAAGGAGTGACCACATCGAGAAATGGCATCGAAAAGGTCAAATCGTAGAGACCACAAACAAAAATAAAAAAACTGGGTGATGTTCATTAGCGTGAAACTATAAAAGCTACGGAAAAGGGGCTCTTTTTAAGTGAAACTAAAGAGAAACTTAAAAATAAACCTTTGACTGCACTTTAAACTTGCATTTCCTAAGATCTTCCGTCCCTCCCCCTGTGTTCCCCCTAAATCTATCTACATTCCTCCTTTCCTTGCTGCCCCTTCCTCCTCCCCTCGGCTTTACTTTTTGCTGTCCCAGTCTGAAGTTTTGTGTGACTTTTAGCCCGATCCCTGGGCCCATGTTTACATCAGAAACGTGCCTCAAGTGTTCCTGTCACCGCACAAATTGGACATTTATTTGTTGCCCGCGGACAAAAGTTTTGAAAAGTGTTGGGAACAAATACAGAAAAAGCCCAAAAAAAAAAAGAGAAATAACAAAAAAACAAGCCGAACAGTCGGGACCCCGACCGTAATATACCCTGTGGGTTTACAGGAACCCGCTTAAATTCACTCCAGATGAAATTCTCTAGTAATTCGTTTTTTAATTTTGCATCGTGATAAATTTTTCTGGACACATCAACCACAAAATATTCATCATGTGTGCCAAATCTCAAGTCTCCAGCTACAAAACTGCTTTTGTTATGAGGTTTTTGAGTGACAAAACTGCTTGCTTTATGAGGTTTTACTTAATTTGTGGGTGAAGGGGGCGTGGCATCGTGATACATTTTTCTGGACACATCAACCACAAAATATTCATCATGTGTGCCAAATCTCAAGTCTCCAGCTACAAAACTGCTTTTGTTATGAGGTTTTTGAGTGACAAAACTGCTTGCTTTATGAGGTTTTACTTAATTTGTGGGTGAAGGGGGCGTGGCATCGTGATACATTTTTCTGGACACATCAACCACAAAATATTCATCATGTGTGCCAAATCTCAAGTCTCCAGCTACAAAACTGCTTTTGTTATGAGGTTTTTGAGTGACAAAACTGCTTGCTTTATGAGGTTTTACTTAATTTGTGGGTGAAGGGGGCATGGCATCGCGATACAATTTTCTGGACACATCGACCACAAAATATTCATCATGTGTCCCAAGTCTGAAGTCTCTAACTGTAATATTGCTCTTGTTATAAGCTTTTCCGAATTGTAGGCGAGGGGGGCGTGGCATCGTGATAATATTTTCTGGACATATTGACCACAAGATATTTATTATGTGTGCTAAATGTGAAGTCTTTAGCTGTTATATTGCTCTTGTTATGAGGGTTTAGAGCTACAAAACTGCTTGTTTCATACTTTTTTCTTGCTTAGTTTGTGGGCAAAGAGGGCGTGGCATCCAAAAAAAAAGATAAACTTGATCTGCCTGCAAAAATTACCAGTGCTGGGACACCAAGTTCAAGCTCCTAGCTCTTACCATCTCTGAGATCCTTTCGTTCATACGGACGGACCGACAGACCGACAGACAGACGGACAGACGGACATGGCTATATCGACTCGGCTATTGATGCTGATCAAGAATATATATACTTTATGGGGTCGGCCATGCTTCCTTCTGCCCGTTACATATTTTTAACAAACTTAATATACCCCCACAGGGTATAATAAGTGGGCAAAATAAAAATAGAAATAAATAAATGCAGCTGTGGAATTATATGGGCCAGAACGTGTTGACGATTTGGCATTTCATTGGCCACAACTACAACAACAACAGAAGCAAGCACAACAATTGTGGCAATGATGCAGCGACTTTGTGGCGCCTCCTCAACAAATATGTTGCAGTTGCCAGTAGTTGCCACTAGTTGTTGTTGTTTCTGGTGTTGTTGTTCAGTTGTTCAGGGGCGTGCTACGATCCGCTTAGCTAATTGACGGCTGCCAACTGGTTTTTGGATACACAATACGCCTACAGATGGATAACTCTTTAAGCAGCCAGGTGGCATGGGGCAAGGGGGCAGGGGCAGTTCAATTATGCCACTTGCAGCACTGCAATTTGTCAATTAGTGCAACGGTTATACACAAGTAGCTCAACTCAACGCAGTTCTCCTTCCTGGCAACTCATTCATATTTTGATTTAATTCTATTGAAAGTTAATTGTTCAATTCAGCTTCCTTATGTACAGAAGATTGATTGGGGAAATGGGTACAGTATTGAAAGATTTATAATTGGTGACAGTCTTCCTGTACCGTCTCTTTAGCCATTCAGCTCGGCAAGTTGACTGAGCTAAGTCTTATGCCATTGCATCTGATTCTAGCAAAGTCGAGAAAGTGTTCAATACTTGATGAAAGAAAACGGAGCAGGGAAATACGAGCAGCAGCGAGAAATACTCATAATTCCTAGGAAATGCAATAATTACTCAATAAATTAATTAATTCCTAGGAAATGAATTAATTCAAATATGACTGACTGAGAAAACTGTAGGTAAATCTAAAAACTCTCAAAACATTCAGCTGATTCATGTCTCCAGCTTTTTCACATTTTTCTTACGCAATCAACTGTGGAAGAAAACTAAAATGATGTTATCAAATGCAAGAACGCAAACTGTTCAACTAATTCTATTGTAGATTCAGTGAAAAAGTTGAGCAAATACTACTCCCTGTCAACATTTCATTTGGTCCATCAGCGCAAGATGCCTCACGGAGTCGTTGTAACATAAGATTTAATTCTATAAAATTAAAAAAAAAATCAATGTATTCACTTCAGATTCTAGTTTTAAAGAATTTTCCTAAATTTACATAAAAACCCTTGATTCTTTTAACTTCTTAAATATGCTATTCTCTGTCTACGTTCGCTGTGGAAAATTGACTCTGAAAATCAACTCCACTAAATTCCCATATCATCTTATCCTATAAACTGAGGTAATGGAAAAGTTGTCGAGCTTCATATTTCACAGAAAGTAACACTTTAAATCCTTCCTCATTTCTACTTTGTTTCAGCTTTTCTTTCCTGTTTTCTTTTGCTAAACTTGCCTCAACTTTTAACACGTTTCCTCTTTGCCTTTTGCAGAACTTCCTGGCCGCCAATGCGCAATGC